>SPJY01001703.1:1502884-1752455 GCA_005191435.1 Raddia distichophylla
AGTGTTTTTTGGCGTCTTGAGCTTCCATGTGGGCCTTCCTTGAGTCGTCGAGGCCTCATGAGTGTTTTTTGGCGTCTTGAGCTTCCATGTGGGCCTTCCTTGAGTCGTCGAGGCCTCATGAGTGCGCCGCTTCTTCGGAGAAGGCTTGAAAGACTGGGCTTCTGGATTAAGGCCCCTTGGCGATGAAGATGGAGCAGCATCGGTCGTCGTTGTAGCGGTCGGAGAGGAAGGAGGGGCAGCGGTCACACTGATCGTATCCACGCTGGTGATGCCCTCATCACTTGGAGAAGAGTGAAAACAGAGGACGCTGTCTGTCTTCGACTGTAGCTTGAGAATTCAGAATTGAGATAAGACTCTACACGACTCCTTGCAAATTAAACAGTAGAGTTCAACCTTGTTTGGTTAATCATGGAGCACTTTCATCAGCAGCACAAAGTCCAGTCTGCAATCTGCAGAACAAGTATTCAAAACCATGCATAATTGGGCGAAATGAAGCACGGCCAAGGAGCCATTGGATGGACCACTGGAGCAAGAGCAACAAAGCTGCTTGATCACCCACTGTTAGGTGCGCGCATGTGGCCTCTCACATTAATATTTGGGGTTATCACAATTCACAAAATCACAAGTACGACTAATAAATACGGATCAGGATCATATGACGACTTGGGGTTGTGTCGTTGACAGGTGAAGACCTCCACTTTGATTGGTTTCTGTAGTTTAGTTGGCTTTTAGTCGAAAAAGTTTCGCGAAAAGATTCAGAAAAACTAAAAATTAATAAATTATATTAGATTTTTTTGATCTATGAGAAAACAATAAGAAATAACTATAAAATTTTATAATGTATGTCCTACACAAATACGATGACTTTTAAGCTGTAACTTTTAGTTGGCTTTTAAAAAGAAAGCCTACCGGCATAAGTATAGGACTTCTTTACGGTACGTAAAAATAACAAGTATACACCGACAGTATAATTTTGGGTCTTTTTGCATCAATGTCATTATTAAGTTCTAAAGTTACATGGCTAACATGCATTTTTAAATGCAATATAGTTTTTCAACTTAATAATGGTTCAATTTCCCCTATAATTTCAGGTCATTTTGGTCTTTTTGTTTTACGATATTAAAGGGCATAAAACTATTTTGTTATGCGTGTTTTGTTTTGATACACCACATCATATATCATTCTTTTTATAATGAACCGAAATTATAATGATACACAATTAATTCATTTTACTCTTTTGTCCCTATATATATAATTTGTATTACAAAGGAATAATTACTATATCTAGTCCATGTTTATATTATATATACTACTAGTATATTCTAGTAGCATGGATCATGTTCACTTCTTTTAAAAATGTAGATATCACTTATATTTTTGCATGTTTGCACAAAATTTTTAATAAGACAAATGGTCAAAGGGTAAGCTCAAAGCCCACCGGCCGGATCCACTACGACGTAGTGGCGGCGCGCGGCCACCGCGCGTGCGCGCTCTCCACGGCTGGGGGCCTCTCGTGCTGGGGCAGGGGAAGCGCGCTCCTCGCTGGCGAGAACGCCACCGCCGGGTACGCGGCGCTGGCATTGGGCGAAGCCGGCGTCTGCGGCCTCCGCACCAACGGCACCATCCGCTGCTTCGGCGACGGCGTGGCGGCGCCGCCGGCGAGCCTCGCCGGCCTCCAGTACATCGACGTCCAGGCGCAGGGCGCCGCCTTCTGCGGCGTCCTCATGGCGAACTACTCCCTCGTGTGCTGGGGCGGCCGCGAGTTCAACGCAACCAACCGCCTCGTCTTCCACCGCGTCCTCCCGGGGCCGTGCGTGCCCATGTCCTCCTGCCAATGCGGCGTCTTGCCGGGATCCGCCAACCTCTGCGCCGGCGGCCGCTGCATCTGCGTCGACTGCGCGTTCGAGCTCAACGTCGCCGTGTCCAGAGCTCCGGCGATCCCCGGGAAGAGCAGCAGCAGCAGCAGGAGGACGAAGAGGACCATTTGGATCGCCGTCGGCGCCGCCGCCGCGTTCCTCGTGATGCTGCTGGCATTGCAGTCCGCGCTGCTGCTATGGTGCCGCCGCCGGCGGCGCCGCCGCCGCAAGGACGGCCGGGACGAGCTGGGCGTGGGGCAGTCGCTGATGCCGCCGCGGCTGGGGTCCAGCAAGGGGCCGGGCAGCGTGGTGGAGCACTTCACGCTGGAGGCGCTGCAGGCGGCGACGGACGGGTTCGCCGACGGCCGCCGGATCGGGTCCGGGAGCTTCGGGTCGGTGTACCGCGGCGCGCTCGCCGACGGGCGGGAGGTGGCGATCAAGCGCGCGGAGGAGCAGGCGGCGTCCAGGTCATCGGGGTCGGCGGCGGCGCGACCGGGAGACGGCGTTCAACTCGGAGCTGACGGCGCTGGCGCGAGCCAACCACAAGAACATCGTGTGCCTGCTCGGCTGCTGCGCCGACTCCGGCGAGCGCGTGCTGGTGTACGAGTTCATGGCGAACGGCACCCTCCACGACCAGCTCCACAACCGGAGCCCCATGGCGCCGCCGGTGTCGTCGTGGCGCGGCCGCCTCGCCATCGCGCTCGACGCCGCGCGGGGGATCGAGTACATGCACGTCTACGCTGTGCCGCCGATCATCCACTGGGACGTCAAGTCGGCGAACATCCTGCTCGACGACGCGTGGACGGCGAAGATCGCCGACTTCGGGCTCTCCTCCGTGCTGGAGCCCGGCTGCGGCGCCGGCGACGGAGACGACGGCGGCGGCAAGCCGCTGTACACCGGCGGCACGGTGGGGTACATGGACCCGGAGTACTACCGGCTGCAGCACCTGACCGACAAGAGCGACGTGTACAGCTTCGGGGTGGTGCTCCTGGAGCTCATGTCCGGCTGCCGCGTCGTGCAGCGCTACGCCGAGAGCGTGACCCCCAAGAACGTCGTCGAGTTCGCCGTGCCGCACATCGCCGCCGACGAGGTCGCCCGCGTGCTCGACCCGCGGCTCCCGGAGCCGGCGCCGCACGAGCTCGACGCGCTCGCCTACGTCGGCTGCGACCGCCCCTCCATGACCGAGGTCGTCGACGCCCTTGAGCGCGCAGTCGGCGCCTGCACGGCGCCGCCGCTCTCCCGCTCTGGCACCGGCACCGCCCGTCGTGCGCTCTCCCGCTCCGCCACCGGACCTCACTGACACCGACTAGCTAGCCGTCCCCCAGCCCCCGCCATTGACACCTCCTCGCCTCGCCTCGCCGCCGCCGCCGCCCGCCGCCGCTGACGCGACACCCCAACCCGCATTGCGTCAGCGGCCGGCGGCCACCCGAGTGGGGGACCACCACGACGCCACGCGGGTCGCCATTGGAGTTGGAGACAGGCGGGCACCAACACGCTCCCCCCAATGGGCCCCTCCCCAATGTGGATCGATCAAGAAAGCCGGAGAAGAAAAACAAAACGGAGGCGACGGCGACGGCGACGGCGACGGCGACGGCGACGGCGCCCCGAAATTAGCTGTCAAATTCTCGGCGAGATCGTCATGATCATCTCCTCCTCATCATCGGTGACAGATCGCTAACAACCGCAGGTGAAATCGGTGAAACGGGGCGAAAAGACCCGGCAAATTTGGGGGAAAATCCATTCTTTCTTTCGATCTCTCCTCTTTTCTGCTCTTCTTCTTTTTCATTGAGACGCGCACTTCATTGGTGCCGCATTTGTTGTTGTCTTTCGCTGTTCATCCTCTTTTGGTGGATTCTTTTGGGACGTAACCCGCGAAAGGATTCTTTATTAATTGGTGTGAATAGATTATAGGTAGCGTTCACAAACTCAGGCGAGGATTAGGAATGATGTATTTGTTGATGATTCTTCCTCCTCTTTGCAATGTGTCTGCTTGTAGAATGGAGGGGTTTGATATGAATTTTGAGAAAATTTCACCCTTTTCAGACCGATTTTATGTCGGGCAAATTGAGAACTGTAACTTGTAGATACTGGAACACGGTGCAAAGATAATATACTGTACTACCACAGTGAAACATTGAAGTTGTTACAGTCGTTCTTCATTAGATTTGCAAGATACATTACCAGGCTGCCAATTCCCTCCCACCCCACACAAGAAAAAAATTGGGTTTGCATTTAATTTGTAAATGACCTTGAGAGAGGTGGCATGTTCAGTCTCTCTGTCTTGTGTCAGAACAATCTTTCCATGTACAATGTGGTTTGTAATAAACATCATGATGTATGGCATTCACGCTTATGTCATTTAAATTTTGAGGCCATTGTGCGTTTGAGCAAGATGAGTTTGATTCCAGAGTATAGCTATGAGAAGGGCTCCAAGTGTGAGGTGTGTGTGCAAGCTAAGCAGCCTCGAAAGCTGTTTCGTACGGTTGAAGGGCGAAGCACCTCTCCACTAGAGCTAGTCCACTCCGACTTATGTGAGATGAATGGTATCTTAACTAAGGGTGATAAACGATATTTCTTTACTCTCATAGATGATAGTAGTAGATATTGCTATATCTATCTATTAAAAACTAAAGATGAAGCACTAGAATATTTTAAGATCTATAAAGCTGAAGTGGAAAACCATCTAGGAAAGACTATTAAACGGTTAAGGTCTGATAGAGGAGGAGAGTATATCTCAAAGGATTTCGTCCATTTCTGTGAAGAATGTGGTATCATTCATGAAACCACATCTCCCTACTCTCCCCAGTCAAACGGGGTAGCCGAGAGAAAGAACCGAACTATATGTGACTTGGTTAACTCCTTGTTACAAAGTTCTGGTATGTCGGTTCGATGGTGGGGAGAGGCTGTTCTCACAGTTAATTATGTCCTAAATAGGGTGGCGCCGCGCAATCGCGAGGTGACGCCTTATGAGGGATGGAAGGGGAGAAAGCCAAATCTGTCTCATCTTAGGACTTGGGGTTGCCTTGCTAAGATGAATGTGCCCGTGCCTAAGAAAAGGAAACTAGGACCAAAAAATGTCGACGGTGTCTTCCTAGGGTATGCTTTAAATAACACAGCCTATAGGTTTCTAGTGGTCAAATCCGAGACGAGCGAAGTCGCTCTCAATGACCTTATGGAGTTTACGGATGCGACATTCTTTGAGACTATCTTCCCTATGAGATCAGATGAGATAATCGCACCAGATGGCTCTAACGAGCATTACTCTATTCCTCCTGAGGTGGCTGAGCCCGCTCCTGAATTGGAGTTGAGGAGGAGTAAGAGACAAAGGACTGAAAAGTCATTTGGTGATGATTTTGCCATCTATTCTGTGGATGACGAACCACGCACCCTCGCTGAGGCTTTTGCATCTCCTGATGCTGAGTATTGGAGGGAGGCAGTCCGTAGCGAGATGGATTCCATCGTCGCTAATGGAACGTGGGAAGTCACTGATTTACCTAGTGGATGCAAACCAGTGGGGTGCAAGTGGATTTTTAAGAAAAAGAGGAGACCTGATGGTACTATTGAAAAGTACAAGGCCCGCTTAGTGGCTAAGGGTTTCACTCAAAAAGAAGGCGAGGATTATTTTGATACTTATTCTCCTGTGGCGAGACTACCCACTATCCGTGTGCTTATAGCTCTAGCAGCTGCATATAAACTCCTAGTCCATCAAATGGACGTGAAGACCGCTTTTCTTAATGGAGAGCTGGAAGAGGAGATATATATGCAGCAGCCTGATGGATTTGTGGTTAATGGCCAAGAGAACAAGGTGTGTCGTTTGATTAAGTCCTTGTATGGTCTTAAGCAAGCCCCTATGCAGTGGCATGAGAAATTCGATAAGACGATGACATCTGTTGGGTTTTGTGTAAACGAAGCCGACAGATGTGTTTATTATCGGTTTCAGGAGGGCCGAGGTGTCATTCTGTGTCTTTACGTGGATGACATATTGCTATTCGGGACTGACTTGGATGTCATCAACGAAACAAAAGAATATCTCTCCTTGAATTTTGATATGAAGGATCTAGGAGAGGCTGATGTTATTCTTAACATCAAGCTTATAAAGGGTGAGAGTGGGATAACTCTGTCACAATCCCATTATGTGGAGAAGGTCCTAACCCGCTTCGGGCATATGGACTCTAAGCCTGCCTCCACGCCCTATGATCCTAATCTAAGACTTTGCAAACATACTGGTGAAGGGGTTAATCAACTCCTGTATTCACAAGTAATTGGATCCTTGATGTATCTCAGTAGCGCAACTAGACCCGACATCTCATATGCAGTATGCAGGTTGAGCCGTTACACGGCAAATCCGGGAGATGATCATTGGGTAGCACTACATCGAGTACTTAGGTACCTTAAGGGCACCATGAAGCTTGGGATCCATTACTCTGGCCATCCAGCTGTCCTAGAGGGATTCAGTGATTCTAACTGGATTAGTGACTCGGATGAGATGAAGGCTACTAGTGGATATGTGTTCACTATAGCTGGTGGGGCTGTGTCCTGGAAGTCTGCCAAACAGACTGTCATTACACGCTCAACCATGGAGGCTGAACTAGTCGCCCTAGATTCAGCGGCTGTGGAGGCAGAATGGCTCAAGGAGCTTCTTTCTGACCTACCTGTGCTGGAAAAGCCGATACCAGCAGTCTTAGTATATTGCGATAACCAGACTGTACTAGTCAAGGTTAAGAATAGAAAAGACAATATGAAGTCCTCGAGGCATATTAAGAGAAGGCTTAAGTCTGCTCGGCATGCGAGAGAGACGGGTGTTATTGTTGTAGAATACACTCAGTCTGGTAGTAATCTAGCTGATCCTTTTACAAAGGGTTTGCCTAGATCAACTATCGAAGCAGCATCGAAAGGAATGGGGCTTATACCCTGCTAGTAGTAACCAACAGTGGTAACCCATCTTGAAAGAGCGGAGATCCCGTGAATCAGGCTCTGGGACAACTAAGCTGTGTGGTACTGTCAGCACATCTTCCTAGGTCCCATTCGCTGCAGTGCTTAAATCTGTATGGCAGGTTGAGGTGTAAACCTCTTAATAAGTTCGGAGCCCTAAGGGCTAGGGAGCTGTCCTACAGAGTTCCCATGAAGAACAAACCTATGTGAGCTGATTGTGTGGTCGCAATCCGTGAGTGGTTGGGGTATACTCTCTAGTGAGCTCATGAATGGATACAAGGACATGACCGTAAAGTCCTGCCCCGCTAGAGGTGCAGTTTTGGAGCCTAGTACTGTGTGTCTCTTGGATGAACGCCCTCACACCAAGGTTTTAGATCAAGGTGTAGTCCTCTAATTCCTGTGTTGGGTTGGATTCTTTTAGACTAAACTCTGGTTCAAACCTTTATGGTACCTTGGTTGAACAACAGTATATTAAACAAGTGTGAACGGCGTTAATGCCAGTTTCAACGGAGGCAAAAGGGTGGGGATTGTTGGGCTTTTGTCCCTTTTGGGCCGGCCCACATAAGAGAATAAGAGAGGAAGAGAGAGAGGAGCAGGCAGGGGGATGCGAGCTCGACCCGTTCGTGCCCCAGCCCTAGGGCTGAAGCGGCGCGGGCGGCGGCGCCGCCTTTCTCGGCATGCGGGCTCTGTGGGGCGTCGTGGCCGTTGTGGCCTGGCATCTCGGAAGGCCGGTAAGCGGCTCTACCCCTTTTTAGAGGCCGCAACTTCCTCTTCCTCTCGGTTCTGAGTTCTGAGTTTTTCTCTGTGTTTTCCCCTTCTCCTCTCACTCCTCTCGCGACCCTGCTGTTCGGTGGTTTCGCCGGAGCTCCGGCCGGCTTGCTGGTCGGCGCTGGTTGCTGGAGGTGTACTCGTGCCGCTCTCTGCTGATCTGGTACTCAGTGGCCTCGAGGTGGATGCCGTCCTCTTACTGCTCCTTCCTCTGCTCCTCGGGTTCCTCCTGTGGCCTTTGGCTGCGTTGAGGGATATCGGCATCGTATCTCCGGATCGTTTCGCTTGTGGTGCTTAGCACGGGCGATTTGATTTCTGGGTCAGTGCCTCGCACGCTTTGCCTCGGCATTGTTGACTCGGATCCAACGCACTGTAAGAACTCTTCTTCCCATCTTGTCGAGTGGACCGATTTGGTGTTTCTGGGAGACTAGCCTTCGAGCGAGAGGCCGTCTAACCAAATCTGGACGCACTGGGTTGTGGCTCTACTCTTTGTTCGATGATGATTGCAATGTATGAGGCATAATAATATGTTAAATAAGAATTTGGCAGACCAGATTAGTACTGCTCTTAATCTTCCTGCTTGTGCCTCTATGTGTGTTGTCTAGTGCTAAGTGCCTGGATTATTTGATTAATTATTCTGGTATACTACATGCTGTTTACACTGAAGAACAAGTGCTAGTTGTGCTTTTCACTGGTTATTGTAGTGTATGTGTTTGCTGTTCAGATCTGTTTAATGGGCCATTTTGCTTGGCCGAACAGCAACAGTGATCTATTAATCTCTGGTACTATCTGAGGTATCTTGGACATACACATAGAGTTCATCCTTGCTGTTTTGATCTAGAGCAGTACTGTCTAAGGCTTTTGTTTTTGTTTTCAGATTATTTAACCTGTGATTTATATGCCCAAATACGGTTGGATGGCTAATTTAATTAGCAACCCCTATTTGCAATCTGAGAACAACATTCTGAATAAAAACTTGAGCTTATTGCTGGTTTTATTATCTTGGGCAGCATTGAATCCTTTTGTGGCTATCATGTATTTATATGTCTTTTTGATCATATCCGAGGAATACATGATATATGGTTCAATTGGCTTGCTTTTAGTTATAGCTGTACTCTATATGGAATATTGTATAATCTTGCTCATTATGCTAATTTTGCAACAGGGGTGTCTCACATACATGGTTGTGTATTGGAGCTCTATTTCTCATAGTCTATTATTCATGGGTTCTTCCTAGGGGTAGGTGTATTCAGAGTACCGAGGTCTACAATTCTCTAGTGTGCTACTACCAGGCATTCCTTAAGGTAGTGATCTTGCCCATGGGTTTGGACAGTATGGTAGTATATTTAGAGAGCATGTGTTGCTTAAGTTCAGTAGTGAATATATACCCTAGGGTACGTTGTGAGATGTTCGGACGTCAGTGGTGATCGTCTTAGACGAAATGTATAATAGGCTCTAGCCCTTTCTCTGGGTCAAAAGAGTAATGCTAGGATTCAACGTCCATATGACTCGTATTCTATCGGGCTCCTCTATACGACCTACTTCTATAGGCCTACTGGGGAGACATGCTATCACCTACAAGGTGTTTGGTTCACGCAATTCTGATGTAAACGTAAAGGGAAATAGATTACGAGGGGAAGTTGATTGCAATACAATATCTGAGTTTTGTTTTGTTCACCCACTGTAACAATTTGAGAGATTGGGAAGATTAATGGATGGGGAAGAAGATGAGATTGGGCACGTAGCGTAAGAAGAGAGCAGATTGATCCATGCCTGTCAATGACGCTGTTGGCTGAGTTTGCCCACGCCGTCGACGCTTGATCTTGCATCGCCGCGCGCCACCGCCGTCCGGAGCTTGCACCGTTGCTGCTTCTAGACCTTGTACCATTGCCGCTCGGAGCTTGAGCCGCCGCAGCCTCTGGACCTTGCAGCTAGCGTCGCCAAACGCTGGTCGATCTTGCCCCACGCCTTGCACCGCCGTTGCCGCTCAGACCTAGCTCCGCCGTCGACGCGTGACCTTGCTTCCGCGAGCGCCCGTGGAAGCGGAGCCGAGCAATTTGTGGAGTCGATTACGGAGTCATTAACGCTCATGCATGTGGGAGGGGTAACAATTTTACACGGGGCGGTAACCGATTACGTGGTGGATAGAACCAAACGGAAAACGAGGGGATCCATTTCCCACGTAATCGGATTGCGTTACAAATAAAGAAACCACACACACTGCTAGAGTTTACTACATACTGTCCGTGTTATTCTAGGTTGTCAGGCTCAACTAGGAGTCCATAACCAAACATATCTTTCGAATGTCTCAAGTGTAGGTATGCATTATCATATTAAGACTAGAGTTTGGAATGGCATGTACCTTGTGTTGGATATAACCTACGTGGTTATTGGGGAGGTGCTTATGTTAAACTAGGGTTTAAAGAGTGTCGATCAGTGCACAAGCATGTATGTGTCTAAGGATACTAAGTGTCATAATGTAAAGGTACGTAGGTTTCTTATTTAGAAGCGCGGAATTTTTTTAGTGATTTCTACGTTACTTAAAATAGGTGAAATTTCTGGGATGTTACATATTTCCATTTTGGAGCATCTTAGTCTTAAGTTTCCTGTTTATCGAAGAAAAATTCCATTATCAGCTCACTCTTCATCAATCCCTATGGATCGATCTAGCAATCGTGGAATCTATGTTCTCTTTACTGGATCACATGAAATTCTTGCGAACTCCACATATGTATTTCACACATATGAATAGAGACAACTTCGAGGAAAAGTTCGAAATTGTCAGGGGTACAAATTAAATCGAAGGAAAATGAATTGATAAAACATTCCTAGAAAACATTCTGCCACTTAATGATATTCTAATCAGATTGGACGGCAAAGATTTCTCATTTTATTTCTTTTCTATGAATGCGATAAAACCATAATATAATAATTTATAAGCATAGACGGGAGGGGAGGGGAGCGGGTAGAGCAGCGACTGCCTATGCTACATCGTTGGAGCGGTGGCATAGCCATGGGAAAGAGGGCCACGACGGCTGAGGGAGAGGTATGCTACCTCCTTTGGAGGGGCAGCGATAACAAATCCTGGCAGAGGAAATCGGATCTGGCTCCCCTGAGGTTGCACGGTGTCAGGGACAACCAGAGCAAGGCAGAGCAAAGTGAGAGGGTTGCAAAGCAGACCGAACCCAAAACCGGAGTATGGGCTAACCGTACCGTGGTCCATGGAGCTGCCGGGCGAGCTGTGGAGGTGTGGGTCCCATCATCGAGGTGATCGCAGATGGCGTAGAGCACAGATGCTGACTGGACCCACCGGCCGCCCATGGCTGCGCCGCCTCCGCCTTCGGCTGCGGCCCACCGGCCGGATCCAACGATGAACGTGCCGGCGGAGCTCACCGTAGCCAAACCCGGCGAGAAAGCGAGCCAACAGACCTCAACTTCGCCGGATCTGGTGAAGCACGCAGCAATGTTGCAGATGTTGGCGATGACGCTGGAAGACATAGGGCCGTTGAAGAACCGAGGTTCCTGGCACCAGAGGGGGGTGAATGGCCCGTTTCGAAATTTGAACCAAATATAGCGAGATTTGGCCAAATTCAAAAATCTTTCAAATCTTTGAAGAGCGAACATAGGAAACACCTCTAGGAACTATTGGGAGTGCACACACCAAGTTTTAACTCAATCGGAGCACATTTGGTCCATTTGGAAATTTCACCGAACACCTTGTGTGCATAGAAGAGACTCACCACCCCATGGTGGATGGATCTTGGATCTTGCACCAAGGTACGTGAGAAGCGAAGGGGAAGATAGAGGGAGGATGGGAGAACCAAATCCAACTCAAGAAACCAATCAAATCTTCCCAAATCGCGAGCTCAAAAATCCATCAAAAATAGCTCCGAAAATCAACAAAAATGAAAAGCTTAAGAACACATGAACAAGATGGATCAAAGATGGTTGTATTGATTCCCCAGGCTCACACTACGATGGCCACCAACATCCAGTACATGATAAACCTACTCACGCACTACCCCTCTCCCAAACCCCCATGGGAGAGTGAACCCTTGTCTAGCCTAAGAACACAAGAGAGAGAGAGTGAAGGGTTAGCATACAAGCCTCCCTTGCCTCCTTATATACTAGACAAGTCCATAACCAGCGTTTAACCCTTAAACGCGCCATTTGGAGCCCTTCTATTGCCTCCGTGACACGTGTACGGCCCACACGTCTTCCCGCCACTTCGTCGCATCGGATTCTCCGCCTCTCGATTTCCTGCCTGCCAGTTGTCCCTACCGACATCGGGTCTAAGCTTATCTCTTTGCCTCCATGTGCCAGCTGTTCCATCACGAAGCTTCGCGGAGCTTGTACACCGTTCCAGGTCACGACGAAACCCACATCTCTCCACGGCGTCCGGTCACCTTCCAGGCCCACCGGCCAGTCCTAGACCGGCTCCAAGTGACCGAGTCCCTTCCGCTCGCTCCGGTTAGGTTCACTTGCACACATGAAAACAAGAGACAAAAACACCTAACCACTGCAAAAACAAATCCCAGTTAAGCATTAATGGTCAGCAAGTTTTACCAGAGATAGTCAAATTTTGGACCTTCAAATTTGAGCTTAATTTGCATTTGAACTGTGCAAAAATCTTCTCCGGACGCGTCCGCCTCTCACCCTTCGGCCCCACTGTCAGTGACAGCTGCCGGGGGCGGCGGCCCTGCGCCCGCGCTCACCGTCCGCTTACTTGGCCGAACGCGTGCGCTGGGCTTCACCGGACGCATCCGCTGGCCAACTTAAGCTAGCGCCACGTCGGATCGCATCACGACCCGACCACCTCGCACCTCACCGGACGCACTCTCCGAACGCGTCCGCTCGCACTGTTCAAGCGTGCGGTCGGGTACAGAGAGTTTCCAGAACCTCTCGCATCCACCGGACGCTGTCCGATGGCCACCGGACATCGTCCGCTCGTCATACGGGTGACGTGGCCCGATCTCGAGCTTCCATTTTGAAACCGAGCGCCGCTCCCTTCTCCCGCGCCCGAATGCCTTCTCCGGACGCGTCCGCTCGCTGGCTGGGTGCGTCCGGTGAGGCTGTTTTTGCGTCACCCGACTTGTTTCGACTTGCTCTCTCCATCTAGCTAGCTCCTAAGCCTCTCACTCATCACAAACACTCCTATAGCCTATTGTACCAGTGCAAGTGCTCATTATCACATGTTAGGCCTAAGGAGCTTTGGCAAATATGCCCTAGTCACGTGCCAGTGTGCTTATCATTTCATGTTAAACCCTCTAGCACCCGTCAATATGCTCATCACTTTCTTGTGATCTAAATCTGTTCTCCCTATAAAAAGGAAGGTCATGTATCTTTTATTATCATCCAAATAATGAAGTAAAATTGAGATCTAGATCTCGTAGGCGGTGGCTCTGATAAGTGATAACAGCCAAAGGCGGTAGCTTCGACAACAGCTCGTCTCGCCCGCGTCAAGGGCCGTATCCCCCTGTTGCGTGCTTGCACGTAACATATGGCTTTGCTAATTATGCTGTACACCATGTCAAAAAATCCACCAGAAGAGAACAGAGTGAAACAGACAAGTGAAGCACTAATTACTAATTAAACTCGTTAAAATCAAACATACGGCAAGTGTTGTTGAAAGGACCATTAGGCATAAGTCCACACATTTTGGCACATATTTTCTTTTGAAAGTGCCAATCTGGCACCTAAATCTTACCAATCTTTGCCACTTCACTTTGCTGCATTTTCTTGGAGAAGGGGAGTTATGGTAACAAGGTGGGGATGAAGTTTATAAAAATGTGACAGATTTATTTAAACAGGCATGAAATGACTAGCTGTTGCCTTTTCTTTTTTTCCCTGGTACGTACAATTATGGCTCTAAATGTGAATGTAAGCATGGTACCTACTTACAACAGAAAAAAATCTCAAGCTTTACATGAGAAGCAAGTACCTGGTCGCTCTTCCGATAACTTCACCATTAGCCAGATCCTTAAGTATCCAATCACGCCGAGTACCGATCCTTCCATCAGCTTGGCACCATGTTTCAATCTCAACAACATCCCCCCTTCACATAGCAGAATTACCGGTCAGAATTAAATAATGCTAAAAAGAAGAAAAAAGGGTGGAAGAAAGGTTCAATTGCATTAATGCAAATTTACCAAGCAGGGTACTTGTATATCTCAATATGCATTCGGTTCGTCACCCAAATGAGTCCAAGTTTTCTCATTGTTGTAGTTGTGGCAAAGCCATCGGTGGAGAACCCAACACTTTGTGCATGGTTACACCCTACCTCCTGCATTTACAAGAAAGTAGATCATAAACAATTCATACAGGAAACAAACGATGTGACACTTGACACTATTCGTTTATATAAATAAACCTAATACTGATAACTACCCCTAGCAACTGAGGAACAGGGATCTTGAATCAATCAATTCCTGGGTTTTTGTCTGAAATAACGCTTTTGAGTGTGTGTTGCATGCTTTGTAATAGTATGACCTCTTATCCTTTGCCTAAAAGCTTCTCTGATTCCTGACAAAGAGATGAGCCCCCTACGCTTAGTAAAATCCGGCCTGGCCCGCCATACAAGTTAATAGAAGTGGAAACATTTGTTACTACTATTGATTCCAAATATATGGGAATTCAATGGTCAGGAATCAGAGCTGAGAAGACTTTTGAAGAAAAAAAAAACCTGAACTAAAGATTGCAAACAATAGATCTAGATCAGAGCTACCTCCAGGGGATCTATAACCAATTAGGAGTACAATTTTATCAGTTAGTGAACTCGTAATGGCACAATTAGACGCCAAAGCAAGCACTTTCACTGGTTCACACCATTTGGTAATAGCTACACATGCATTCTTCAATGCACACATAATTACTTAAACAAACCTGATCCCATTGGCATTCAATTTTAGATCTTTAAGCATGGGATGTCAAGAAATATAGTGCTACTTATCTATGGATAAAGAAAAGTCAGTCTCAGAGAAGTAATGTCCATCTGGTGCCATTATAGGATGCACTTCATCCACACCGGGAGCAAAAATCTTTGGCCATATCATGGGCACAGGATTTCTACAATTTCCATGCAGATTTGTCACTTGCAGCGAGATATATAAACAGAAGAAGAAAAACGGCCCTAACTAGAGTAAGGCCAGGACAACTAGCTTTCTCAAGCTCTAGAACGAAGCGCTCAGATTTGAGCAAAATCGCTGCAAACTCCTCTCGCCAAGTCCAACCGCGGCACAGCAGAGGAGCTCGGATTCCACCACGACCTTGGAGCATTCTAAGTTCAGATCCAAACCCCCTGAATCCAACAAGAACAGAGCGTCCCGCTTCTATTGCCTCCACAAACCCTGGGAGACGGCACCCATTTCGCCATCCAAGCACAGCCCGCCTCCAATCGAGTCCCAGTCACCCGGAGGGCGCGAATCCGACCTGAAATATCGAATCTTGGGAGCCTGGAGGGGAGGGCGCAGCCCTCGGTTCGAGCGTACCTGGAGAAGGTTGGCGATGGTCTCGACGGTGGCCGTCTTGTTGATCCCCACCTCGTAGCACCGCACGATGAAGCTCTCCCTGTAGGACAGCCCGTCCTCCAGGAGGCTCCCCAGCCGCAGCCGCTCCGCCAGGCTCCGCCGCTCCCCTCCGGCAGCGGCCGCCTCCGCCACCGCCGCCTGCACCTCCAGCCCGGCCAGCTGCGGGCCCCGCGCGCACCGCACCGCCACCGCCGACGCGGCCGGCGGGCGGTCGCGGCGCGGCCCCGGCGCGGGGCGGCATTGCGACGGCGTGTGGCAGCGCAGCATGGCGCGCCGCTCCGAGATTCGGGGGGCGGCCGCCGCCGATGAGGGTGGGGTTTATATGGACGTCGTGGACCTGTAGGCGGTGGCGCGGTGGCCACTAGTGGGAGGGGATATATAGGCAGCGAGCCAGAGCGGTGAGGCGGTGGTGGACCGGGCGCACGGGGCGATACCAACGAGGATGGCGCGCTCGCCGCTCGGCTCAACGCCGTCACTCCATTCGATGGCTGATAGCTGCAGGTCGATGGCCTTTTTAAGTACATATAGGTACTGCACCCCGGAAGTCGGAGACGATCTCCACACCCGAAAAAAAAACAAAGGGCTTCAACCCAACTCTATTTCTTCCTCCGCTCGCTCCCTCCCTCCTCCCTCACCGCCTCAACCCGCCTCCCCGTGACGCCCCCTCCCCTCGCCGCCGCCGCCGCCCCATGTGACCTCGCCACGACACCCCTCCTCTCGCCATCTCCGACAACACAGCGATGGCGCAGCCCAAATCCTATGGGCGGCGGTGAATCCGGCCATGGCGCGACTCCGGCCATGGCACGAGGTGGAAAGCAACCAGCATAGAGAGAGGAGGGAGGACGCGTGGCGTGGTTGCATCGGGGCGCTTGCCTAGTGACGGCGCTTGGTGCAGCGCTGACACTTGCCCAGCACGCCCCCTCTCTCCTCCAGGTCAGCCCAAAAGATGATGTGAAGCGCTTATAGCCAGCTGATGTGTCCCTATTGGAGATGCCCGTATTTACTGCATATTTTATTTTTTAAAAAAAATTCACCATTCACACTATACTGTAAAAGATTTTTTTTCCTCCAACAGACATTTTAGCCCTGTACACTTTATTTTATAACTTTTCCTACGAATGCTCTTAAAGAAAAAGAACCAACCCATCGACCGTCCATTTCTAATCCCTCTGCTCTACCCCGACTACTAGGGCTCTACCTCCCTACTCAAGTTTGACCTCGACGGTTCTGCCTTCGCCCTCAGCTATAGAGCGTTTAAAGTTATAGAGCTTGCCGAGCACTACAATTTTCATATAAATATTCTCCCCATCCAACGCCGTATAAAAAAGTTATTAATTTCTATAAACAAGCTGCAATTCATTATCACTATCAAATCGTAATCATGTTTTTCACTATCGGTTCTTTTTAGATTAGTTATCACTGACATTGGATATGAAATAGCAGTATGAGATGGCATGGAAGATATTTTTTTATAAGTGAATTTACTGTTGTTCAAACAAGCAAGGAACACACCACGTAATTAGCAAGATGCCGATATCAAACAAGGTAAGAATCTGTAGACTTTTGTGGGTCACGGCGACATGATGCAATCTCAACGTCAGAAAGGCATGGCGTCAACAACCATGTGCGTATAGGAGAGATGAGGGCATTCTGTACGAGGCATGTTTTTGCACGAATGCAGTGCTTGGCGGTCCTTCTTAATTGGAAGAGAACGGCTAGATCATAGACGTCTATAAAATAAGGTATTTGTGAAATTGATTTTTTTTGTTGTTAGATTAAAATTCAACCGATCACTCTCCTTTTCTACTCTCCCTCACCTGGCCATCCCTCCTATCCCAATCCGATCAGGATCCATCTATCGCCGCCCTCCTTCTCTCCCTCTCCGTTGCCACTCAGCGCACCTCCTACTCCTTCCCTGCCGCCTCTAGCCACCGCCCACGGACAGCAGCGTTCTCGCTGCCTCTCCGCCTTCTTCCTTCCTCCCGCCGCCGGCCAGCCTCGTCCAACCTAAATTCTACCGTCAACGTCAATCCCCCAACGCCATTGGCGCCTCACTGCCCCTACCACCAACACATCCCACCGCTGGTCCGCCGCCACGTCGGGTATCCCTCTAAGCTCGACAAATCCCAAAGTCCTAACTTGAATCCTAACCGGAACCTCATGGCCGTCGGAAACGAAGAAGACGGCGGTGTGGCGTGGTCGAAGACGGAAAAGAAGGTGAAAAGGTGGGGGAAAAGTGGGAAAACAAGTAACTCTAATCGATTGTATAAATCTAAGATTTGCATATGCCTGCAAAATTTTTAAACCGTAATTATAATTATCAGTACCATTACTGCATTAATACCTTGTCAAGGTACAGTTGTAGGCGTTGAGAAAAATTCTTCTGATTCACTGAATCTTGTTCGTAGGGTACGTCGCTGGAAATTAAGGTCTAGGCCACCGAGTTTCACGGGAGAAAACAAGATCCAGGTTGTCTTTGATTGTTTGTTTTACTTTAGTTTCGGTTGCATTGAAAAAAATGGTCATATTTAAAAGTAGTATAAAAAAGCTAACTAAATTATAAAAAAAAATTAAGATCTTTTAAAAAAAACCCTACGTAGTTAAAAAAATATTTAAAAAATTTTAGTAAATATTCACTAAAAAATAACAATAATTTTAAACCTAAGAAAAATTAAATTATAACAAAAAATCAAAGAGAGCTCTGGTAGGAAGTGCCGGACCAAGGTAATTTGGGCAGATTGACAGATTTGGCATGTCAACGATAGCGAGAACCCAAGAATCATGCGTATACATAAGAACGACCGAGAGAGAAGAGCACAAAATAGCGACAACGGTTAGACTTTGGGGGTTGTTCAATGTCAGTTTTACACTATAATGTACAACGGTTAGAGAGAAGTGGTTTTTAAAGCCGGATTATAATTTCAAATGTTTGTATTGTGTTTCTTCTCAAAACTCTTTAAATCAATTCTTAAAACTTTTTTTTTTGTAATGAAAGCCAGTAGCTTTTCATATTATATTCTACAGTTGGATTAAGGTTGTAGCAAACAAAGCATAGATGGTTGTTTGATCTTGAATTGATTTTATGATCTACACTTTAAAATTATTTATTTTATGAACAAGGCAAAAAAAACTTAACCCTATTATACATGAACACACTTATTTATTAGTTTGTGCAAGTAACGTAATCCCATGAATATACAATGCCAACGTGCCAAATGTAACCTGCAAATTTCTTTGCTTTTCTCATCGGAGAGAGAGACGGAGACAGGGAGGAAATGTAAAAGGAAGGAAACAAACAATGGTGTACTGTTGAGAGTTACCCAATGGTATAGAAAAATGAGAACGTATATGAGATGTGCCATCTTCTTCATCTCTTCCCCTCTTTGGTCTGTCCCCTACCTCCTAGCTAACCGAGCTATGTGCGTCTCCATCATTGTCCCCGCCATTAGTTACACCATAGTCACCTCGCCGCTCCTCCCCTTTCCCCTGCCACTCCGCTAGCCCCACCCGACCTAATTCCGGCCGTTAGTGTCGATCCCCAGACAGCTATGCCCACAGACCTTCTTCACTCCTGCGTCTTCCATGGTGGCCGAGCTCCCTAACGCCTCTAACCCTCATACCGCTTCTTTATCGGGCTCCCACTAAGTGTGGGGGCGTGGGTGTACGTTGAACGTGAACTTTGGTAGTGGAGGATGGTGATGAGGTTGAGGAGGGCTAGGGATGGACTTAGGAAGGGGTGTAGGTAGGAGGCATGAGGCCACGAGGGCACGATAGGAAGAAGGGAGAAAGGAAGAAGAAAGGTTGTGTGGGAGGGGCAGCGATCGTGTGAGCTTTGTCGCGATGTCGTGTTGTCAGTAATGCCATATTGTAAGCATTTCTCAATGCATAAATTCAAGAATGCTAAAAATAAAACTCTAAAGTGGAGTAGTTAGTGGTACTAATGCACAAGTGTAATAACAAGAGGTAGGGTGCACAACATGTATACTAGCCTGACAATGAACAATGCATACTCAACAGCGATGCTTAAGGCCGAACCACTACTGAACCTAGGCTCCACACACACTTCTATCTGCCAGGATGCTTGCAGAAAAGTTTGCCGAGTTAGGAGGCATGTACATAAAAACATTCATGTAAGTAATATCTCATTCATTACAAAGATGTTTACATATATGCATAGATATTACAATCTCCTCTAAGCACCCCCCTTACCACCAGTGGTAAGTTAATCATTATTTTCCTCCTCTAACTATGCACCCATGTAAGCACTAATCTATCTTAGTTGGTAAAATGATTTTCCCCCTAAACATCTCTCTAAGCACATGCATTATACATGGCCTTGTCGTCATTCATACTTTAGAATTACTAGCTGAGACGCGCGCCACAGGCGCGCCCGTCGCCGCGGAAAAAAACGCGCGTGGCGCGAGCAGGCGCGAAAAGCCGCGGGAAAAAAACGCCCGTGGCGCGAGCAGGCGCGTGGCGCGAGCGGGCGAGCGGGCGTCGCGAGCGAGCGGGCGAGCGAGCCACGCGGCGGCGAGGCAGGCGACGCGAGCGGCTGCGCAAGGAGGCAGGCGCGAGCGGCGCTCCAGCGAGCAGCGGGCCACGTGGCACACAGGGGTTACCTAAACCCGCGCTTGTATATTTAAGTTATACAAACTACTAAGCAGTTATGCTTTACGACAAACAAATCCAAATTCTGGCACTGAGACTTTAAGTGAGCCAGTCATACATACTCAACTTTTTTGTGCGTGTATAATTGTATGTAAATCACGATGCGTCACGACCGACCGTGTGGTCAACTGCCTTTGATTGTACCCGACGAGAGAATTTTTGTAAACTCAATCAAATAAGATGGATCTGATAGAACGATGATATGGCGGGTTATTTTACAAAAATGACACACCACCCACTGGACAAAAATACCACTACTCAAAGACTTTTAATAATAAATAAATTGGGGAGAGCTATATATAAAGAAAGTGTAAATTATAAAGGAAGTGGGTTTATTACATGAAGCTATATATTAGTCCAAGATGGAGGATATATGAATTCTTCCTATTTATTCAAAAAAAAAATCAGAGCTCTATCTCATTGTATTCAGGTTGAAAGGAATGGTTTGAATAAGTATGGGTGTTCTTCGCTACTGTATATTAAACTAAACTAAAAAAAGGTTTTATTATTGTATTCATGTTGAAAGGGATGGCTTAAACAAGTACGTGCGACTTTTATTGAGTTTACTATGTAACTAAAAGTAAATATTTCTTCGCTAAGTATGAATGAAGTAAATTATAATAGTGATAGATTATGGAACCTCTTTCACGCCCATCCCCCCACTCGAACTTCACAATCGATATTCCCGATCCCTTCCCATCTGTCAGTGACCAAAAAAAAAAGTTGCGACAAGATTCTAGGGAAATTGTGTTGGGTAAACAAGCCAAATAGCTGGGGTGAAAAGTGAACTAGCGAGAGCTAAGGATCCCAGGTTACCATCCAACCCTATAAGCTATACTACTGTAGAGGATACAGGTGACCGTAATATTATTAGAACATCCCCAACAAACTCTATATCTCCCTTGTAAACGTCAAAAATGTTTTTTTTGCGTTTCCTCTCTAAAATTTCTTCACAATTTACACTGCAATCTAAAAGATTTCTTTCCTCAAGCAGTTTCTCTATATCTTCCACAATACTAGACTGCTGGAGATGCTCTTGCCGGTAGAGAGAATAGTTTCTCATGGTTTATGGACGTTGAAATTTTACAGAAACTTGCAAAACTTCATCTTGATACGTGGGCAGGCCTCACAGAAAAACATCATTCCTTTGGTTAATGTGGTTCGCATCTTTTATCCTGACGGAAATGTTTCCTTCGTTCCCATTGTCAATTTTGAAGGCATCAGATGAGATGAGAGCCCTTGATCTACTGAGATGGCAGTGTTATTTATCAGATGAGATGGGCTAAATCATGATCATTTAGGTTTAAAGATTAAATCTGGCGAGCGCCAGCGTCACGCCCGTGCGCCGGACCACCCGTGTCCGTTGGATCGCCGGCTACCGCGCCAATCCTACGCGCTACATTGCGCCCACGTCCGTGCGTACCCAGCGACTAGCTAGCAGTGCAGTTGATCGTTTTTCCAATTAAACTTCTGATTTTTGTACAAAATTCAAACAGTGTTCAAAATGCGTGAAATAAATTTCATAATTCTTCTAAAATCGAGAGCAACCCATTTTAAATACTTTTTAAATTTTTTGATTTTTTTCACTTTTTAAAATTTTTTATGTGAAACTAGAAGAAGGCACTTATGAAACTTACACCTATACTAGCGAAACTTGGCCGTGTGCTGATGAAATCTGATGAAACTTAGATGAAACTTCGATGTAACCTGATGAAATTTGGATGAAACCTGTTGAAACTTGAATTAATCCGATGAAACTTGAAGAAACTTGTATGAGACCTGTTGAAACTTGATGAAACTTGCATTAAACCTGATGAAACTTGACAGTTCGGTAAGTTTAACGAATATGAAATCTAAGTTTCAGTAGGCGAAACCCAAGTTTCACCAGATAAGTTTGAACAGTTATATGGCAACTTATATTTTGTTTTGTTCGTAAAAATACGAGGAACACGTTGGCGCAAACGGTTTTTGGATTAGAGCATCCAGTCAAAATTTATGGTCGCCGAAAGAAAAAAATGCTTGTGAGACCCACCTACACAGTGCACGCAGTGCCGCCCCGACCCACGTTGCGCGCAGCGCGCGGGAGTCCGGAGGCGCCGGACTCTCGGCTCAAAGTGTTTTTGATTAAATCTAGCTGAAATAAGAAGACATTTTTTAGTATTTTTAATCATAAAGATAGTTCCAAAAAATATTAAATTAAAGTGGACCTCTTTCGAACAGATTTAATAGCAATAGAATAAAACTTAATATCCTATAACTTATTCTTTTAACTCAATCACTCCGCGCATTCCGAGTGGCATTACTTTTTAACGCTGAATTAACGGTTAACAACAATTAAAGAAAAATGACAAATCATGCCATGTTGTTCCCCGTGCTTCGGCTTCCTGTCGAAGCAATGTTCTAGCTACTATGCTCTTGTGTCGATTCAAATAAATCGAAAGTAAATCGGACGTCTAGACATGCAAAGTTTAGTTACAAAATATTTATTTTATAAAATGTCAATTCATATATATTAATATCGGAAGTAAATCGAAAGTAGTTTTTTTTTATATAAAAGCTTTTATAATGGCACTTATTCCTCCTGTCAGCTCCAGCTCTGAGGCATATCGACCGGGCACCCGTCTATCACTCTAGTGCGGGAGTCAATCTTAATTTGATATGTGAAACTAACTCTATCTCATATGCCATAAGGACACTTTGTGTCATAATCGGGGACACCATACCAGGGCCTTGTTTGTTTCAGATTAAATTAAATTAAATTAAATTTTGTTATTTTTGTATAAGCCAAATGATGTAATGTTTTATAGTCATTCTTGTGGGGTTTTAAATAGTACTTCTTAAAGTTTGTAAAATATTTTTTTCATAATTTTTTGAACTCGTTAAGATGTATTTTGAGGGGATCACAAATCTGCTACAGTAAAACGCAACGCTACATTAATCTGAAACAAACAAGGCCCAGATATGGTTTCGCCCCCCCCCAGATGCATAGCACTATATAAAGGATGGAGGTATAGGTGTCGCCGCGGACATAAAGTTAACGACCTCGGCCAGCAAACCCTAATTGATCAAAATCTAACTTGATCTTGTGGTGTTGGCGGCTTGGCGCTGGAGTACTAGGAAGGTCCGCCGCCGGTGTTTCTCGCTACTACCATACGTCTTCGTGCATCCTCTACGGCCAATCTTTACCAACAAATTATGGTAGTCTTTAATCAAGATTAGTGCTAATAATTTCCACCGTTGCCTATGTTTCTGTGATTGAGCAGACTAATCGATTAAGACCTAGTTATATCTAACACCTAGCGGCTTTTTTATCTTAGGGTCGTGCGGTCGGTCTTGCTTTTATTTGATTGGCACCTCGCCCCAATATTGTACATGTAATCTAACTCGTGTTTCACTCAGCTTTAATGAAATGACAAAAGTAGTGTTTTTTTGCTAAAATGATGAAAATCATAGTAAGAGAGAATAATAGTATTCTGATACAGCCATGGCCCACACGTGGCGTGAACAGTATGTGGTGTTACTGTAGCGCGGAACCATACGAGGAATTGTTACGTGGTACTGTAGCTACCTGTTGCTGTGGCGCATGGCTGTTCCTTAGGTTTAGGCCTTTGGATAATTATCTTAGTCTTTATCTCTTTTCAGTTAGCAGGCTGTTTAGCTTTCCCTTTCTTTAGCATCGATTGTTAGGTGTGGCCATCGGCCAGATGCTCTTGGAGCCTTAATAAATAAGAGAAGAGAAGGAAAGAGGAGGCACGTTGGATGCCAAGTAAATTCAATCTAGGCGCTGCCGACGCTAACCGGCCGGTGGCTCCGTACAGCCGAAGGCGCTGGCTTCGACAACAGCCCGCTTAGCCCGCGTCAAGGGCCGTACCCGTTGCGTGCTGATCTAGCACGTAACATATTCTATGGTACATCCAGTGTACAAATATCTTTTTAGTTAAATGTTTCACATACATAGGAATTGGAACGCAGAATATAGAAAGTTCAAAGTAAACAAGGTACTGGGATAGCTTTACGTTGGAAAGATGCGGATGGTTAAGAGGGGTGGTGACGATCACATAAGGTCGAAGAAGCGGATGATTGAGGGGGTTAAGCGGGGTGCCATAAGGCCGAAGAAGCGCATGGTTAAGAGGGGTTATGGTGATCTCGTAAGGTTGAAGAAGAATAAAATAACTCGCAGTGGCGAAGAGACATCTGAGTCATTGATTGCAGGTCTGCTTCTTTAACATTTTTGGACATCTTTTTTACATCTTTTGCTGAGCTTTGACGGTTGCGTTGTATCATGTTTTCTTATAACTAGGTGACATGCATTGGGACTCAAATCAGGGTCTCTGGGGAGAGCTCCACCAAGAAGTTGCATCAAATTCGTCTAAAAGTGTTGTCTCACTTGCTGTGTCCGATGGTGATTATATGTGCTGTTATGCTAGTTCTTCAAATTATGTATTTATACATTGCTAGCTAAAAATGATTTATATTATGATATTGTAGGAACCACTGAGTTATTTGCATGCTCGGGCATAGCTATAGAATGTCACGGGTACGTTACAAGGTTGCTGACTTCAGCAAGTTTGGTTAGGGCTTTAAATGATAAAACGGAAGGCCGTGGTAACTTGAAGGTTGGTGCTGCTAATCACCCTTCATTAATTTTTTTTATTCACATAAGATAATCATGATCATCGTGTATTATTTTCGTGCTATATTAATATAGGTTGAAGTGTGTCACGAAGGCAATGCTGTCATTGGGTTTTTGGAAAATTATGATTTAGATTATGGTATCGCTGTTGTCAAAGTCATGACCTTACTTGATGTTCAAGTCGTACTTCTCAATCATCTCCTGGAATTTCTGCCCTACAGTGAGGTAGTAGCTGTCGGGCGTGCCATCTCTGGCAAATTAATGGCCACAAGTGGGAAACTGATCCCTTATTCTAGCGGATTTGAAGATAGTAAAGATCTTATGATGTCTACATGTAAAATCTCTGAGGTAAACTTGCATCATGATACGACCCCTTTAATGTGTTTCTCTTCCTGTATACACTAAGCATATCGTAGACACAATAAAAATGATGTTTTTTCTATGTAACTCTTGTTCAATATCACTTTATTTTGTTCCAAGGAATCATGTGTTTACCTGCAAGTATTTTTTTTCTGCTAGACTTGCATTGGTGGACCGCTTTTTGATATAGAAGGCAACTTTGTTGGCATGAACCTTATTTTTGTTGAGGAAAGAACTTTGTTCCTTCCTACCATTTTAATCTTTGAACGGTTGGAGCATTTCCGGATGTCTATGAGGATAAGTAAATTTATTGCACGGTTAGAGAACTTCTCAAAGGCAAGCAGGTATATCTTATATACTTCCAACTTTGTTATCTATGTTTGCTCTTTGCTGGTTCACCATCTGTCCCATCTCGTTTCGTCCTTTCCTTTTTGAGCTTATAAGGTAACTAGGTAAGTTGTTTTTATGCCAAACAACTTATGGGTTTTTGCAACAATCTGGATCTTTAGCTGTTGTTCCATCTGTAGCTTGTTTGTCATTTGTAGTTGCTCTGTAGCTTTCAATGTTATGCCCTTATTCTTTACCACCTTTACCAAGATATTTGCTTTCCTATTGGCCATATGCCCTGGTCAAAATTTCTTGCTTAAATGTTGAAGTCAATATATTTGACTAACTGAAAGAGAGGACCTGTAGCAACTTATAACGTAAGATGCAGTTGGGAACAATCTAAGGACTAGGCCTGTTTGTACAAACTAAATACATCAGGCGAAACAGATAGCTGTAGATTAGGTGAAACAGTTAGTGGGTGCCATATTACAACTAAGACATGAGCTTATTTGGCCACTGTCTTTTGAGCCCCTACAAGATTATTGAAGTCAGCATACCACTTGTTCTTTTGGTTTAGCTTCAGCAAAGTTGATTTTGAGGTTTACATATAGAACTAGTCAAGAGCCATTATCCTTGACATAAAATGTGTATAAGGGCATTTTGATTAATGATTATGATGGTTTTGCAATGCTGATGACCCAAAGTTTGCCCCCCCCTTTTTTAAACTGCTTCAGTGTTGGAAAGGTGCTAACTAAGAGGGGTGATGCTGATCTCTCAAGAGCCTCAAAGAAGGATAAAAGAACTGGTGATCTCACAAGGTCAAAGAAGAATAAAAGAGCTGATGATCTTGCAAGAAGCTTGAAGAAGTATAAAAGAACTGACGATCTCGCAAATAGCTCGAAGAAGAATAAAAGAACTTGCAATGGAGGAAAAAAGACAACAAAGCTATTGATTGAAGGTTTGGTTGTTATTCAGTTGACTTGCATTGGGATCGAATGTTCTTTACATTTGTGCTTCATAATAAATACACACTGTTTTAGTTTTTTACATTTATAGTTTAATATGTTAGTGCTATTGCCCTGGTTGTGAAAATATTCTAATCTTAACATTTTGAAGCTATGTGCTGAATTTTACGTGATCATTGCTTAATGTAGTTAGTATTAGCATGTATTAGCATATGACAGCGGTAATCACTTGACTTTATTGCACCTGTACATATAGATGTTCTCAATGAGGATCCATTTTGGGATCTAGACTCCTTGGGTTACCCGAAGCTACCAAAAAATATGCTAAATGGTGAGTCGATGGTTGTGAATTTTCTGACTTTTCATAGATTGCGCCTTTTTACAGCTCTGATTGCTACAAACAATTAATTGCACTGTGTACCTTCAAGCAGATGACGGTATTCTGACACGTACTTTTGAAGATACTTTTGGTGACATATCTGGTGGTGGTATCTGGAATGAACTCGGTGAAGCAGTTTCTTCTAACATATCTCAAAACGTTGCCTCACTTGCTTCATTCTATGGTAACTTACATTGATATGCTTTGTACTCTATTTGTATTTTTCATCATGAACTTACCAAAATGTGATATTTACCTTTTCGTATTTGTACCTTTTTTATCACTGATGGCCAAAATTATGACATGCAGGAGAAAAAAGGATTTTTGCATGCACGGGTTTTTTTATTGAATGGAATGGATGCGCGACTATTTTAACCTCAGCTAGCTTGGTTTCAGATTTCGTTGGTGACAACAAGATTGCGGAAAACTTGAGGGTTGCTGCTACTAACAACTATTTCTGATCCTTGTTCTTTTAAGGTACTGCTTAAGTCTTACCATATCATTTGCAGATTGAAGTGTTGCTTCCAAACAACAAGCGCAGAGAAGGGACATTGCAACACTATAATTTGAACTACAATGTTGCTTTAGTTAGTGTCAAGGATTTCTCTGCTCCTTATCCAGCAAGTATTCAATACCAGAGACAAAATTTTCATGTAGTAGTAGCCGTAGGGCGTTGCTTCGAGTCTGGCATATTAATGGCTGCAAGCGGGCGAGGTACAGAGCTGTTGGATGGACTTGGTTGCAAATTGCTTCAATTCTCCACATGTGTAATCACTAAGGTATGGCTGTTGATTTTTTTTCCCCTCACATTGTCAACTACTATATCTTTTGACTAATGAGGTCACCATGTCACCTGGTTAGGCTGGGATTGGAGGGCCCCTTCTTGATTCTGATGGGATATTTATTGGCATGAACTTCTATGACATGGAATCAACTAAAACACCGTTCCTACCGCGGAATGTGATTCTTGATGTCTTGACATATTTTAAGACAAAACGGTAATGTCTAGATTTTTTTTGGGTATTTAGCTGCTTGTCATCTAAGTATTCAGGTTTCAAGGGTGTGCATTTGGCTTACGGCTTCAATGAGTATTTTAAATATCTCATTGGAGCAGGTTGAGTCTATGATAATTTTCAACTTAATCTGGTCTTTGGTGTGTTTGACAGGACTGTTGCTGAAGTTGGCCATGATGTTTATTCGTCTGGTGCGCTCAACTGGACTATCGATGGAGATAGCAGCGCCAGTCCTGACAGGTATTGTGACTTCTGATATGTCTTAACAACTATCGCAATGTTTTTCGTAAACTTTTGGATTACATTACATCGTGTGCAAATTATTGAATGACAGGTGGTGTGTGCCAGATGCAGTTTATTGCCATCCTAAAAATGTTCGCATTTTTTGTAAGCGTCAAGTTCGTCACCCAAGGGAGCTTCTAGCGCGCCCCACATGTAGAATCGGCACCGATGGAAAGAAGTATTTATTCAATTAGAAGCCACCATGCCCAGTACTCTGTGGACTGACGACTGTTGGTTAGCTGGTGAATCTGCTTTGAGCTGGCTGGCTTTTCTTACCAAGAAACACGAAGGACCTGTTGCTACACCTTGTTTCTTAGGTTATCTCGACCCATTATCTAGGCTTGCAATGTAAAAAATATATATTACTGTGTTTCGGTTCCACAGTTTTTTAGTGGTTTGTTGTGTAATATAACACTTAAGTTGCAGGGTCATACTTCCAATCAATATCAAAGACCATTGAGCTGTAATGCATGCATAACGAACATGCGTGATAGACAAACATAATGAACCCCCATCTGTGAATGTGATGCATGCTGTGCAGACCCATTCGCAGCGGCGGATCCAGCACTGGGGCCTTTGGCCCGCAAAGGTCCAATACCCCTCCCCCAAGGCCCAGCTTCGTATACAGAGGATCTTTTTTTTTAGTTGAGAAACTCGAGCAAGAGTAACCAAATCCATTAAAAACTGTGCAAAAGTACAGTCATAAATATTTAGTTGAGCGGCCATAATATGGGCTAGTGTCACCTCTGGTAGTAGTTTTTTTGTTAAACAACTTTGCTATAGGGTGTACTCCGAGATGGAAACACACAAACAGATGAACACGGAGCACAAAATAGACAACAGGATGTAGGAGATGTATCTTTATTGCTTTCATTGGTATGATTACAGCAGATCAAACATCTCCTATGTATAATGTAATGTTGTAGTCAAGGTTTCGGCTTGGTCCACACGATGGGGCCAGTAGAAAAATTCTAGAGAAATGAATAAAAATAAGGGATGGCCGGCCAAGTTTGATGACCGGTAGCACTTGGAGTTTAGATTCTTAAACACAGCGGCCAACAGCCACCCTGATGGCCGCTCGCATCAAACAGATCGCGCTCCTGCCTACTCGCGGCCAACTAGCACGCCCGGTTCTCATGGTCATGCGTCGCTCTAGCCTAGGGAATGGGTCATACGAATTGGAATGATCCGGGAACGTGATCGGGACATGAGGCCCGAGGGGGGTTCAACCACGTTGAGACCGTTGGATTGGAGTAGATCAAGGGCCAAAAATAGTTTGGGTGCGTGCTAAAAGAAATCAGTCTCCTCCATCGTCAGCAAAGATCGCATCCCCTGAAATCCCAGATTACTGCACCCGCTACTGCCTGGCTTAATCAGGAGGGTCCCTTCCTTTTGTTTGTATGCTCTCGTGACCTCTTTTTTCCCTTTTGCCTCAAGCCCACCCACCTTCTGTTTTACACTAGTTTTCGCAAAAAAAAAAAAAAAAGCTTTTACACTAGTTAGTAAATGCTGGCATTGATCCTCGCCTTCATCTGCTACAGACACTTGATTTCTCCTAAAAATTCATTCATTCCTTGCTCACCATAAATCCTGAAAAGCAGCTCCCAATTTACATATCTTTCGATCCACTCCCAGGCACCACATCCAGCAAACAAACATGCAGATCATTTTCCTAATCATTCATTGCACCGCACGGTTGATGTTCTCCCAGACCCAGCTAATTTTGCTACTATCAATCAATCAGCTGGTCCTGGTTGGGTCGGGTAGGTTCGGCAGTTCCCTGGTTCGATCGATCGGCATCCAAACACGCACGAATCATGGGGTGCGGTTCGGTGTGGCCGCCCCTCTGATCCGCTCGAGAAAAAAAGGGTCAGGATCGAACTCAACATGCGCAAGGTTCAACCCTCATTTTGCTGGCCACTACCGCCGCCCTTGCGCATCCGCCAATCTGGAGAGGGATGGCCGCCGCATCCTCGAGCAACACCGCGTCACTGCCGCCCGCCTGCTCGTGCTCGATGCCCTCGCCGACGCCTCGCATCCCCCGCCCACCTGCCTGGGTTGAGACTTCTTTAAACTCTGCAGTTTCCCCTGCAGTCAAAATCTGCAGTCTTCAACATATCGTTGATCAAATATTTTGGATGTTTTGACACACGGATGCTAAGTGGTTGAACAAAAATCTACTGATATAGTAGTAGCTTTGTATATTGCAGCCAATTACTGATGTTTCTCCGAAACCGTCTTCCAGATTGTAGCCAATTCTGAGATGCCAAGTGTTGGCGCATGAATTTACTTTACAAATTCAGAGCAAGCTGCAGAGCACATGTATTCATTTATCCTGAGCCATGTACTGAGCTTGTCAAGAAGATGTTTTACTACAGCCGGATTGTTCTTTTTTACTACAGCCTGATTGTTCTTTGTGCTTTGTGCTTAAAAGACATGCATGAGCTGGAATTGCAATTCTATTTTTGAAAGTAAAACCTTATATACATAGTGGGAAGTGAAGTACATTCTGTTGTGAAATGAAAATAGTGCCAAGAGCCTCTTTTTTTTCCTTCAGGAAAAAATTAACATTATATTCTGATGCCAATAATGCGTAAAGGTAGTGAAAGCAGGAACTAAATGTGGCCATTAATTTGTTAAGGCACAATGGACTTTTTTCTATGTAGGGATAAAATGCACCAAAGTTCAGAAGCATTTCACTATCTGCACATCCATGTATCTATGACATGTGGGATGGAATTCTGAGAAAGATACTCAACTTTGACCAAATGATTAAATGCCCTGATGATTTCAGATTGCGACACAAATTTCTTTCAGCAATTTAAAGGTTTACAGCTACATTCCAGCTAATACTGCTGCTACTACATTCACTAAAACTAAATAGCCAATCCACCACAGCCATTACACAGTAATTCACCAAAAGTTTGCTGCTTGCTTCGGGTACCACAGCCATACTACAATTGATTACACAAAATGCCATTGCTAAGTGCTAAACTGACGCTGCCTGGCTGCTGATGTCGGACAGCCCTTCACACAGCTATTGGCACAGCCCCTTGCCCTTCATCTCTCAACAACGGCAAGAATCTTTCTCACAGCACTAGCTCTCCCCTCTCAAGCTGCATGCAAAGAATAAATCATCAGCACACTGAAATAATTTGATTCTCCAAATGCAAGTATTGTGTTTCTAACTTATCGAAGTGCTCTGTAAAAGTCCCACAAGAATCAGAAGCCGTTTCAAAAATTTATTAGAACTATTTATATGGTTGTTCTACCACATGTATAGTTTGGGAAAAGTGAAGCCATATGTTTCAAAGCATACTGCCTCACGCTTGGTCAAGGCAAGCAACAGACCCACCGAAAAGCACACGCGTGTGTGCAAATTGGAACTGAAAAAGTTAGTCATGGCATGCTAGAAGTTCAAGCAGGGTAAATTTAACAACTGTAAGTTTGCACTAGGCCCTCAGATTGACGTTGGAATGTTTGCTCCCTCCTAAATCTCAGTCTCTTGCATGGATGGATGCAGTTGACACAAAGTAAACTTCAATTAAAACTGCTATAATGCTATATGATTTGTATATGTGACCCAATGACCCCATCAACTTACATTTGTCTATTGGTAAAAAAAAGTGTTATGGGTAGAAATAAGTGGCAACTATTAGATATTGTTAAGAGTATTGTAATGTAGTAGTCTAGGGTTTACTGTATTGTACTGTAGGTTACTGTAGCAGGTCGGTTACTATGCAAACCGACCTTGGGTATACTATAAAAGGGGCAGTAGCCCCTCACATATGTAACTAAGCAATGAAATAGAAACAGTTTGATCTAAAGATCAGCTGCGCCACGCGCGGCCTACCCTGGGGTCGATCCCCAAACCCTAGCTAGGAACCGAATCTTAACACTTGGTATCAGAGACCAACCCTGGTGCCGGCTGCAAGCGCCGTCGCTGCCCCTGTAGTCACCACCGATTTTCCCCGAAACCGATTGCAACCCAAGCCGACCAAGCAACCCAAGAAAGAGAAGAACGGGGGGAGGAGAGCACCTCGTCGGGGTGGGCCGTGCGGAGCCAAGCAGATTGCGCGCCGACGCCGTCTCGATCAGACCCGTCGACCTCTCCTGCGCCGAGTCCTCCTCCGGCGTCGCCTGCAGCCATCGCCACCGCCGCCGACGTTGTCGTCCGTGGCCGCCGCCGCCGCCGCGGCCCTCGCAGCCGCCGCCAGGTGGCCGACGAGCTTCACGGCCCTCTCCTGACCGCCGCCGCCCGCCGCGCCTTCTTCCGCGCCGGCTACCGTGCCTCTCCTGCGCTTGCCGGCCCACCGCGACCCGCGCCGCCCTGCCGCCGCCGGGGACGGCCGCCGGCGCTGCAGCCCTCCGCGCCACCGGATTCGCGGGCCTTCACCACCACCACCACCTGCACGCCGCCTCCACCGATCCGCACCGTCCGCCGACGGAGCTGAAGAAATCGGCGCGATGGGGCAGCTCCAAGTCCAGCCGCCATCTCTAGATCCTGCGCTCAGGAGCCCCAGCCGCCGCCGCCACTAAAAGCGCTAGGGAAACCCTAGCGTGCGTTCGGCTGGCGGGCAGATTGGGCCGGGCCGAGCCCAGCATGCCGCGGGTGAGAATTGGGTATTTTTATCCCTAAAAGTCTGCTAGTATTTGCTTAAATCAGGGAAAATTTGGTGGGCCGGTGACTGGGCCTTCCTTTTGATTTGGGCCACCAAAGCGTTGTGAAGAGAGATACCCAGGAAAGAATTGGCCCATCCGGAGAAGCTGCAGGCTGGGTGCACTGGCTGTCCATAACATGGACGACACCGACAGCCTCTCCACCAAGACTGATCTCATGGCAGCCATCAAGCAACAACTTCGCAAGTTGGCATCGACTCTTGCTACACCAACCATCTCATCGATAGTCTTGAAAGAGCAGGCAGTAGTGCGACTGCAAGCAGCAGCGCGCGGCTTCTTGGCAAGATCGATGCGGCTCGCAGTGTCCAGAGGAGATGGCTCCGCTTCGTCGGCACCATGGAGCCAATCGACTGGAAGGAATCCGATGCTGTATTGGTAGCACGCTGTGAACTCGAAATTTCTCGGATTCATAGGGAGCACGCTCGACGTCATGAAGAGGATGCACGTCGTCGTAACGATGCATGCATTCCAAGCTATGCTTGACAGGATACGCAAAAATTCCTGACGAGCAAGACGAGGTGGAGACCGCCACCGTCGCCGCACGCCGGCAGACCCGAAGCCGTTGGAGATCCAAGAGACCGCCGAACAGGCCACAATGGAGGCTGCCACCGTTGCCACCACATCCGTCGTCACCACCACAACGGTGAATCGATCCGAAGGGATTGGAGATCCAGGCGGTGCATGGCATCCAGCGCATGCCTCGGTGGCGACGACGACAACGTCAGCGCACTCGCACCTCGACAAGATCCGGCACAAAGCGTCCTATTAAGGCACGATGTGTAGCCGGCCGGGCGACGAAGGGCGAAGGCATCGCTACCTCGGTGCCTCAACATCAAGAAAAAAGCGGCGTCCATGCGCTGTGCTCATCGTCCCATGGCAGCATGGATCCCATCAATTCCAGCTGGTAGTTCGAGGACACGTTGTCTCGTGAAGAGCGACGCTTTCTCTCCCTCTCCTCGTCCGCCGAGGGCTTGCCTCCGCGACTGTCCAGGAGGTTCAAGTGGTATTCTACCTCTTCAAGCTTCTGGCTGGGGTCCACCAACAGCCGAGGATACCTCACAAATAAAGAGTACAAGATAAAGTACTTAAGCTAAGACGTAAAATTAAGGCTTAATCGTGTGTCGCATCGAGTCGTCGTGGGAAGGATAGGCGGCAGCTCGATAAACGTCAGAATGGCTGGATTGTCTGAGGAATACCAGGCTCATATAGTGCGTGCGTTACAATGAAGATGAAGACATTGCAATACTTAGAGTTGAAACGCACGAGAGGTTTCCAGCTTTGAGGTTTTGTGATTTTTCCTTGGATATACCACCGGTTGGAGAGTGGGTTTACCTGGTAGGATACTACAATTCAAATAAGATCAGAGGAATCTCTCCTGCTCTGCGTCTGAATCCTGCCGTACTCCCCGGACGGATTAAGTAGATTTCTTGCCTTCATTGTTTTGTACATTAAATTTATTTTCTAATGTATACTAATATATGCTCTCTCTTTTTTTTTCAAGTGGCGTTCCAAAAGGTTATATTTCCCATTCGTGCCGATCGCAAGGGGTTGCTCAGGAGCCCCCTCATGTATATGGATGAAGTGATTTGGAGTGCTTTTTCAGACTCAAGTACAAATAGAGCATGCTGTTTCAGCAAAAACCATAAACTCGGTGATGAAACAGTGGTTGCGACTTCCGACCAAACTCGGTGATGAAACAGTGGTTGCGACTTCCGACCAATGTAAGTGAGTTAATGTTATACAGAAATATATCTTGTAACTTTCTCTTACATTTCTTCTCTTTTTTTTCCAGGCTAATCGTACCACTGAAGAGATGATAGACCTCATTTGAACAACGTTGGTGCCATTGATCTTTTGCAGTTACTTTTAAATCACGAAGTCTACATTATATACTTTTTGGTACTTTGCATCTGGTGTAACTTAGAACTAGAGTGATGTCCTGGGCTGGGCATGCTATTATAACACTATTATATACTTTTTTGTACTTTGCATTTGGCGTAACAAAGCTGAGTTCGATGCCTTATAACTATTATAACACTATACTAAGCACGTACGTATACAGGCCTATTCAGTTTTTCTCTTAAGACAATTTTGCATATAATATATTGAAACTCTGAATCGGTGTTGGTGGATTCCTGGAGAAAACTAATGTTTGTCATTGCTATAGTAATAATTTAAAATTGAGAAACTCTGAACGTTATGCTCATCCACATCGTTGTGATAGTTTTTCTTTCTTTTTTTTTGCTACAACAATATATACGATGGTAATTGGGTGGTTGGGTTGGTTCTGCCCGGGGTTCCATCCTCCCGTCAAGGATCTGCAGCCAGCAGCACCTCTGCGCGTCGTCGTCAAATACCAGCTCGTGATGCTCCACGGCGGCGCCATATTTGCAGGCGTTGCTGATGAAGGAGAGAAGGCAGCCGCCTTCGCTACACCAGCACGAACGTGTAGAAGATGAGGGGAGGTGGGAAGACAACGATAGGGGGCGCATGCGCATCTCTGGCCTGGGGGCACGCACGTCGATGGTAGTTGGAGCTTAGCTGCCGCCATGCCATGGTGATGCCTGATGGTGCTCTCTTCCTCTTCATGCGTGTTTGGATGCTCCGCCGCGCCGATTGATCGAACCTGCAGGAAACTGCCGAACCTACCTGACCCAACCAGGAAGCGTCTATGCTAGCTGTCCAATGCAACCACATCAACCTTGGTTCATTTCTTTCACCATTAGAACTGTTGCATTAACTGTTGCATACCAAGGTAATCTGTTCTAGTTGAATTTGCACAAATGCTTCACTGTGACTTCCACTATCCCCTACTACTGTCTTATTTCCTCGACCACTACCTCTCTCTCTATATTTCTTAGGGGAAAAAAATGAAAACGAGGTTTGTGCTCGTAAAGTGGATGAAGACTAGGGGGGGCCAATCCATGAATATGATTAATTGCTGTCACCACTATGCAGAACAATTTTGTTGTAATTTTTCTGAATTATTGCTCCCGAGTGGTGTGTAGGCCATGCCTACTTCCGATGGGTGGCAAGATATTTGCTTCCGATTGGTGTGCAGCTAGTGGCCTGGCATGAGGCATACCATTAAATACGGTTTCGAATACCCTGTCCTAGAGGAACTCTGGCATTGGGCCCAGCATGGGGCATATTGTCAACCGGGTGGTACCTGCATCGACCAGAGTGGATACAGAAGTCGGCCCACTTAAGGGCTTGCCGATTGGATAGAGTTTGGCCGAGTGGTACTTTGCATCCAGGTTGTGGTATGCAAACGGTCGGCCCAACGCGGGGCGTACCCTCGAAACAATACCCAAATCTCATCAACACCCTACCTTGACCTGCAAGATAAGCTAGTGACCCAACATGGGGTATGCCATGAGATACTTTTAATTTTGGCACTTCCGGTCATATGCTCGTAAATGGGTGTACCGAGGCCGGAGAGGTTTTATTTTAGCTGCTCAAGTGCCACTGCTTGTGACGGGCCGCTGATTAAGCCTGTTAAGGGGGTTGCCCTTTGCTTAAAGTTTTTGGGCCGCAACCCGATAGCGAAGGAATACGGAAGGTTTGCTCCGCGTATGCCTGTGACGCTTGACCGGGCTTGACCGCGTTCTGGTGTACTGCGCCGCCTTGGGGAAACGCAACCATAATTACCGCTGTCCCGTCGTCACAGTCCTTTGTACTGTGTTCGAACGAAAAGCGGGTTTAGCTCTTCGCCTTCTTGGCTTATAAAAGAGAGCTCAGGCTAAAATCGTGAGTCACAATCTGCCCAAGTCCTTTCTTTCTTCTTCTTCACCTCCACCAAGATCCAGTAGACCCCAGCGCTGCGAAGAGATGGCCGGAGCTCCCCCCGCTGGCAATGGTGCTCCTGTCGGGGGAAACCAGCCGCCGCCACCCGTTCCAGTCGTGGGCGAGCCTCCACTTGGTCCCGACCTCGAGATCGAAGAGGCTGTGGGAGACCCCCTCTAGGACGCCCTTGACGCCAAATACACCGCCGCTGCACGCGCGCCGCCATCTCACCGGCCTCCTTCACGTCTTCCCCAGCGCCGGCAGAGGCGCCGCCGCCGCTCTCATCCAGCCGCCGCTGCACGCGCGCCGCCATCTCGCCGGCCTCCTTCTCGTCTTCCCCAGCGCCGGTCTCATCCAGCAGCCGCTGCATTGACGCGGACGTCTCGCCGTCGCCGGCGTCCTTGCCGGACACGACGGCGCCGCTCTCGCCGGCGTCGGTGGAGCCCTCCTTGGCGTGTGCGGCGGGAACCACGACGGCAGTGGCGGATCTAGAAATTCAAAGCTGGGGTGCGAATTTAAGCGTCATAATTCAACGACAACAGAAAACACATAGCAATGAATAGAATAGTTCAAATTAAAATCCATACATAATTCCAATACAGCCATCGTTTAATCCCTAAACCAATTAACCAAAAGAAGCTATAGGATTGTTCCTCTTCATCGTTTAATCCCTAAACCAATTAAGCAAACAATAAAAATTACACATTTAGTGACAATCTAACAATCTGTCAATCTCTATTAGTCTATTATCATTACTCATTAGTCATCACTCATCACTCAATCTAACAAATAACAAATACAAAGATTACACATTTAGTGACAATCTAAGTATCTAACAATCTCTATTGTCTACTGCTCTTGATCTACTCAATCTAACAATGAACAAATTAACAAAAACACAGTTAACAACTATACAAGTAGACTGTGGTCTGTGGAGCAGTGTTGTTTCAATAATACCACAATTGATATTAGCAACTAGCAAGTATCAGCATTACCGCATGAGCAAAGGCAATGACACTAAAGGAATTAAGAAGCAAATAGGCAATGAAAATTCACCATTGCACCTAGTTTACATCATATCAGAGGCAAATAGGCAACAAATTATAAAACTATATGAGATTGAGGAGGAGCCGAGGAGCGGAGCCGCGGAGGAGGAGTACGTACTGGAGCTGGGGTGGGGTCCGCGACCACGGGGAGGGGTCGACGACTAGACGGCGTCGGCCTGGGTTGCGTGCGCCGCGCCGCCGCCATCTCGCGGCTAGGGTCGCACCGCCGCCGTTGCGGGACGGCCGCCCGCTCCGCGGGATGGGAGTCGGGAGCCCGGGAGAGGGAACGGGGGGTCTGGTCCGTCTGGAGCTGGGGCGACGGCCAGGGCAGGCGTGGTGCGGGGCCAGGCGGCGGCGGGGAGAAACGAAGAGGCGCAGGCATGGGCAGGCCAGCGGCGGGGAGAGGAGAGGCAGGCGCTGGCACTAGCTAGGGTTCGGGAGATGGGAGTAAGAGAGGCGGAGAGGGAGTCGGGTGGGCGGTGGGCCGGTGGGGTTGCCGGGGTGGGAGTCTGGTGGGCCGATGGGGTTGCCCAATTCCGCCCCTGTCTATAAGCGATTTAAAAAATCAGGGGGTGCATCTGCACCCCCTTGCGCTACAGTAAATCCGCCCCTGCAAGACGGTGCTGCCCTCGTCGGCGGCGAGCAGAGGCTGGAGCGTGGGGTCCATTTGGGAGGAATCCATGGACGGAGTCGTCTTGGCGGGAAGGGTATCGACTTGGGACGAAGGCTCGGTGGAGTTAACAAGCTGCGAGAATGCGTGGGAAAACCGGAGCCTCCTTATTAGACCATTCAAAACACCACAGGTTAAGCAAATGTCTCTCTTCTCTTTGATTGGTTTTGTCACGGGGGACAAAAAAGAAACTTTTGACCATTGACTGCTGATGGCCATCACTTCGTTTCGATGGAGTAGGTGCTTGCAACATTTTTTTTTTTGTTTGAGAGACACAGCTCACGGCCTACAACCCGAGGGAAGGCGCGCACACTAGACACACATACTAGAAGCAGTCAAGGGAGCAGATCTAAGTCAATAATGAGTCAAGGGAGCAGATCTAAGTCAATAATGCATGCATGTGTGTACCCTCAATTTTATTTAATGCTACTAGGAGAAAACCAGAGCCAAACTACTACGAGAAAACCCGGTTGCCCCGCTGGGGATCGAACCCGGGCGGTTTGGGGCGTACAGCCAGCCCCAAGCCAACTGCGCTACTCGCAGTCCTCTGCTTGCAACATTTTACTAATCTTGGAAGTTGAAGTATTCAGAACAAAAACAGTATCTTTTAGGTTGGATGATTCACGATTTGATTTGATTTTATTCGGTTAAGCTAAAATTTATTATTTTTATATCAACTATTTAGGATAACATTTTATAATATTTTTAAAGGGTTTATGGGGTTTTACTCAAAGATCTCAAAAATAATTTGTAATAATTTTTTAGCCTGTTTGTATTTTTTTTAAAGACCCTTAATTTTTGACTCAACTAAACCAAACCGAACCGCGAATCAAAGAGGACCTTCCTCAAAGGAACTAGACAAGGGCACACGGCTAGAGGCAGACAGAGTGCAACATAGACAAGTAGCTGGAACTTCATTTCAATTGTAGATTTGTAAATGTTCTAGTGAACGGTTCTCAATATGACCTTACAGTTATAGTTTATAACAAGGGTAAACATCCTGTGCAAACGGGCTTTTCGTGCAAACGCCGTGCAAACCAACTAGCAAAAGTCATAAAAAATTCTGAAAAAAATCATACACGTACTTCAAGTCATGCTCCACCTATATATAAAATTTCAAGTTCAAATTCGTTATATTTTAGCAGTAACAAAAAAGAGAAAAATCTGACAGATTTTTTTGTATAAATCTGTCAGAATTTTCTCTTTTTTGTTACTGCTAATTCATACTACCTCCGTTTTTTTTTTTTACGGTTTTGACTTTTCAATCCGTATTTAACCATTCGTCTTATTCAAAAAATTTTATAAATATCATTTACTTTTTGTGATTTGTTTTATTAATAGAGGTACTTTAAATATGTTTTTTTTACACATCTTTGCATTAAATTTTTGAGTAAGACGAATGGTCAAAGACGTACCAAAAAGTTAAAGGCGTCAAACAAAAAAACGGAGAGAGTACATTACTACTAAACACGGTGTAATGCTGTATATGAAAGCTAAATACTCCCTCCGTAAATGATAGTCTATCCGATACCGTAGTAACTAATGATCTTTCCGTGGAACATCTGTGAACGACACAGCATGAGAAACAACAAACCAATTAAGCACTCAACATGTGACTAACTTGAAACCAAACTAACCAAACCACCAAACAAATAAAATCGGCAACCAATCGAAAAATTCCTATCCTGGCGAAAGAGACCCGACACCGTCGCGACACGTGGGAACCTTGCCATCCATGAGCTACTTTTTCCAAATCTACGATGTTTATAGCCATCCGTGAGCTATTCTATCTAAATCTAGAGATGTTTAGACCATTGTTAATGATGATTTAGCTGCTAATCTACTGTACTTGCCAGTGATGTCACTGACAAATGTATCAACGTTAGCTTCCGTACAGCAATCTCTGGGTGACGTCGGTGCTTGCGTAGTGCCTGCCTGTCTCCTAGTAGCTCAAACGCACGGGGGGAGTCGACACGTGTGCATGTGATGGGACGCAGCGTGCGACGTCTTGTTTGGTTCATTCGCGCGCAGCTCATCACCGATGCAGACACGGATTCGGGTCAACCAATAGTGCTGTTTAGGATCCAGATCCCCTGACATTCCAACTAAAAATATCACTGTGCTACAGTAACCATCACATTACAATGATCTCAACCATCAGATGCTCAACGAATGAATCAGATGAAGCGGTACAGGACAGGGAAAAAACAAACCTACAGTGCTCGCATGCTACAGTGTTTTTGTACGGTGCCTGTTGAACCTTGGCCTCTTCTTTTTGATTCAATGGTTTAAAGAGAATGTCACGGCACCAGTGGCAGATCCAGCCCATAGGTACAGCCCAGGCCATGAGGAGGCTTCGTGGACCTGGACGGGCTGAGGGGGAAGGAGATGGACTCACGGGCTGAGGGGCGGCTCGCTGTAGTGGCTTGGGAATGGGCCGGACCAGCCCAGGCGGCGGCCTGCCCTGCCTGAGTGCTGGATCCGCCCCTGCACGGCACTGTAGCATCGTGGCATTAGCACACAATGTTAGAGGATTTGAATCCGTGCTGTTATGTCACTGACATGAGAGACCTATGTAGGGCCCACTGTCCTCTGGTCCATGTGCAGTGTCTCAACAGCACTCTACCGTTAAGTATACAACGACAAAGGATTTAGAGGCCAATCAATATACCCCTCCGTTCTAAATTATAGTTCTTTGTTAACTTTTGAATATTTTATTTGACCATTCGTCTTATTCAAAAAATATATGTAAATATTATTTATTTTGTTGTGATTTTTTTATAATTAAACATATTTTAAGCATGACTTATATTTTTGTATGTTCAAAAGGCGTCGCCAACAGATAACTTTTGAATATTCTATTTGACAATTCGTCTTATTCAAAAAATATATGTAAATATTATTTATTTTGTTGTGATTCGTTTTATCATTAAACATATTTTAAGCACGACTTATATTTTTGCATGTTTACACTATTTTTTTAATAACACGAATGGTCAAAAGATGTTTTAAAAAGTCAACAGTGAACTACAATTTGAAACCGATGGAGTACATTTATACTCCTTCACCTACGTGACGTCTTTCATTTGTTGCGAAAGAGTTAAACAAATTATATATGTTGCGTAATTTCAGCCGTTCAGATCAGCTCAAACGTACAGAGCTTAAGCTTAAGACAAGGCTGTTTCATATATTTTAACGTATATATAAATGTAGATAAATAATCTTAATCCAAATACGTGCTGCTGTGCTGAACAAGGATAGCTAGATCGGCAGGTATAAAAGGCCGACACGATGAGATGGAGATGAGGATGAATTGATGATGGATCAGCTTGGAGATAGAGCTAGCTCAAGCTTATCATAGCTAGCCTGGACCCTGCAGAGATAAGGATGCACGTATACGCGCCGCATGATACAGCAAGCCTATCTTCTTGATAGTACAGCTCAACTTACCTGTCCGGGCTCAAATTATGTGTGCTAGCTGCTGAGACTGACCGTACCTTAATTAGTTCTGCAACGCAATATCGATCGAAATAGAGAGGTTGTTTAACCATCATAAGTCGTGGACGTCAGCGTTTTCTAATTGATATGAGTAGACAGGAAATATGCAATTTTATTAGGGCTTGTTCAAAAGCTCGGATTCGATAATAAGCTATATATATTTAAGAACGAGCTGATTTTGAGCCCAAGCCCGCTGAGCTCAATCGAGTTTAAACAAACATCATTGGTCCAATTAATTATTCCTATCTCTAAATCAAATAGTTCAACCGATTTACCTAACCCAAGCTTGCGATCAAGTCCAACCTAGACCATATATAACTTTTTCCTCTCATGTTCGACCATTGACGCCCTCATCCAAACTCAACCACCAAGCTGAGCTCGAACCTCCACCAAACCTAATCTCGAGTCTGATCCTAAACTCGATACTAGAGTCCAAGCTAAGCTCGAGTATAGAGACAGCCTAATCTCACTAAAAGAATCAGCAATACAAACTACCTCAAAATCGACTCGAACCCAGCAATACACTTTTCTCCTCTTATTACCTCTCTTGTAACTATGGCATGCATCTCATATTTCAAAAATTTATGTAATTTACAATGGTGTATCATATCTACCTAAATGACCCATTTAATTTGCAAATGAAAAATAGTCTCCCTTTTTTCTTACTATTGGTGGTACACTACATGTATACAAGCATGTATACCATGAATTGAAGTTAGCGCGAGTCGTATACACCTAATGTAATTAAACAGCGATGAACTATCCAGGAAGTACTTCATTTTTTTTGTTCTATACAACATGTAGTCTAGCTATGACTAATGGAGTGCAGTGTATATATAGTGTACAAAGAATGCTCGTTTGTTGAAATGCCAGTATGGTTAATCCATCTAACGTTGCTTAACTGTATGCAGATTTGCAAATTAACCTGGTTTGATCGCTCGCTTATGACCTTCTTTGCTTCTCTCCCACCTCCGACGGCGGCGGCGCCGCCAGGTCGAGCTCGCGCGCAGACGCCGACGCCGACGTGGACGTGGACGACTCCCCTGACATCAACACGCCGGCCGCAGCCCGCAGGTCCACGTCGCCGCTCTGCAGAATGTGCGCGTACCGGAGGAGGTCCGGGAACTCTTCCTGGACGGCGGCGCCGGAGGCCGCAGCCGCCGGCTCCGCGCTCGGAAGATGGGCGGCGGCTGCGGTGCGTGGCAGCCGTGGCGGCGGCGGCGCGACCTCGCGGTGGAGAAGGTGCGGCTGGGCGATGCCGCGGGCTTCGTCGGGGAAGTTGAGCTTGGCCTTGGAGCCCTTGAAGCGGAGCGCGGCGGCGTCGTAGGCGCGGGCGGCGGCGGCGGCGCTGTCGAAGGTGCCGAGCCACACGCGCGCCGCCCTCACGGGGTCCCGGATCTCCGCCGCCCACTTGCCCCACGGCCGCTGCCGCACACCGCGGTACCGTGGCCGCTCCGCGCCTCCCTGCTGCTGCTCCGACGTCGCCATCGCCGTCATCGCCGGAGAAACGCTTTGTTGCTGCGCCACTGAACCCCTCGTTCATGCATTCATGTCGAATAATCATACATGACGAATAGTAGGTATGATAAAAATCAAAATTATGTTTTCTTTAAAGAAAGAATTATGTGCAGCTGCTTCACTTCGGTTTTCTATTTGGGACCGACTTAACATCATGTGGCTAAGACTTAATTAATTAAGAGCTTCTTGAGATGGTCTTAAGATTCGAATACATTTTATTTGACTTACTTTTTAAAGCGTTAGAACCCATCTTCAAAACAGCGAAAAAACAGACTCAAAAAACTCAAAACATATGTGTTTTCAAAACGTAGATAAGCCGTTAAGCTAAAAAGAACTAGGCCAAGTCTAAGTCGATTTTCTAAACTGTGAATCAGACAACTCTATAGGACACGTGAAAGATTCAATCAAAATATCTGGATATATGTGAAAATCGATTGAGAATTAAATAAATCCCACTCGTCCGACGGTCAAAAAAAATTCTATCTTAAATAGCGATGACGTGTGTGTAGCAATATTTGTTGCAGGCTTGTTCTGTATATCCAATTTACTAATCAGCCGCACCCTTTTCCATTAAGTTGCAGTTGCAGTTTTCTATAATTTGTATCGAAATTGGTCGATTTTTATTTGAGTTATAGATTGATTTGATGGTGCATTGGTGCTTGCCATTTCTTTTAGTATATCCCTTCATTTTTCTGCGGCCTTATCTAGTTATCTACCCAGATGTTGCCCAAAGAAGAGAGGCGGTAAGGTCGAAATATCTTGGCTTTTTTATAAGGAAATATCTAGGCTTTTTTAATAAGGAAATATCTAGACTTGTATAGTGGATAATAAAGATGTCAGAACGAATAAAAGGGCCGTAGGGATGCGCAGACCTGTACAACCAGCTACATAGGTACCTCGGTGAATTATTCGAAAAAGTAGTTATTTTATCAGATATAAACAGTACAAGTAAATTTGCCTTCAAATTACTTCTGTAAAACTCTAATATATAAAGTAAAGAGTAAGTTCGTCTTAGAATATTTTCGTAAAACTGTACTTGAATTTACGATAAAAATCGTTTAGCTACGAAGCAAACTGAAAACAGCAGTAGCAGAGAGATCACAGTGCTGACAGCAGCACGTACCTTGCTGCCCAAACATGGTCGCCACGGCACCCGCCGGCGCCGGCGCCGGCGGCGCCGACGCGGTCTGCGGCGCCGCGGTGGCGCTGACGACGTGCGTGAGCGCGGCCACGATGACGGCGAGCTCGTCCTCGGGGCACAGCACCGCCGGGTAGAACACGCCGCCGCCGCCGACGCCGACGTCGCAGGCGCCGCCTCCTCGTCGACGCGCTTCAGCCGCGGCCTCGTCGCGATCTCCATGAGACGACGGCGACGAAGGCCTCTTGCGGCGGTGCCCCGGGGCGGCCTGAGCGGCGGCGGTATCCGGAAGACGATCCACCCTTGTTCCTTTCTGCAGCAGCTAGCGGCGGCGGCGGCGGCGGCGAGGCGAGGACAAAATCCCATACGACGACGACGACGACGACGACGTTGTGGCCGTACGTCTGTTAATTTGGCTGGCCGCGTGGCTCCAGCCTTCAGCCTTAAGGCATTCAAGCGAGCCTTAAGAATAGCCGGGAAGGTGATAAGGACGGGACTGAGCCAAAGTGCCCAATTAAGTCACTGAACTACTGGAGTGCTCAGCTGATCAGCTCAGTGGCCTGCTTCAAGAAGCTACGTGCTCCTGCCCACTCTCAGTGGGCTCGCGTAAATAATTATTACCGACGTTAATAGTTTGGATTTATGTAGTGTCTGTCATATGTATCAGACCTCATGGAACGAAGAAACGAAGAACCATGTAGCGGGCACTTTCAGAAGCATCTTCCATCAGAGACGCTAAAAAAGAGAAGCCGTGAAGTAAAATGTATAGAGATGGAGTATCCGTTAGAGAGAGAAAAAATCTTTTATAGTGTAGTGTAGGGTGTGAGAATAATGTTATACAGTGTGAATTTAGAATATCATGTGGAGATGTTCTAACACTATTCACTATATATTTTATGTCCATCATTCTAAAATTTCTTCACATTTTACGCTATATTTTAAAAAATTCCTTCTGTCCACCGGACACTTTATTCCTATACACTTCATTTTACGGTTTCCCTAAAACAGGCTCCCCTAAAACTCACTGGGCTCTACTTACAACTAGTAGACTAATATCCCTAAAACAGGCTCCCCTAACCAGAAAAAGAGCTGCGTACGTACTGGGCTCTACTTACAACTAGTAGGCTCATTTTTTTTAACTTTTAAGAGGATACAATTCTTGCGCGCATAACTCACACCACATACACCACACGTATGTGCGACTAGAGCAAAGGCTCGAAACCATACGCGAACATGCAATTCTACTGAACGCGCACGCATGTGTTCCCAGGATTTATCCCGAAAAGTACAAGACATGCCCTTGGACAAAATCCCAGATAAAACCCTATGAGATGCCATGAGATGAGATGATCCTAAGAACTAAACTCATAACGTTGCAACACGCACCTTGTGACTAGCTAACCACGCTGAGCTTGGTCCTCGCTTCTCGTTGCATTTTGGTTAGGCATAGTCCTAAGCTAAGATTCCTATGGATTAGTGGCGAATTAGTTTGAGAACTATAGCATGCAATCTATGAAATTCTTATTGAAATTGTTCCAAGAAAATGCTAAGCTCTATTTTTGTCCCTGAATCTAGCTTCGATGCTAATTTGTTTTGACACGTGCTACTAATAACTACATAATTTTCAGTGTTGAGGTTTTGAATATATGTACGATGTTAATGGTTCTGAACTTCTGTGGGATTAATTGCCGTCAAGGGCCACAAAGTTTCTCTCAAAAACGGCAACAAAAAAAGATCATATCAAGGTTGACGCCTGCATAGACGCTGAAATTTGGCTTTGAACTATTTCAAGTTTAAGGACCGAGTCATTTTATTGCAAAATTTAAGCGTTCCAAACAGGCTAAAAAAGAGTACATGGAACTCTGAGCGATCGCAAAAAAAAAGAGAGTACTCGAGTGCATAAATGAGATAGTCTGAGGTGGAGGCCATATAGACGCTGAAATTTTGTTTTCAACTATCCCAAATCTAAGAATCAAATCATTTTACAGTTTTGATAGAACTAGACGACCGGGTCTCGTCGCGCGCTCGCCGACGAGTGGACCCGACATGGACGCACGGGCACGAACAGTCACCTAGGATGAAGACGCTCCCATCATTTTAACGTAAAATTTAAGCGTTTATTTTCTCAATCTGTGACTGGCGCATCATTTTTCTCAATCTGTTTTGATTTTTGTAAAATTCATTTAGTTTTGGTATTTCGGAGGTTAAATTGCTAAATTCTGAAGTTCACAATATGAGGGATAAATACACTCGTATTCAGCACCTCATTTTTTTGGGACCGATCCCGTCCGGATCCCGCCCGGATGGGATCCGTTGTGTAGAGTTTCTCATTTGCCAATTGCATATACCAAAGACTCGATTTATCAGTGCTGCCAATATCACTTCTACAGTGTTACGGAGACAAAACATCCCAACCCCCCCCCCCCCACTAACTTCCTTTAACATACATTCAGCTTAGCAAACTGACCTACCTAAGTTGACCTCTTGATTTCCGTGAAAAGATTAAAAAAATGGTCCAATTTGCACGACTTACACTTTCATGTTCACATTGGAGAAGATAAGATTCCATGTGACTAATAACTAAACAAACATTTCTGAGCGTATTCTCAGGATTAAGCCATAGACTTCGAAGTCTTGCTTGTTCACACCAGATCAAAATGATTTGGTTGTCTAAAGCTAGAATAGATGTATATCTCTCAAAGCAAATGAGTTCAATAATGTTCCTCTCAGGCAAAAGAGAGAGACGGATTTACTGAATGAGATAAATGGTCACTGACTATCTGCCCTTCAGTTGAGTGGCAGTCTTAAGCCCACATCTGTCAAGCTGCTTCCGGATCAACCTAAGCCTATTGGCCATGATGTACAATAGGAGACAGCCACTAGTCCCATAGATTAGTACCTCAAAGGATGAGTAATGGTGAATGTGACACATGCAATTGGAAGTCTAGTTTAATGTTTTCAATCACAACGGTGGATGATTGATGTACACTCAACTCGCTGGTATGGTACGCATCATGGGTGCCTTTGGCAGTGTCTTGTTAAGCATAAATCTCATTGACTTGAATGGATAGTTGTTGGACTTTGATTCTCCTTCTAGAAACCAAGATAACTACGGCAAAAATCAAATAATTAGACAACAGGTAACAAATAAACAAGCCTCCCCTATCCAACAATTCATAAATAAGCACATAGACATTGTAAAATGGAGTAAAAATCAAGCTTTATATCAGTTTCGGACCACAGTTCCTCAACCAATCAGTTACTATGATGTAACGCCTAGTGACACATAAGCTCAATCACAAGTAACTATACCATCACTACCTGTATCTACTTCCAGAAAACTGCAGAAAAATTTCCAACATTGTACATATACCCTGATTCTCACTTATGTTACCTAGAAGTTATTTACTTAGTCTCAAACCATATATACCCCTGACTTTTAGCATTCTGGATATATATAATTGCCAAATGACATCTGAGAATGATTATCAATTTTAAAATATGAAAGCCACAAGAATAAACTGAATGTAATCGTACATGTACATGCTTGTGCTACTATTTGAACTCACCGTAACAGTATCCAGGAGTTCGAAGCAGAAGGTCAGGCCATGATGCACCTCAGTGCGAGCTACCCTCTTTTCAACTCAGCCACTGTGCAGTTTGCAAAAGCCCACTTAATCCTTTTCCTCAGAGGCCTGAGCATTAGTCTCATCGCATAAAAAACTTATCCATATTCACACTTGTGGTGACATACACTATTGACCAAAAGTTGGAAGTCTCGACTCCAGAGTTCATGTCCATGGCTTCATCTGTGCTACAATTTGAACTCACAGAAGCAGTGCTCTGGCAGAGCAGATCCCCTCCCCATGATATACTCCTCTCGATGGGCATCCCACATAGCCTTAGCCAGTCGATCCCCTGCCAAACCAGCAGCTGTGTAGTTTGAAAAGGCCCTCCTACTCAAGACCAGTGTCTTTTGGAGTCCTTGCATTGTTCTCATTGCAGTTACCATCTTATCCATATTTCCAAAGAATGTGGCAACATAAGCATCACTGTTAACTGAAACATAATAATCGAGGGCAGCTTTCGTGTTTCCATGCATCCTTTCAAAATCTTCATGAGTCAAGAGAGACGATTTGGTGTATATATTTTTGTAAACGGAACTGAAGCCCTCAAGTTCCATTAGTCCATCGCCAGCAGCTAAATAAATGTTGGTGCTTGTCGGTATGCCTAATGCTTGGAAGATAAATGCCGTTTCTCTTGGTGTTAGAGGGCACTTGCCACGGTTCCTCCATAGACGGGCAGCGTCACCAGTCAATGCCATCCTATCCTCCACACGCGTGGCTTCAATTGCGTCCAGTGATTTGGAAGAAAGGCCAGTATATACACATCGGCTGTAGGCAACCATATCTGGTTCAAATCTCAAGTGAAGGGATAAGAAAGGTTTTGGTATGGCTTGGAGAAGTGCAGTAGCTTTAGCTCCCACATTCTTATTCAACCGGAGTGCATTGTAGCAACCTTGGCAGTAAGAAGCTTTGGCATATGAAGGAATTCTGAGGAAAAAAACACAGCCAGGCACACAAATCAGTATGATGCAAAGGCAGTCCCAAAATGAATTATTACGATAACAAATAGTTTGGAATCAAATACATATCAAATAGTCTATAACAGGGGCATTGGCATAATTAAAGTCAACTACGCTTACAACTTAAGATATTTACACAAAGTGAAACCATACAATCATTGTCACAATCAAGAAGAGTTAACCATACAGTTTCAGGTGCACACATAGTTATACTGCTAGTTATTTTAATGCCTTTGTCTCACTCAATATGACTTGTGGATCATGCCCATGAAAAAGAAAATAATAAATTTAAGAAAAATTTGGGTATGAGCAGAACTAAACATAAATTTAGTAGTAGGATAGCATATTACAATGCATACAAAGGAGTTAAGATTAGGTAAGTTGAAGTGGCTGTTGTTATGTAAACAAGTCATGCAGCCACCAAATCACAGGCTCAAAAATTTTTGTATTAGTTTATCTTGCCAGAATAAGTGTATTAATGTCCATAACTGAATTAGCTGTGATCAGGATCACTACAAAGGGATGAGGGGAGATCCATTGATATGGTAGAACACTACTTTGTTTGACATCAGTCAGCAGCTAGAGAAAAACATGCCAACCTCAAAGGTAGATAAACACGCTACTACTATTGTCTGTTAGGAGGTCAGAAAACAAAATCCCAAGCAATGAGAACAATACAAAACCATTATCCATATGGTCCATATGACCATATCCATAAATTGCAATGCTTTACATGGTAACATTGCATTCGACACCGACATCTAAGCATTCATAATAGGACACATGTTTTTCAACACTGCCTGATTGTAGAAAACCTGATATGAGCAACTTAGGGATGCAATCTTGATGCTATGAATATACTTAACAATAAGCTCTTAGTACTGCAACATATCCACTTCTTATATGTTATAATGCAAGCCTTAGAATGATAATTGAATTTTACCCCTATGGTACAGGTACTCCACCGTCAGCCTTATTGTATCCTTCCATTACAATACACTAAAAGCATCAACAGCAGATATGATTCAAGGCATCTTCCATGACCATTGAGTAACATAGCTTGGGGGTACAAAACTACTTGGAAGCATGGTAAACAAAACTGGTATCATGGAAATGGCCAACTTTCAGGGATATACAGGGTGATTAAGCAATACCTATCCCTTCTTTGGTGCATGGCAGGTGTCAGTGAAATATACTGATGTTTCAAAAGAGCCGGAAGCACAGTCTCTACATAATCAAAATGCCCTTTCCTTTTGCTGCAGTCAACCATAATTGGCTGTTTTGCTGCTATCTCCTCAGGCATGTTCCTCACAACTTCCACATAACCTCTAGACTGCTCAATGAAGTAATCAACATCAAAAATATCTGCAAAACCACTGACAGAGCAATCCAATGAGCACAGAAGTACTTTCTGAACTGAAATGAACTACACAACATCAATCAGCAAGGCTTCCCTTGCGTAGCTCTCGTACCTGGACTCGTTCCAATAGGCTGCAACCTCAAACTTGGGCAAAACCATGGTTGCATTCAGAAGTCGTGCAACCCTAATTCCATCACAGAGCTGCAGAAACATCACACAGGGATCAGTCGATGCACCTTCAGAACTCAAGAAACACGCACACTGGCCAGCTGAAATCACATTTGTTTTACACAACACAATGCAACCACTGTAAACTGAACTATGTCACTCGCTATAAAGTGAAACCTTTGTCATTATACTGACAAGTAACTAACCATGAAAGTCCTCTTGCTCATAGTAATTAAGTCGGTAAGTCGAGTCGAATCAGTACAGGAGCGACTTGACTTACTGACTAGTTGTTGACTCTTATCAATAACAGAGCTCTTGCTGACACTATTAGCCAACTCATCGTGCATGACCAAATGATTTTAAAAATACAGGCCCAAAAGGATCTTGTATCATTACAGGAAGGAGGAAACCCTAACCGGGATCGCTTAACATACATCACGTCGCAGCTGGTTGAGCCCGCCGTAGCAGTCGATCCGGATGTACCCATTCCTCTTCGCGGGGGCTGAAATGGAAGGGGAAATTCATCACCACATCTCAAGCTAAGGCCCGACACCCCAACCCTAAATCCAAACTGCGCAGCACGCGGAAAACCTCACCGGGCATTGCCGCTTGCCACCACCCGCACGGGCGCCACTCCACCACCCGCCGCTGCGCCCATATGACACGTGACTCCCCACTGCAAAAAGCCCAAGGCGGGGGATCCGTAAGTCGTGGAACATTCCAGAAGAATCTGGCGTGAGAGGTGGACCGCGGGGCTCGTACCTGGAGGCCGGGAGCGCGAAGAATGGAGGGGAGGAGGGGGGAGTGAGGAGGAGGAGGAAGGCCGGGGCGAGGAAGAGGACAGGGAGAATGACGCGGAGGCGGTGCCGGTGGTGGCCCCACCACGCCGTCGCAGCCGGCGTCATGGCCGCCGCCGCGAGCTGGGGAGAAGCACCGGATCTGATCGCCGGCTGCGGCGGCGGCGCTAGGGAATCACCGCGGGTGCTGCACCGAAGCCCGCGCGGCGAGCGGTTACGGTACTAGTGTTTTCGTCAGAGAACGGGCCCCACCGGATCGAGGGCCCACATGTCATCGGTACTTATCCGGATCGAGCGGTGGCGTGGCGTGCAGGGGACAGCACGTCAGCACGCGACCACAGCCTCCTCCCACCTCTTGAGAGTGACATGTGGGCCCACAAGCGTACTACCCCAGGTGTCAGAGTCACGTGAAGCAGGCCATTCCGAGGAGGCAAACGTAAAAATGGATTTACTCAGTGTCCTATCCGTGAGACGGCGCACACTGGATTAATTTCCACCTGCACCGAGATCTCGGAACCGAAGAACACACAGGAGAAGCGAAGCGAAGCGAAGCGAAGCGAAACCCCCCTCTCGATCGAAGCCGCCGCCGCCGCCGCCTCGAGTTGCCGGAGGCCGGAGCCGCCGCACCGACGCGAAGCTGGCGCGGGAGGCGGCCGACGCGAGCGCCCGCAAGCGCAAGGCGGCGGACGGCGGGGACGCCGGCGCGGGCGACGCCGCGGCGCCGGTCCCCGAGGAGGCCGTCATGGGCGACGCGCCCCCGGCCCCGGAGCAGCCGCACGCCGGGGGAGGGGTGGAGTCGAACCCTAACCCAGACCCGAGCGGCGGGTGCTCGGACTCCGTGTCGGTGGAGCTCTCTATGGCCGGCGACTACTACCGCGGGTGCTGCGGCGACCTCGACCTCCACGAACTTGAGAGGCCCAAGGGGCCGTACGTCGGTGACAAGGTGAGGCTTCCCCATATCCGGTATCCCCATTCTGTTCCGCGGTCGCTGTAGACTTGATCATGCGGTAGCAGCGTTGCAACACCCAGTATTGCTAATCTGCCGTCCTGCTTGTTCGGGCATTCAGCCTTTAGCTGTGGCAAGAGATCGATCCTGTTGGTTCAGCCAATAGGATGCAGATGTTCGTAGTGGCGACTATTGCACCGAAGTGTAGTTTGGTTGGTTTAATTGACATTTAAGATGCCTAAGCTTGCATTAGGGATTCACATAAACAGGGGTAGGGGTTATTACCCTTTATTGTGCTCTATTTTACTGTAAAAGGGGGTTACGGGGTGCTCCTTGCTTGACAGAGATAATTGAAAGAACATGTATGCTCCAATTTTGTGAGGCTAGGTGCAGCTCGGCCTACTTTTGTTTATGCTCAAGTGAGGTGAACAGTATCCCAGAAGTTCGTCTAGTGTGTAGGCATCAAAGTTCCAAATAAAATTTGCTGTTCTGTTAGATGTTCAAAATGACAATATAGGAATCCATTTGAGGAATTGGAGTTCAAGTTTCTCTAATGAAAGAATATATTGAGATTAAACTATGATTTTTGTCAAACTTATTGGGTTATTATACAAGGGTTGGTAGGGTTTTTCCTAGTCCTTATCCTTGGTTAAATCTATTATTTATGGAGGATTTGGGTTGTCTATTTCTTTGACACTCACTACTGATAGAGGTTCAGGTGTTAATTCTTCCAAGTGTCCAGCCTGCATATCTCGAGGTCATCATTAAGTAACTTAGTGAAAAAGAGATCGTCCCTTAAGCATTCCTCATTAAGTTTCTGGATCTGGTAGTGCTAAAGATAGGTCATAGGTCCTACCTTCTTCATAAAAGGGCAGGAGTCATTTTTAGGGCTGGAGATAGATCAAGTGATGCAGGCTGGACACTTGGAGGAATTAACCCCTGAATCTCCAGACAGTGAGAGTGTCATAAAAATAGATAACCCAAATCCTTTGGAAATAATAGATTTAACTAAGGATGAGGATTAGGAAAAACCCTACCAACCCTTGTATAATAACCCGATAAGTTACTTTGGATATCTCAATTGTATTTGACAGGACCAATGAATTTCAAGCATCTTTGGTCAATGAAAAACAGTAACACTGTTATGATGTCTGTATGTTTGTATAGTTGTTTTAGATTAGCTCTGCTATCTTTCTTCGTTTTTCCTCTCATGCCAATTACTGCTGGAGTGCTGGTGTTTCCATCTTTGATGTACATGACTGGTCTTCTGAATTTTGCAGGAACCTCTCTCCGCTTTAGCAGATGAGTTTCAGTCTGGCAGCCCCATTTTACAGGAGAAAATAAAGGTCCTTACCATAATACTTATGGATTTGTCCATTCTAATATGAAATAACTGTATTTAGTGTTGATCTGGTGCATCAATGTCTAGTGCTCCGGTTTGTTCTTATAATTTTTTGCTTGACCTGTAGCTGCTTGGCGAACAATATGATGCTTTAAGAAGAACTAGAGGAGACGGAAACTGTTTTTACCGAAGCTTCATGTTTTCCTACCTGGTAGTTTCTGTGGCATTTCTTTACACATTGTTATTCATAATTTGATGATCTGATGGTTCTCTGCTAGGAACATATCTTAGAGACACAAGACAAAGCTGAGGTCGAGCGCATTCTGAAAAAAATTGAGCAATGCAAGAGGACACTTCAAGCTCTTGGATACATTGAGTTTACTTTTGAGGACTTCTTCTCTGTAAGTTTAGAAATGCTTATTTTTGCCTCTCTACTTAGCACTGTTCTAAAAATGGGATTGATCCCCAATTATTCTCTGATTGCATAGTCATCTGTCTAGTTGTGATCACAGATTAGTTCCAATTAATCTCTAGATTAATCCTGTCTAGTCATTAGACACTAGCTCACCAACTGACTAGCGACTGACATCTTCTTGAACCATGGTCTTGAGTGAGTTGTTCCGGGTTTCTGTTATTCCAATCTATCCGCAGGATCTCCTCTGACTTGTTTGTAGGTTTGTCTGCTTCTATATGTGCATGCTGGCTGCACTTTGCGATTTCTTTCTGGGGTATTTGCTTTAAATGATTAGGTGACAATCAGAAGCTTGCCAGTTTTTCCTTAATGTAATAAAATTAAGGCATGTGTCTTAACACCTATGCATTGTTAATAACTGGAAAATGATTGACCTGGGATATATAAAATGTATGGTGTGTTGCCTTTTACGAGGGAAATTAGCTTATTTGGCTCAGATATAAATAGTCTTTTTTGGCCAGGAATAACCAACCTGTCTTTCTGTCATATATTGTTATCAGCTAGCACCCAGTGATCCGCTAGATGGTTTTTGACTCCATTCTTTGATTCTGTTGGGAGTTTGACTGATGTTGATGCTTGCCAATTGAACTGTGGGTAGTTGATAACTTGAGATGCTTTTTCACAATAACTTGAACCTGGCTAACTCATCTATACATTTTTTTGGAAATGAATTTCAATGTGGTCTATTTGTATTCTCGGTGAGGTTATTGTGACATGTCTCCTTACTGAATTTTACTCCCTGATTATCCTCAGATTTTCATTGAACAGCTGGAAAATGTTCTGCAGGGACATGACACTTCTATCGGGTATGCATCCTAGAATTGTATTTGTCTCCTTAATACATATGTATGAAATATAAAAGGAGTGTTGACAATGAAGTTTTTTTTTTAAACTCTTTACAGAGTATGGCATACCCATGATCTATGTTTTGCTTTTGTGGTGAATCTACTTTGTTTTCCTGTATCTTTAGGCCTGAGGAACTTCTAGAAAGATCCAGGGATCAATCAATTTCTGATTATGGTTTGTACCACCGGATTTTGTGCTGTCTTTCTTGACTATGTTATCTTTATTATTTACTTGTGTCTTCTTTAGTTGTAATGTTCTTTAGGTTTGTCACCTCTGGCGAAATTCAAAGGAGGACCGATTTCTTTGAACCATTCATCTCTGGGTTGACAAATTCTTCTGTGGTTCAGGTTAACTCCATTATTTTGCTGTTTTATCTGCAATGTAGGATGTAGGAAGTACAGACATTGTACCACTGTACCAGTAATATATTTTCATCAAGCATTAATGTTGATGGTTATATTTCTTACTGGTCAATGGTACTCCATCCTGTTAGCAATATAAGTCCATTTCATTAGCAATTGTGTTTTGTGGTGCGGACCAGTTGAGGAGATACAATATTTTCACTATCTACCCTGAAAGTGTTGTATAATAGGTTGAGCGATTGTGTTAACATCAAATATACCCCCATAGCAGCTTGTGGCTTTTTACCGTTTCTCCGAGCCAAATGCTGCAGCTTGTGGCTTTTTGCTGTTTCTCCGAGCCATAGCCAAATGCTTCAGCTTATCGAAGCTGTTTGTCAAATATCTATAAGCAACTTCTCAAAGCTCTCAAAGTCTCAAATCAAACCAAACATTATAGCTTCTTGAAACTCTTGGATTTCAGTATTTTAGCTCATCCGTTAAGGCACAACCGAACTAAAGAACTATTCAGTAGACATCACCGGAATAGCGGACAGGAATATGATCTCTATAAGCAGCAGAAGGAACTTCGCCCATATAGCACTCCCAACTTACACAAATTTCCACCATGTGTAAGAGCATAGCACTGAGTGGTATTGTTTACACATGGTGAGAATTTGTGCAACTCTGAAGTGCTATGGGAGCATTTTTTCCCTATTTTTTAACAGAAGTTGGAGACAAGTAACCATGTCATGCCAAGAAATAATTTTTCACCAATCTTCTGTTGGGAGCAAACAATAGATTCTTTAACTTCAAACTTATTCGAGTTGCCCATTGTTATTTCCATCCTTTATTTTGTGCATCCTATTTCCATAAAAGGGACTGACCTTTATTTGTAATTCACTTTGCAGTTCTGCAAGGCTTCTGTGGAGCCAATGGGTGAGGAAAGTGATCATGTGCACATTATTGCTTTATCAGATGCATTAGGTGTGCCAATCCGTGTGATGTACCTAGACCGAAGCTCTTGTGACCCTGGCAATCTAAGTGTGAACCACCATGATTTTATCCCTGTGACCAATTCGTATGAAGGTGATGCTGCAACAACGTCTGCTCCTGCTGATGAGAGACCTTACATTACTCTGCTCTACCGGCCTGGTCACTATGATATTCTCTACGCAAAGTGACCATTGCCTGATAAAACGAGGTTGGTTTTCCCCATGTCTAGTTTCCTGAATTTGGGTCTGGAAAGCACTGTCAAGAACTCTGTAGTTATGTTGCTCCTGCTTGCTGCCAAAGGTGGCCTTACAAGATGGAACTTGTGTTCTTGGGAGTCAAATCAGACATGCTTTACTTGCCACTACACTCTATCTCAAGTTAGTAGTTTTTCCTTGATGCGAGTCTACTCTGTTACAATGATTTTAACATTGCGTTGACTGATGAGAAGGTTCTGTGGATATCATTACTAATCATGCTCTCATTACTGTACTTGATGATCTACATTTATGTATCATGATAATGCCTCGTTGTAACGGCCATCACCAGTCGTTCACAGCTTGTTGGGCCATGTTTCTGGTTGATGTGCTGAATTGCCCTGCTCCCTTGACATTGATGCCCTAAATGGTATAGTAATAGTAATAACTAATAAAGCCATCACAATTTCCACGGGCAGGCTGTTTTTCTGGCTTCGCAAGTAATCTGTTCCTACTTGAGGACTATTCAGGTGGGGATTTGCCAAGATATCCTGATGCCATGGTGATGATGTGGCGTGGAGCCTGGCAGCTTATGCAGCGTTTTGTGGTTGTATATACATACACTAATACACGTACTGGGGCAGCTGTACCGAAGACTCGAGAGTAACCCCTGTCATCGAAAGGGGTCTCGAGTCTCCTACCCTGTTGTCATGCCTGCTTCTCGAGTCATGACGACTCTCCTGGCGTGCATGTGGGACCTGGGAAGGCAAGAATTAGGGCGTGGCTTTTTTTTTTGTTTCTGTTTTTCTGGTAGGTCAATACTTTTATGTCGATTTGGGCCCAGCATTTGCATTTCATGCACATGAGCTAGCTGCGATGTATTTGGAGGGCGTTGGAGCAGCTGCCGGCCACTGCCACGTGAGTCCGAGCTAACTCGGCGGTGGTCTCTAGGGTATGTTCAATGTTAGCCCCAAATATTGTCTAGCCCCCAATTTTGAGGCTACGAAGGCTGAATTTAGATATTTGAGGCTGAAGATAGCATTAGACATTTCAGCCTAAGGCATGTTTATTGCTGACCTATTTGACTCTAACGTAGCACCATCCAACCAATATTCTATGTTATCACATTTCTTCTGCGCAATCTTTATATTTTTCTCATATTTTACTCCCAACCGCGTTGCTACAGTATTGGGCCAGTGACAATGTTGGTTTTGAGGCTAGCATATACATATGCTCTAAGGAACTCTAATGATATATGGGTTTGAGGTTGGAGGCAGCGAGGCAATTGGCAATGCATGGCGTATTACCCTTCCTTTAGTTTCAAAAAATTTGACGTTTTATATTCGCCCTCAGTGAAAGTTTTAAAATTTCATCTATGAAAATATTTTGAACTATTGGATTGGATAAAAATAATAAGAACTTACATGATACGGTATTTTTTATGAATTTATGAATAAATTATAATTACCTAGTAAAAATATCCATTTTAAACGGTGTCAATATCAAATACGTCATTTTTTTTTAGGAACGGCAGTAGTATATATATACACATGAGTACATAGCCCGGGCATGAGATGACACAAAGTTAAAGCAGATGGCGAGGTCAAAACCTTTGTGGTAAAAGGAAGCGAAGCAAGTCGTAAAAAAGATCTGCGTTTTTTCACATGGCGAGTGACCTTTCAGGAGCCAATCAATTTAAAGCCGAGGCGTGCTGCGATCGGAGTGGAGAAAGGTTGACAAGCCGCGAGAGTTGACCCCTCGAGAGCTATGAAAGTGTGATCAAGACTCATGCATAAGACAGGCTAGCTAAGTTAGCTCAAGCAAAAGGAGCCTTCCTATAATTTTGACCTTCCATTTGTCACTCTTACCCAGTTCCATTAATTAGATAAATCATTGCTCGTCGGAGCGTAAAATCAACATGCAACGTTCCAAATGGGGAAAAAAACTGCGAGACAACGCTGTGTTTAGGGGGTGATTTGCAGATGCAGCACCCATCTCCGGCTGTCCGTACTGAACAAAACAAATGCTCACTATCGTTGGCTGGATAGGAGCAAGGTTTACAAATTCATGGTGAAATAGAAAAACAGAACCCAGCTGGTAGCGGCTTTTTGTTTGAAAACTGTTTTTTTTTAACAAATTCTATCTATTTGTACCAAGAGCCGCTTGTTTTCCTACAAAATGTTGTGGAACAAATCGGTTGTGGTTCACCTAGAATATATGGTACAATGTAAGCAGGAAGTTGAGAATTTCGAGGGGTATTATGAACCTTGCCTGCAAGAGAGCTAGCTTAAGGCACTCTTTGGTTCGCGGTTCAGTTTGATTCGATTTGATCGAGCCTAAAGTTGAGTCTTTAAAAAGTACCGAAGCAATAAAAAAATTATTAAGAATATTTTAAGATCTTTTAAAAAATCTCACAAAATCAAAAAAAATAGTATTACAAAATGTTGTAATAAATGATCTGTATAATAATAATAACTTTTTAATTCAACCAAACTATGAACAAAAAAGGGCCTGATGCAGTGACAGGGACACACGGATGAGACATGCCCCACCCAGCAACGCCACCATCAAACAAAATGCCTTCCTCGGTTCCTCCTCCACACCTGGAACAGAAAAAAAGAACCCATAATCTCAAGTTGCGGGCTCCATCTTTTAATTTGTCCCTTATCATGGATTATTGCTGGTTGTGCTTCTCTGTCCTGGGCTCCTGGCTAGCTACCTGCCAGCCTCCTGACTCCATCTTACCTGCAAGAGCACAACTGCACATCTGCACAAGCGATAAGCCCCAAGATCAGAACAAAAATCAAGCAGCAGACAAACTTCCCGGAGAGGAGCCAGCCGTACGCCAATCCCCCGGGAATCAAGAAGGCGTCTTGCCTGCGATCTAGCACATATCATCCCAGGGATTGTGCCCGAGATTCATCACTGGTAGATCAGTACCAAATGAGTCTTTCTTTTCTTTTTCTTTTCAATCGGAACAGTAGGCAAGCAACCTACTGAAGGAGGATACCAAATTCATCTCAATTCTGTCGTGAATTGTCGCACCAAACGCGGCCTTAATTTTTGTCGTAAGTTGTCATTAGTATAGTGGTACTAGTTGCATAGTAGTAGCTGCCAGCTGCAGCAGGTAGCCCGGGTATGAACAGTGGCTGACACTCTCCCTGACAAAAACAAAAAAAAACACACGCTGATGCGGGTGAGGGGTGGATGGCGGGAAGGCGCCGTCCATCCATCCATCCATCACGCAGAATCTTTGAACGGGCCGGGACGGACCCACGGAGGGCCAGCCAAAACTCAATGGGCCTTTCCTGGGCCCATTCCCTGTTTCCCCTCTCTCGCTTCCCTCTCTCTCTAAAAAAAATCAATTTTCTCCTTAATGAAATCGTAGCCTTGTCTTTTTAGCCTAGAGTTGTTGAAAGTTTTGATTTAAAAAAGGCTATGATCCCTCGAGAAAGCTCTTGCAGGGTCAATTTTTTTTTTTTGTAATTCTAGACAACAATTTAAAACAAAATAATATATACAAAATAATATATCGTTTGGCTTGTACAAAAATAATAATTTTTATTTAATGTGATTTAAGCAGAAAAAAGAACACGGCCCTTGTAACCGTGTTGTAGCAAGTAACATCGAGCAAGCATCGTGAATTTTATACCGCGATCGCGATGTTTGAAATATAATTGCGTGTGAGATGCCCCGTGACCTGAATGGTATTTTCTACTACTAATTTGTTTTCCCCGAGAGATCTTTTATGGGTTCGATTATATATCTGATGCCGTGATAATCTTTCACGGACATTTTTGGACTGGAAAGGGCGTTTCATATAGGGGAGTTAGGATTAGACGGAGTGCTGGTGTCATGATCGCTGTCGCGTGAGTGGGCACGACCGCTCTCTAGTGAGAGTACAGTTTGCAGCAGCTTTTGCTTCTTTTTTTTTTTTTAGCTCCTTTTTTGTTTTGGCAAGTGGAGTGGAGCTGTGGAGGTAGCAGCGCTCGCTCACTGTACAAGTGCACGGTGACAGTGTATCCGCAGCAGCTAACGGTGGACGTTCATGTCATTTGGAGATAATTGACACCATGCTTAATTTGCCTCCTTCCAAAAAGAAAGCAGAACTGACTACCTAGTGTTTATCAAGATCTCGTGCGAAATCCACGGAAGCTGTTGCAAGTCCCTTCTAATGCATTGTTTTTTCGGCCGGTTTGGCCAGTTTGGTTTGAAGCTAACCTTACCACACTTTGCCATGCCTAACATGCTAAAATTGCCTAAGCTTAGTTCTTAAAATTTCTAGCCACACTTTTTCAGCCACAAACAAATTTGCCACACTTTTATGTGTGTATGGCATGTGGGGTCTATGTGGCAGAAAAATAATCTTAACTAATCTTAGGTGTGAACCAAACAATAGCCTAACTCAGTCAAACTTTCCTAACCTTAGACGTGGCAATGTTAGGCAAACTTAGGTTTCAACTAAACTGGCCCCAGCTAGCTCGATAGGAGGCTTCAAAAGGCAAGGAAAAAAAATGATTTTGGGAATTTTTTTTTTGAGAAGAACCATCAAAAGTCTCGTAAAAATGGTTACAAAGTGTGACAGCATTTGGGTTGTATAGAAACAACAATTTTTTAGTGATATACCGCTTTGTTAAGCTCGTTTATAGCAGTAAGATAGAAGTTCTACCATTTCATTAAAAAACAGTTTAGTTTACAAACCTAGCGATTGTGCCCAACTCATCAGCACACAACAGTGCCTCCAACATAATACTGATTCAGAGCTAGAGAGCCCACACATGCATGTATCTCAAAGCTCTTCAATCCAAGCCGTTTAGTTGTACATATGATTAAGCCATCTCATCCCATTGTCACATCACCATTCGCACGTCACTTCATTCATAGAGCTGCCCATCATCATTCACCTCAATATTATATTATAATCATCACTGTATATTTTCACCATCTATGTTTACCCTTCGCTGTTCTATTGTTTTATTTCTAACCCTATCATTATTTGCTGCATTGCCGCGGCAATGGGGATCGAGGTATATATACCGTTGTTGATGTTTTCAAAACATGCATGGCTTTGACATGTCCTTGGCGAGGGGATTTTGGCACAGGGGCAACATACAGCCATGCATGCATGCAGCCATGCTTGCTTGCCCAACACGAGCTAGAGACAGGCACATGTTCGTACGTACGTACGGTGCATCTATTGCTACGGATTAAAACATGGCGATTTTAATTAAGTTGACACGACAAGCACTTAAATTGTGAACAGAAGGATGCTTAATTAGCTACTCCCATACATGTACAACGACGACCTGGATTACCAACCGGGGAATCCATACGCCCACGTACGTACGCTGATGCAGCCCAGCAAACAAATGTACGTCGATCGATGCACGATGCTGATGAGAACACGCAATAAATATTAATTTAGGGGGAGTAAGTAGCATCGAGAGTTAACACGCTGAGGAGAATACTTAAGTGATGACAGTCACATGATTTAACACTTGCGGTGGCATATAGAAAGTTTATTACCATATAAATTTTTGGTCAAAACTGATGCGTCTCCAAACCGTGCACAAAATATCTCGCCAACGTCTTATTCTATTGGCCTCTAGTTTCCTACAACTGACGTGTGCACACGATCTCACTGAAAAACTTTTGTAAATAACTCTACGTCTCTCCCTCCGGTGTACTTCTTTTATTAGCCTTAATTTATTTGTAAATTTAACCCATTTTTAATTGAATGGATCCATGGCCAATGCAGAGGTTTGTAAACCTCGAAATGCCGTCAATCATCTGTTTTGTAAATTTGTCATCACAAAACGCTGTGATTAGATCATTGCCATTATATAAATCTTAGAGTACCATTTAGCACTATATATTCAAAACCAGATGATAGAAAAATTAGGTGATGGTGAGGGGTTGAGGATCCGGCTACTATGAGGAAATGGGAGGCGGGGTAGGTCGTTAAGACACCATCACCAGATCGAAGAGGGCAAGGCGGGATGGGAAGCCACAAGTAACAGCTAGGGAGGGGAGGCTAGGGGGATGTGGTCATGGGTAGGAGAATGGCATGGTGGGTGAGGGGCGGCATGGTTGGAGGGAAGGGGTGGGTGCTAGGGGAGGAGGGGCATCACGTAAGGAGCAAGGGTGGGTGGCCGCCAGAGAGCATCATGACCGGATGTGGAGAAGGAGCCAAGAAGGGGGAGATGGAGAAGGAGCCAATAAGGGGGAAAGGAGTGATGAGGGTGTGTGTGTGTGTGTGTGTGAGAGAGAGAGAGAGAGAGAGAGAGAGAGAGAGAGAGTAATGAAGGAGGATGAAGAAAACGACAATTCTGAAGTAAATTAGGGATGGACATTTAACGTTTTGACATTGCAATGGTACTCTTAGAGCATGTACAATGGTTAAGATAGCAGCTATCTCTAACTATTGTTATGTCACTTAGAGACAACACTAAAGATAGTATATACAATGGTAGAGATGTTTGCACGTTTTTATAGGTAATTTGCTTTTTCGGGTAGAGCCGACTCTTTCTTAAGAGACGACTTGAATATCTACGCACACACTCTTTACTCCATATGATCAATTAGTTGACATGTCATGCTTAGAGATGACTTAGAAACTGCTGAAATGGACTGTTGTACATAAACCCATTCTACCTAAGCAACCACCTCCACCACACCACCCTCTCATAGTGGTTGGATTCCCAACCCTCCGCCATCACCCATGGCTTGGCTCCTTCATCTATCTTGCCTTCAATTTTGAACTGAAGGTAGCGTCCCTAGATGTGCAATGTGCCCCGCCTCCACCTGCTCTTTGGGCCTCTTTAATACCTTGTTCTAGTTTAGTTTTTGTTAGGATTGCAACTTTTGTTATTTTTATATACACCATTCACTTTATTTTTTGAAAATAATTTTTTTATAACTTTGTAGGGTTTTCTCAAAGATCTCAAATTTTTTTTAAAATATTTTATTTTGCCTTTTCATACCACTTTCAAAGGTGGTCAAATTTTACCAACAAAAACTAAACAAAAACTAAACAAGCTATCAAAGAGGGCCTTTGCCCTCTGCTTGAGAGTGAGATAGAGAGGGAGGTAAAGAAAATGTCACGGAGTGACATGTAAGAAAAGACGTTTTAAGATTCACTAGTGGCGTTGATCAAATTTGCGCGATTATATTATGATAAATTTATAGATACGGAAAACATTACTGTATTTCATAGATTACCAACATCTCCGGCGGGATCTATTCAATTAACCAGAACACTTATGTTAGTGCAAAAATAATACGGTCATGCTGAGTAGTGAGCATGGTTACATGAGACACGACTAGCATGATAGGATCATTCTGTTGGTAACATTGCAAAAAAACACACCGTCATATTTCTGTTAACAACACTGTCAGTAACTCTGATTTTAACTATCTTAATTTTGTTATTAAAAATCACATTATATTTCTCTTTAAAATTTTGCCCCGCTATTAAAAAAACTAATTAAAAAAGCGCACCGTTATTTCCATTCCATTCCACCTCGCTCGCTCCACTTCCTCTCTATTCCCTCCTCTCCTCTCCTCCCCTCCCTCTCTTCTCGCCGAGCCACCCGACCAATTCCCTCCCCGCCCAGATCGCCGCCATTTCGCCGGCTCCGGCGGGCCTCGCGGCGCGGGCACGCCGCCCCTCCCCCGCGCGACGCGTGCTCCGGGCGGTGCCGACCGGCGGGGGTCGGCCCCAGGCGGTGCGCGCGGCGGAGCTCCGGAGGCTCTGGGCCCTTGGGCGGCGGCATTGGCGGCGTGGATGAGGCGGTAGGCGGCGGAGGCGGCGGCGGGAGAGAGGCGCGTTGGACCTGGTTGCGGCGGCGCGCGGCGGTCGCACTGCTCGCTCGCAGCAGCCATGCTTTTCGCCAAGCTCGATGACTCGCCCATGTTCCGGACGCAGGTGAGCGCCGCCGGCGGATCCCGGTTCTTAGGGTTTCCGGGATGTAGATGCTGGCTCCGCGTGTAACTTTCGGGGTGTGAAACTTGTTGGCCTATGGATTCGGTCGCGGTGTGCTCGTTTGATCCGCGCGTGCTTGTTCTTGGGAATTTCTTGGTCGCGTTTATGGAATCGTGGCGCTGTTACGCGCTGGTGGGGATTGGGGGATGCTTGCTCAGCTGCTCCTGGTTTGAGTTGCTAAATTGGCGCAGTTTATCGTGCTCAACATTTTTAAGTTTCTCCCCCGTTTTGCGAATGCTCGAGGAAAGTTTGCCTTTTTTCGATTGTGATTTGAAGTCGCTACCAAAGGTCCCAATGGTATTATGATACTGTCGTATGCTGCTGATTTTACTAGCTGCTGATTTGAAGTCGCTACCACAGGTCCCAATGGTTTGAAAGCTTTGCCTGTTTGTTAATTTCATGGGGACACGGTTCTAAAACTGCATCTTTCTGAATACATGGACAAGAAAATTTGCTCTTGTAGATAATTTTTTTTTTTTTTGATCGAACGGGGCAGGTGCTCTGCCATTTCATAAAGAAGAAAGCAATATTACAACTCCAAGAGAGAACGGCAGTCCCCAAATTCTTCAGCCCGGGGATTAAAATTAAAATAATTTTTTAAAAAAGGTTAAAAAATAAATTTTGTTGTCGCTACCACAGGTCCCAATGGTATTATGACACTGTCGTATGCTGCTGATTTTACTAGGTGTGCCTGTTTGTTAATTTCATGGGGACATGGTTCTAAAACTGCATCTTTGTGAATACATGGACAAGAAAATTTGCTCTTGTAGATAAAATTTGATTGAATTGTAAGGTTGGTGTGTGTTCTGATATTCTATTTTGTATTTTTGTTCATTTATTTTCCCAGTGTGCAGTCTACGTCAGCCTGGAAAGGTTTGCCAGTTTAGTTAGGCACATACCATTTTCTATAGCAGAACTGTTATTTGTTGTGAAATCATTTGAATAATAAACAGGTCTCCGATTTAGTCAATGGATTATTTAATAGAAACCATTTTCAATGTTTTGTTGAATAAAAACAAAATGTTCGCTTCTTCAAAGAGATGATATCTTTGTTTGAGTCGTATGGTTGTTTACTGCATACATTTGTTGATTGAACCTTGTTTTCTTGTTAACTAACTTTAGACTCATGACCAATTGTCTCTATTTTTCTTCGTATTTTGAAAAACAGATACAGTCACTTGAAGAAAGTGCCGAATTACTGAGAGAGAGATGCTTGAAGTTTCATAAAGGTTGCCGCAAGTACACGTGAGTGATCATTTACGACTGTTGACTCGTCTTTTGCTCTCTCTTTCTGACAAAAATAGGAGCAAACTGCAATTCACCATGTTACACATTGCTATTTAAACCCAGTCCATCCAGCATGCGCCTACTTTCTGCTATATAGGATAATTTAATATATATATGCGCGTGCGTGTGTATCTGCCCTTTGTTTCAGCGAAGAACTAGGGGAAGCATATGATGGAGATATTGCATTTGCAAGCTCACTTGAAATGTTTGGAGGAGGCCACAATGACCCAATTAGTGTTGCTTTTGGTGGTTAGTCATGTTTTTTCCCCATATTTTTGGCATGACATTTATGTTGTTTAAACTTATTTTCATTTTTCATGCATAAAATCCTTATTAGCAGTTTTCACTCAACTAATTTTGATTTTTTTGTAATGCCTTAATCACATTCGTTTCACATAGGAATTGGTTGATCAAAGTTTAGTCATTTTTTTACTAAGCATATTGAATTACTCTCCTTTCCAGGACCTGTTATGAACAAATTTACAATTGCCTTGAGAGAAATAGGAACATATAAGGAAGTCCTGCGCTCCCAGGTAATGCATTTTAAGGTTTTTAGCCAAACTATTATTTCCACTCTTCTTGCAGTGATCAAATTGGCTAGGTTTTGAATCGATTCAAATTGCTGCTTTGTGTTGTTACATTGCTATTTTTGTTTTTCTTCAATACTCAAGAATTTTCACCTGTGAACAGCATGAACCGACATTTTAGCCAAGCAATATTCTGTGATCCTGGCCTTTAGTTAAGTTGTTGTTTTCTTGTTGGAGTTATCACAACATGACAGGAACAATTCATCAGCATCTACCTTGTTGCAATTTAGGCTTATGTTTCCAGTTACTAGATGTTAATGGGCAAATCATTTAGGCTTGCGTGCACGTAATGCTAGAGCCTGGTCTCCAAAGCATCATCTCAAGCTACACTATAAAGTTATTTTTTTGGAAGGCCATATCATTTGACATTTTGATAACTAAAAATCTAACATGTCACGTTTCATGGTACAATTTATTTTTAGTACTTGAGATGACATAATTGCTAATTCCATTTTCTGGCAGGTTGAACATATGCTAAATGACAGATTGTTGAATTTTGTGGACATCGATTTGCATGATGTGAAGGTGCCAGCATTATTTGCTATGAACATTGAATCTTAAATATTAATACTGAGAAGAGTTCCGTGAAATAGTTCCTGCTTTATATATTTACTCAGGATGCTCGGAAGCGTTTCGACAAGGCTAGCCTCTTGTATGACCAGGTAAGTTAACCCAAGTATTGATTGCTCAAAATATGCAATGAAAAAAGGTGGGAAAGTGTGTTTCTAAAGATAATGTTGAAATCATCTACTTTTTTCTAAAAAATGCAGCACATCCATTTTGTAATGCAATCCTCAAAAGGATTTTCCTTTTGTTTTCTTTAGAGTTATGACTTTATTTCGCACATCATATATTTGTGCTGGGATCTAACCAGTTCGCATTTTCCATCAGCAAATAATATCTGCATGTTTTTTTCTGTTTTTTCTGGTTAGCATTTGATATTGAAGTAATTGATTTTAGTCAGTTATATAATTTGAGGTCAGAACGGTTCTATATCCTCTCTTATCCAAGCTTATTCTAATATGTTTACTACCTGTACCTTTATAAGGGTTTGCTACCTATTTAATATTTTGGAGAGAGTATGTTATTGACTTGTTAGCCTGGTTTGATTATAGGTTCGTGAGAAATACCTATCATTGAAGAAAGGTACAAGGCCAGACATAACAATTGCCATCGAAGATGTAAAACCTTTTTATTCTTAATCAGTCCTTTACAAATAAGATGTGAGATAGCTTCCCCCCCAGACTGACATACACTTGGCCATAACCAGGAGCTCCACAGTGCTAGATCTTCATTTGAGCAAGCTCGTTTTAACCTGGTATGTTAATTGCTGGCCCTAACTTTCCTCTTGTAGTTCCTTACCTCTTGTAGTTCCTTACTGTGTGTTTTATATACTCCTTCCGTCCATTTTTATAAGGCATATTTTTATTTGGGTAAGTCTTTGAAGGTAAACTTTGACCATTTAATTTCTCTATTATATATTACCAAATGCCACAAAATAGCATTGTATCAAAAGCAATTTGAAATATGAACGAATAGAAACAAATTTTATATACTCGCAATGCATATAATTTGACTAATTATTGGTTATTTGCCATACCGTTATTATTTCTCAGGTCACTGCACTTTCCCATGTTGAGGCAAAGAAGAGATTTGAATTTTTGGAGGCTGTTAGTGCAACAATGGATTCACATCTTCGATATTTCAAACAAGTAGCGTCTTGTATATTTTGCCTCTTGGCGATGCTATATTGTGCATAGAATGGATTAATCTGATCTCTTGCTATTCATTCAGGGCTATGAACTGTTGCATCAAATGGAACCATATATTAATCAGGTAACTCATAAACTATTGTGTCTTCTTGATTTAATTTCCCTAGTATATGAATACTTTGCGGCTGTTATTATATAATCCTGATATGGAAACAATACCGTTCTTTTTTTAAAACAAGGAGCAGGAGCTTAGCCATCTCAATAGGAAGCGAGCGCAAAGTACAAGACAGGATCTTACCAATCGAGCGTTCTCAACCAAAAACACCAGCTGTGATAAACCACAGACATACCATGTCGCTACAGTGCTACACTCATATCCTGCTGAAATAGCCATGCCATCAACTCTACTGTTCTCACAACAATTAGGTGCCCTGCACGCTGCATTCCACTTCCACAGGCCTTGTTGGCTGAGGGCCACCACAAGGGCCTTAAACCTTTGTCGCGGGCCAAAACTCCCCAAAGTTCTTTGTCGCGCTGTTCGTTGCTAGTCATGCGCCGTCAACTGTGTTGTCAAGTCCCATCGTGCTGACAACTGCGCCTCACCCAGCTGCCATGCGCTCCCACACCGGTGCCTTCCTGCCCCTGCTGCCCAGACCCGACCAGTGCAATTTATCACTTGTGAACCACACAGAATTCTGCTTTTGATTCATCTGATTGAGACTGAACCCCTATTTAGTAGTCAATCAATATGCCAATAAGCTTTGGAATAGATGTATCGGTCACCAGTCATGACTCTTCTGCTCTATATGGAGCACAAGTGGCCATCTTATCCATGTCGGGGATGCAATATTGTCCAGTTGGCTTGTGCTGTATGCACCTTGTTACCAGCTTATTTAGAATGGTTTTGTTCTTGGCTGTGAGAAAACACATTCAGATTATCAAATTACTGAAACTAAGTCGTTTATGTTCTGCGAAGTTAAGAATTTCTATTTGTTATTGAGAGTTTCTTGGAACACTAAACATTTTTTCACTAATTTTATAATAAAAATATCTGTAGAGCTAGGTCTATGCTCTTGTTACGAGGCTTATTTACTACAGACCTACAGCCTATATAATTTGCAATCTTCTTATTTAATTTTCCCTCTTATATTTACTGTTGTTTTACTAGCCTTGTAATCATTCATGAAATAATAGCTTGTTTCTTTTTTTGTTATATCAATCAGTCATTTGGTGATAGATTTATTTATTTATGTTTGATTTGTCAAGATGCTTCACAGTTTGTTTACTTGATTCCTATGCTTGTTTATAAACTAATGATACAGTAAAGTATTTCCTAAAAAATGCAATAAGTCGACAAAAAAATTTCATCCTTAGCTTGCAGTTGGATTGTCCTGCAGGTTCTTGCCTACGCACAGCAATCAAGAGAAAGGGCAAATAAGGAGCAAGCTTCTCTAGTAGAGAGGATGCATGAGTACAAAAAGCAGATAGACCGGGAAAGTCGATCGTCTACAAATGGTTTGATTGATTCCCATAATGGTGATGGAATACAAACGATCGCTAGAAGTTCACATAAAATGATTGAGGCAGTGATGCAGTCAGCCTCTAAAGGCAAGGTAACACTCTGATTGATAGGATCATAGGAAATTGAAGTTTCATGTATACATGCAGGTCATATAATTCCAAGAGAATTTATATCATGATAATGTAATATGTTCAGGTTCAGACCATCCGTCAAGGCTACCTATCAAAGAGATCTTCAAACCTTAGAGGTGACTGGAAAAGAAGGTTCTTTGTCCTTGATAGTCGAGGAATGTTGTACTATTATCGCAAGCAAATTACTAGGCCACCTGTAGGTTCCCCTCAAAACATTTTCTATTAAAATACTCATACAGTTGCCGTAATTTTGTTAATGCATGTATCATATGCTATACTTCAATTCATATCCTTTCGCTTTTGGTCTTCTAGGGTGGTTGTTCGAATCAAAGAACCAACAACCCCTCAGAACATGGCTCTGGATTGCTGAGCAGATTGTTCTCTTCTCATTACCATGGAATAGCTCATGATGAGAAATCTGTTGCACGGCACACTGTAAATTTGCTGACATCAACCATTAAAGCTGACGCAGAACAATCAGATCTGAGGTTCTGCTTCAGAATTATTTCACCCACGAAGATCTACACATTGCAGGTAGAAGCACAAGGTTGCAGGCTATTATCTTCATGTTGAATATAATTCGAGTTTCTTTCTCTAGTGATATAATCTGGTGTTTATATAGGCAGAGAGTGCTGTAGATCAGATGGATTGGATTGAAAAGATTACTGGTGTCATTGCCTCTTTGCTGAGCTCACAATCTCCAGATCAGGTTAGTAATGGTCTAGTGTATGACTCTGCTTGGATTATTTATGTATTTGATTCCTAATTGCAAATAAGTGATGTTCTGTTTCAGTGTCTTCTGTTAAGCCCGAAGGGCAGTGGCAATGATTGGAGTGCCAGTGAGAGTAGCTCCTTTACTAGTTCAGTGGAACTTGAACCTTCCATAAATGAAGACCTTACACTGGAAAAGAACACTACAAATGGGCAACATGATGTCAAAGACACACAGCATCACAGGACCAGCATCAAACCTGAAAAACCGATTGATTTGCTTAGGAGAGTCGATGGTAATAGTATGTGTGCCGATTGTGGAGCACTAGAACCTGATTGGGCATCATTAAATCTCGGGGCTCTTCTGTGCATAGAGTGTTCTGGGGTACACCGGAACCTTGGAGTTCATATATCAAAGGTAATTAAGAATATTAATTTGTAATTCATGACTATAGAAGATTCCTGCCTATTGATAAAACATTGCTTGTAGATTGTTTCCTGCATCTACATTTAGAACTCTTAGGGCTAGAAGCTCTCCTACCTGTGCATGATCTCACTTGGCGGAGTTTGGACAAAATTAGAGGGGACCAACCCTACATTAAAGTATGGACGGGCCAAATAGCTAAACTATAGTTGAACCCTTGCTCCAAGGAAGCTCTGCCAATCTGACTTCTCACATGCTTTGTGGTTCAGACACATGCTCTTAAAGCTACAACTGTTAAATGTTTGCTATCTGATGCTGGGCCTGATTGTGCTTTTGAACCATACTATCAGATGGTCAAAACAATATATATTTTGAAATGTGAACCCAAAGTCCATAGCAATTAACTCCAAATACTTTGAATCTATAAAAATTTATTTATTTGATTTTCCCAATGGCTATTTCATGAATATATGGATTACCTGCAAAGCCAAATAATTCATAATTTCATATGTAACTGAACTTTGATTTAGTAAATGTTGCAGCCTACCATTCCTATTTGGAGATACGTTTGCAGTATTTTGTATGATAATAATTAATAAATGTAATAGAATATTCTTTGTTGAAGAAAAATTGAATCATGCGATAATAGCTTCCATGGCCCGTCATATATTTTTCTGGGCAGCGCTGTTGTAACCTTGATTAAAAGCATCAATACAGTACCTTGTCTGCATCGTCCTTTGTAAGAGACTCGCTGAAAGTTCACCTAAGGTACATTGAATTCCCTTGAAGATGATAGTATACGTATACATTTTTTCTATTGTGGATGTCCAATTGTATGTGTGCATTGCCAATTATATCTCTGCAAGTCTCTGCAGTCTGACTATTTGAAAGATTTTTTGCATTAAAATTTGTTTGCATATTTAGCAATTTGCGACTGAAGCTATGAGTGGAACCACTAATCATGCCAAGTGACTATAACTTAAATGCATACATCATGTTGGCAGGTAAGATCTCTGACACTCGATGTCAGAGTCTGGGAGCCATCGGTAATCAATCTTTTTCAATCATTAGGCAACATGTTTGTCAACAATATTTGGGAGGAAATGCTATTGGATACAGCACATCACCTTACCATCAGCAAGCCTAAACACTCGGATCCTTTCTCTGCCAAAGAGAAATTTATTCATGCCAAGGTGCTTGCTACTCAACCTTTTACAATTGCTTCTCTGCATTTGTCCCATTAGCAAATAGATATTGAGACCTAAGTGGTTTACAACGATCTCCATAGAAAAATGATTGAATTAACATGATTCATGCTATCTTATTACTCAGGGCACTTATTACTCCAAAGCCCAAGCATAACCATCTACATGATGATTTTCTGCACACTAGATCTTTGTGGACCTCTGATCTGCAACCCTCAGTTGATTCAAGTGGTCAAACCATCAGCATATATTAAAAAATATTTTGGTTGTTTCACTTTTATACAGTTGCATCCTTACTTTATTGTTTAAAAAATGTTTCTTCTAGAATCTATAGAATCTAGAAAATGGCTACCATTGCATGAAGATCAGCAAGGAAACTACTGTCAGCAGTCAAGAGATTAGCACATATGGGGACAATTCCTCACCACATGGCCTACTGCATGTTTTTCTGTGTGCACACACGTGAGAGAGAGAACCTACTCCATGATATTTTAAGTCGATGGACAGAGAAATAATGGATGTTAAATTTGATGCTAACTTAAGTTAATGTGGAGAGACCCCCACAGCTTTAGTTCTTAAATTTTCCATGGGTTGGAACCATCGTTTTGAGCAAGGGGTTGGAACCATCTAAAAGTTGCTTCAATGGTTTTATTTATATTCTGTGGCCTTCATACTGCATCTCTCTTTCCCATTTGTCTAAACTCATTTTCTATATCACATATGCTATATGCAAACTACCTAATTTTTTTTCCATGATGATATCCTTATCCCGCTTTGCGGGAGTTTTCTTGGAAACATTGGGGGTATAATGATGATGATGATGATGATGATATCCTTGTAGAGTGGTTTGTGGTAATAATGGATAAGGGAAAAAAATACCTCACTCTACAATGTTCTGGCATTGGTGTACTCATCGGTATTTCTGACTAAATGGATTCAGATATGCTTGGGAAGTAATCTTGAAGCTTCATAAACTGTGAATCTGTGAATAAGATACTGTTAGTTGATTTCGTTAATTGTCATTGATCTTAGGTTTGAGATGCCCATGAAACTAACTGAAATTACAGTGCATGATCCAGAATCTATAGAGCTTATCTAGAGGTTTAGAATGTATTTGTAGACCTATTTGAAGCTGAGAGCTTACAGAAACCCCTCTGTGTTCTACCCTAATGTGTTATTACATATACATTGATTTCTTTTATGGTGTGAATTCCAGTATGCTGACAAGGATTTTGTACGGAAGCGTAGCATCGATGAAATTCAGCTAGCTCAGCAGATGTGGGACAGTGTAACTGCAAATGACAAGAAATCTGTATACAGTCTCATTGTGGGATCACGCGCCAATGTAAATTTAATTTATGGACAGATGCCTTCTAGTTCGTGTGTGACTCTTGGAAAAGCTCTTCTGCAAGAGCAACCAGCCTCACCATCTGATGGGAGCCCTATATTTTTCGATTGCAATTCACATGACAAGGTTTCTCCTAGAGAGCCCCTTTCTCCTGCCAGCACAAGTTCACGTGGAGACGAATTGGAGGATAAATATGAAGGTTTCTCCTTGCTTCATCTTGCATGCCGTGTTGCAGATGTTGGGATGGTTGAGTTACTTTTGCAGTACAGTGCTAATGTAAATGTGACAGATTCGAGTGGTCAGACGCCCCTTCATCACTGTATTTTGAAGGGAAGACATATGCATGCTAAGCTTCTGCTCTCCAGGTATGAAAATGCCCATATCTTAAGCATTTCATTTTGATTCATGTTGCGAGAAAAATTTCTATTTTGTTTAGGTGAGGTTGGGATATAGTTTGTGGCGACTGAGTTAATTTGCACCAAGTGCTCTTTTTTGTGTCAAAAATAGCAGGAGAGCTGTAATTGCATTTCATAAAATAAGGGAACATGCACTGAGTAAGACCGGCCAATTCTTACCGAACAATAACTCAATAAAGTCATGTCAATAACCTCTGTACCTAGCTCGTCAGTCTTAATAGATTTGGCAGGAGTTCTGCCCTTTTCCTGAAAAATAATAATAAGGGCACGTTATATATTCTATCAAAGCTGTTCTTGTTTGCTTGTTTTATTTTTGTATTTAATACTGACCTGTACCTTGGTTCACACTGTTGTTGTTGGACTGTTAATGTGGGCACGAACTGGAATTTGAAAACTTTTACCAGACCAAATATTGATCCCTCTGTTATGATGGGAAGTATTTTTTTAGCTATAAAGTATCTGTCAACTTACAACTCTACTCTTTGCTAGACCTATTCAGGAGGGAATATCCTGCAATAGTAAAAAGAATGAATCTGTTGAAAATTCAAATGTTACCATGAAAACATTTTTTTTTGCCATTATTCGTATGTAATGATGAACGCTGTCAGCTGTCTGATCTATCTCTTTGCGTAAGGTCACTGAGAATGATCTATTCAGCTGCACAAGTGCAGGTATATACGTGTCTCACCTTTGCTCTGTTTGTATGCAGGGGGGCTAATTCACAAGCCGCTGACAGCGATGGTAGAACAGCATTGCAGTATGCAGTGGATGGTGGAACAAGTGACGAAGAAATTCTTGTTTTGTTAGAAAACCACAGTAGATGATCCTACATGCACGCCTTGATCCACAAGAGGTATATAGGTGGTCTAGTAAAGCACAGATGATGTTGTGTTGATGCTGACTAACACGGCTCTAGGCTCTCAAAGCCCCAGCTTGCCTTGTTGATAGTCCAAATTTGTGGCGTGATTGCAGCCTATGGAGCTTCAGCAACATGAAACATTAGCTTCTGCTTCCTTTTCGTCCGTTTCTTTTAGCGTAAGTCGACCCTATTTATTCATCTCGCAAACGGTTTGATCATGTTTGCATATGGTACATAGCATCAAGTTTGTATATCAGGGCTGTTCCTCTTTATTCTCGCCAGCTTTCGATGATTCGATCCGAGGGCCCCGAGCTGGCCTTACCTGTGGGCGGTGGCTGTGAATGTGTTGTAAGATGATTGTACATATGATCGAGTATGTGCAGTTGTGATCTATGGAACATGAAACATTAGCTTCTTCCTTTCAACGAATGCTCAGTCCTCTTGCCTAAACTTTCGAAAAAAGAAGGAAACATTAGCTTGTTGAAACTCACGTGTATATATTTCCTGAATGTCTCTGCTCCCTTTGTTGAAGATTTACTCCAAATGGATCAGCTGAAACAGATGCTGGCACACAGGAACAGTGGTGTGATTGTACTGAGCACTGACGATTAACCAGCAGATCTCCCCGAGAGGCTGTTCGTCAGACATGATCAACGCATTGAATAACCTGTTGCTTGCATCCATCACGGACGGATTCAGAGTGGTACAGGTGGACACACTCCGCGATTTTCGCACGAGTATAAAATCGTTGCCTGGCCTGCACGGTAGATGCTGCCCTGATGGATAATTCATGCACGTACGTATGTACTCTACTCACCACATTGATCCTGTGCTATATACTCAGGGGACAGACTAATTGTACAAGGAATTAAACCACTCCAGGGTCCAGGCATAGGAAAGATTTGGACTAGCACCTGCATTGCATGAGGATAAAAAATCCTTTTTTTTATGATGGAAGATTTTCAACCTCTTAAACCAACTAACTCTACACCAACAAAAGCTTACGGCCATTACAATCCTTGTAGGAAAATCTAATTTTTCGTGAGACTGAACGGATATCGGATCAAGACTTAGTGATGGCATGGATGCAATTAATCTTTTTTCTTTATTGTAGTTGGTTTGAATTCTTTTTCAATCTCACGTGGACTCTTTTTCTACTGATTTTTATTACAAATTTCTAATAGCTTCTCTTTCAATCTAAACCGTTATAATATGGCCTCAGTCTACTCAATGATGTAGATCTTTTTTAATTAGGTGGAAATTTCTCTAATTAATATGGTTACTCTAATTGCTCATATTTTAACTGTATAATAATATATTGTCACGGTTGTTATAAACTATTTTCTTGTCTATAGTAGATACGAACACTTTATTGGCACTTTTCTTAAAAAACCTAGTATTTTTTTTTACTGATATTAACTCATTTTTTAGTTCTATAGTTAATAGGAAATCCTTTCAATTAGTTTATATTTTTTTTAATTATTATTTTCATTTTTTTCTTGTAGTTTATACGGACAATTTTAAAATTTTCTAATTGATATAGACATGTTTTCTATTTTCTTTTTAAAAATATATTTTATTTTTACTCTTTTTATTATAGTTGATGTTAACCCTTATTTTTAATCCAAATATGGACTCTTATTTCTATTGTTTTTAATTTAAAATTTATGTAATTTCTGTTGTTTATTATAACTGATGTGGACTCTTTCTTCTAATATGACATGAACTCTTATTTCCATTTTTTATCCCAGATTTATGTAATTTTTATTTTTTTTATTGCATCTGACATGGATACTTTCTTTTAATTTGACTTGAACTCTTATCTCTATTATTTTTTACTTTAAATTTATGTAATTTTATTATTTATTATATGTGACATGGACACTTTCTTGTAATCTCACATGGACTCTTATTCCTATTTTTTGTTCCGCATTTATGTAATTTTATTCAAAATTTTATCTGATATAGATTACTTTCAATCTGACATGTACACTTTTTTATTATTTTTAATTCCGAATTTCTACTATATTTTTTTAGTCTTGGTCATTATAATCCAGCCTCACTATAATGGATGGCAAAGATTTTTATTTCCTTTTTCTCTGATTTACATGAGAATTTTCCTAATAAAAGATTCAATATAAGCTTTTTATAATATGGTCCACTGCAATCAATGGGTGGAGATCTTTTATTTTCATCTAGTTTGCGTGAGAATTTCTCCAATAATACATTGATTCAATTTAAATTGTTATATTTTGTCCCCACCGTAATCAATGGTGGAGATTGTTTTCGGATTTTCATGGAAATTCTCCGATTAACATGGTGGCTCCACTGGTCCCTGCTTTATGTGTATGATAGATAGATAGATTATTGAAAATGGATGGCTTTTCTAAGCTAGTAGAAATTCAGTTAAAACAAATAATTAAGTAATTTGAGCAAACGAGATCTTTGTACAGCGCGTGTCCGATCCTGATCGATTGCCAATTCGCCATGCATGGACCAATCTAGCTGCCTATCATAGTTAGACTAATCATACCCCCTGAGGACGAACATTCATGGCTAGCTAGTAGTTTGCTCAATCAAATGCATGAATTAATAAAGATGGACGGATGGAGCTGGCGAGCCCTACTGATCAGTACGTACATACGTCATTAAGGCTTTGTTCTTTTCGACGTATCGTTGCGTTGACATATTATTGCAGTAAATTTGAGAGCCATCGAAAAGATGCCTAAAGACAAAAAAAAAAAAAGGTTTACGATCTTTGTAAGGACTACTAGAAGACACGAAAAAATTGTTACAAATTATCTCAACGTATAGGCTATATAAAAATAACAAAATTTTCTATTGTAATACGCAACGGTGCTAACACTGAAATGGAGCTACGAGGGCGAAATATATCGATAGAGATAAAAAAAAACGAGCATAAACGCGTCATAAGTCGACTGCGATTTACCCGTACGCATGCATGTATGCATGTAGATGAGCCCTACCAAGCTAATATAGTTGGTACGCATGCATGTATGCATGTAGATGAGCCCTACCAAGCTAATATAGTTGGTCGAACAAATCAATGACACCTGTTAACTACTCCCTCTATTTTAAATTAGCAATTTTAAACATTAACACGGGCAATATAATTTTGATCACCAAATTATCATTTCCGGGTTGTTTGGGGTCTTGGATCAACAACGGCATCATTATGTACTTTCTCTTCATATACAACCATGGAGGAATATTATACACACATAGTGTGACTGACCAGATGCTATGGCTGCTGCTCATGTCTTCGAAAGGATTCATCCCATCGGTACTCTAACCGAACCTTATGTTTCTGACCTCGTCTACGAAGTCCTTATACTTTCGATCGACCATCCTCTACTACGAGCCATCTGCCGGATGTCTAAGCATTCCGTCGATCTTACGCTCTTCTTTGTGCCAACGAATCATCTTCGCATGCGCTTTGTTTGCAAACATACGCTCCAGCCTTGGAATCAGAGGAAAATACCACAACGCTTTTGCCGGTGCTCTCTTCTTCACACGCACCCCATCTACTTCACCTGGATCGTCACGCTTCGTCTTATACCGGGGTTCCTTGCACACTGGACAGGCATCCAAGTAAGCATATTCACCGCGATATAGGACACAGTCGTTGCGACATGCATGTATCTTCCGTACTTTCAATCCTAAGGGACACAGGACCAGTTTAGCTTGATATGTGGATTCTGGCAGGGTGTTATCTTCCGGGAGCAATTTCTTTATGAGCGACAGTAACTCATCGAAACCATTATCTGACATACCATTCACAGCCTTCCATTGCATGAGCTCCAGTGTAGTGCGCAGCTTCTTGTGTCTCTGACCATAATTTGGGTACAAAAGAGTTTTCTGGTCCTCCAACAAATCTTGGTACTTTCTATATTGTTTGTATTCTGTGATATCTCTCTCTGCGTCACGCAGCATCTGGTCCAAGTCATCATCCACACCAAACTGATCGCCCTATGTATCTTCGACGTCCTCGTATGTCGTCGCGTCCAGCATACCATCATATGTCACTTCCTCTTCATCGGCTTCTTCTTCGTCTTCTATGCTGGTATGCTCTACTTCGTCGTGGTGAGTCCAACATGTATAGTTCAGCATGAAACCTTTCATCAACAAGTGGCCCTGGATCCGTCTTCACATTGAGTACTCTTTCTCGTTCCAGCAATCTACGCACGGACACCGTATGAAGCTTCCTGCGGGCAAGTCTTGAAAGACGACATCGAGAAAAGCATTCACGCCATCGATGAACTCCCTTGACCGACGATCCGCATACATCCATTGCCGGTTCACCTGCACCAATTAAATTAATAATAACACTTATTATATTTTTCAAATTGAAATATTTAACTCGAAATAACTAATTGTTATATTTTTTAATTACCTCTAAACTTTCTACATTTTAAAAGCTAAACCAACTAAATCTCACAAATCAAAAAACTTTTTTCAACTTTTTTCTATACTTTGCCTAAATTATAAACATATGTAATTTTTATTGTGTATCCCTCTAATTTTTTTAATTACATTTCATACACAAAAAAATTTATTCCCAACTTAGCAAAAAACCTAGATCTATTTAGCTCTATAGAAAATGAAATAATCACCCTACCTACTATTTTAAACTAATTTGAAACTAAAACCATCCAATAGATCACCACATTGCCTCAAAAGATCTAGAGGGGAGAGCTAGCAAAATAGACATCTTCCGACAAAAAAGAATTATTTATTGTGCACCCCTAAATTTTTTTTAGTTGCATGATCATATACACAAAAGTAATTTAATTTTATTCCCAAAAACTAAGGCACCTAGCTAGATCTATCTCTAAGACAAATAATCACCCCTACCAACTAATTTCAACATCTTATACAACATCAAAAGAAGGATACAAAACTAATATGACCTCGAGTCCATCTCTCTCGCCGGCGTGATCGATCGATCAGCATTCAGCAAGACGGGATCGATCGATCAGGATCCAGCCATTGCATGCATGCATGACGTTTGTTGTGTACTTGTGTTCTTCTCGCCGCCGCCGTACGTACGACGTCTACCGGAGCAAATATATCAATATGCCGATCAAATCAGAGTATCATATCAGACTTGTAAGAACAACTTATCTGCCCTCCAGACACCTGCACATACATGCAGAAGCAGTGTTCTTGCCATGCCCGCTGGACAGGGCATGATCATTCATCAGCTAATTGCCTTGCTATGAACCAGCCAAAAACTGTCCTCTCGGAACTAGGGCTGGAATTTTAGCTCGAAGCTTGCGAGCTGTTTGGGCTCGGCTCGGTAAAAGCTCGGCTCGTTTGTAAATGAGCACGAGCCGAGCCTCTCATTTCCAGCTTGTGCCCGTTAGCGAGCCGAGCCGAGCCAGAGGCTGGCTCGCTCGGGCTCGGCTTGTTTTGGCTCATTGACATGCCACTGCTATTTATTCCATCTATTAACCATTAAAAAATAACATATCCTATTGCCAAAAGACCCATAAAATAGACAAAAACCCATATATGTATGCACAAATTATTTTGATACTCATGTGTACAATACTAACTTGTATTTTGCAATGGTTAATACCTTAAAAGGTTGGAAAACTAATATTTTCCCTGGCTCGCGAGCTTCCAACGAGCCGAGCCGAGCTTTCAGCTCGAACAGCCTGCCGAGCTCGGCTCGGCAACAAAGCGAGCCGAGCCGAGCCAGAGGCTGGCTCGCTCGAGCTCGGCTCGTTTCCACCCCTACTCAGAACCCAATTCTCCTACATACATACATACATACATACATACATACATACATACTTTAGTCCTTGTTGCCGTATGATTTCATCAAGATTCGTGCATACAAAGTAAATACATGCAAAACAACATTGTCATTTACCATTAGAAGGAGTCCCATTCTATTTTCCTATACACACAGATCGATGCACGCGAATTGGGAGTGTGTGTGTGTATATAACGATTTCGATCGTCACCTCGAGGTATTATATATACTGAAATTAAGATGATGTTTGTTCCTTGGCTATGTATGGTATCGAGGCTTTCAATTCAGTACTTGAAGTAACAGTGATTCTATTGTTCCAGCCTGTGCCGTTTTATTACGTCTGGAACAAATTTTATGTGTTCTTGTACCCAAGGATACTAGAAGATGCTGCTGCCTCATCCATTCAATAGTGCCGCGTTATTTTCCTAAAGGACAAATTAATTGAAACTGTTAATTGCTAGCCGCAATTCAAGCTGCTGGAAAGTGAATACTGATCACAGTACAGATTATATATTATTGAATTTGGCAATTACAGGAAGACACGGCCACATCAGCTTATAATTGCCAATTCATCGGGAGCATCTCAAGTGGTGGGTCTATACTGTTTGGAAGGCATTCACACGTACGGCTAATGTCTTGGTACACAAAAGCTGTCCGCATCAGCAAAGCTACCCGCTCTACGATGTTAGCCTAAAACGATCGATCACCTTTATACGCACTGCCTGAATTCAACTGCCATTCGACATCCTACCACAATCTTTTGACCCGCTGCATTGCCCTATGCGGTTTTGCGACTAGTGGAGTCATTCGGCAGCTGCCCAACCAAAGTCATCTAGAAGAGAATTCAATGTGAGTATTATTTATATGGCGTGGAACATTTGGAATGAAAGGAATCATTTTTTTCCTAACAATGTACGTAGCTTGAGGCCATTTTTGGTAGCTCGTTTTCAGTCGGTTTGTTGCATTTTTGTTGACCATAACTCGCACCTACTCACGCACTGTGCAACCATAAATACCGAACTACTCGCGCAAAGTTCGGTTAATTTTTTGTTGTAGTCAACAGGAATTAAACCGAACTAGTAAAAACGGGTACCGAAGAGGGTCTGAGTCATGCGCAAATAATTGTCAAAATTAAAGAGGATTTCCTCTAGGGATGCATTGCCTAAAGCCATAACTAGTAATCGCGTCACTTAGCCTACGCGTCTCTCCCTCCCTCCCTCTCTCCTTCCCTTTATCCTTCCGTGCTTTTTACCTGTAATGATACGGCAATGCTTCTGCCATTGGTTAAAAATATAGATTATCCTATCACTATTCATCCACTATATATTTAATCTTTATATTTTCTTTCTTATATTTTTGAACCCTATCCTGCTGTTACAGCGTTGGGTATCACAAATATGGAAAAACAAATAGAAATAACTTAGAACATTTACCAAGACCAATTAGACGCGAGGAGGAACGACCGTGAATTGTGCTCGATCATTTCGACTTAAACGCGAGGAGCAGTAGGCAGTGCCGTGGATGAAATCTGCATGGACAGCCATATGCAGGTTGAGCACCGGTCGGCCACTGCTTCAGCACTTCAGTTAGGTCATTGCATGCGTCTCCATGGCTCTGAACCTTTTTTTTTTAGCAAAGGACATAAGAACTATCATCTATTGATTAAAGAAGAAGTATTACAAGGTTGGGGGATTAACCCCATCCCCCTGCAAGCCAAAAGCAAAAGAGCTAAATTACTCCAGAACTAAACTAGCACCAACCGCCTCCCAGAGATGCAGCTCATGCATCAGACAGGAGTTGCAGGAAGGGCAAGCGGGTTTTTTCCTCTGAGTGAAAAATGCGGTTGTTGCACTCGGTCTAGAGGTGCTAGATGGTCCCCGAAATGTCTCTCTGGATATTGTGCCAAACTTCCTGCGAGGAGGAAGCTTTATTTGTGAAAATACGAGAATTTCTCCCCAGCCAGATATTCCAGATCACATAGATTAGAGCCCATCAGCCTCCTTGAATCTGTCCTTTGCCAAAAAAAATCCTATAGTGGTTGGATACGACAACGAAGTCAGTAGCTTGATCGCTCTGGCAGATGATGTTGAAGAGATTAGCTAGCCTTTGCCACATTTGTTTGGCAAAAAGGCAGGTGTACAACAGATGAATCTGGGATTCATCTTGTAGGCCACACATCATGCAAAGCTGGTTATTTGGCCAACCCGTAGCTTGCAGTCTATCGGCTGTTAGGATTGCATTGTGCATTGTCATCCAAACAAAAAAAAAACAGCATCTGTGTTCTGCGTGTGCCCGCCATATCCGGATAAAGGTGTTTATGTCGGCTATCGCTCCTGTGAACTGTATCTTGTAAGCCGAAGCTGCTGAATACTGACCATGTGTAGTCCATTTCCAGGATATAGAGTCCTGTGTTCCCGGCTACAAGACAACATTGAGAGTTTGAGCAATGAGCCTAAAGAATTGCTCTAACTGCTCTTCGTTGTCAATTTTATGAGCTATTGCTATCCACCGATGATCTGTTAGTTCTCTTCTAACCGAGCTCTTACTGTTTTTTGGGACCAAACGATGACACTCAGGGGCAAATGGCCTTCGGAGATAAGCCATGAAGCCAGGCGCTAGTCCAGAAGCTTGCCTTTTCTCCATCTCCAAGGCGCAAAACGGTTGAAGCGTTGAACAGCGCCTCATCTATGTTGTTGTCATGTGCAACTTTCCCATGGTTGGGTGACTGCCACGAGCGCCACCACCATCTCAGACGCAGGGCTCTTGCCAATTTTCCTAAGTCTTTTATTCCCAATCCGCCCATCTCTTTTGGGCGGCAAACCTTCACCCAATTTACTCTGCAATGACCACCCTTGCGGCAAGAATACCAACTAATTATAAAAGCGTTGCATGTATTTTTTATATAATCTTTTCACATGATCCAAATTAAACTATATATTTGAGTTCCTTATGATTACCTAACTATACCAACTTTTTTTCAAATAGTTTTATTGATTCTACACAATTGTATAAAATTTTCTAGGACTTTTTATACTACTACAAAATGCTAAAATATATATTAAACAAACGCATGGAGAACGTCTCCTAAACATAAGAGGCGGTTCTTTGCCGTAGTTGAAAGGTTGACTAGAATATATATATCCATTGGGACAGTGCCCTTAATTATTCCTTTTATACCCCCGGAGATCGAAAGGCAGTTTATAGAACAGAAAATATTGAACAAAACCCTCGCGCTCCAGGCCAAATGGATGGCAGGCCGGGGCAGCGCCTCATGTCCAGCTACCTAGCTAGCCCTTCTACGTACGTACGTGGAGTACGTGCATGCACGTACACGTACGTACTACTGGCTAGCCCGGCGTGACGTAGACATACCATGCATGCATGCATGCATCCCCGTCGAATCCGAGTCCGAGGCACAGTGCGTGCAAGTTAACGCTCCGACTCCGACTCCGACTCCGACTTCGAGACGACGACACAGTGTAGTGTACGTGCGTACGTGTGGCCGCTCTGGATATATATAGGTGTAGATGCCACTCGTACGTAGCTGGGCTAACATAGGCTATATGGCTGCGCATGTACGTACTTGCATGTGGCATTGTATGAATGGGCCAAAGTTTGGATTAGTCTTACAAGCACTGCATATATTTGATAATACAGTATATACAGTACTCAGTCCATCCCAAAATATAAGGTGTAGTTTGACTTTAAAAAGTCAAACTTAATAAACTTTGACTATAAATTAATCAAATAACATGCATTGTTAGTATATAAAAGGTGTGCCAATATGTTCGTATTTTCAAAGTGCTTTCGATACAATATCCTCTTTGTTTTTTTTTCCATAAGGGGCTAGCCCCGATTTCCATTACCATCAAGACAACGGAAACAAAGTAACATAACCAGGATACAAACATTGTTCCAAGCCACAGAAGGCATGTACCAATTACTGACAAAAGCAAAGACTACCACGAGGCCCCCAGGCACCACAAGCATGCTGACCACCAATCCCTTGAACATTAATCAAAAAAAAAAAATCCTACAATATCCTCTTTGTAGGAATTCATAATATATAATAGATAAATATTTAACGGTCAAAATCATTCTTACAATTAAGACTTTCTCGAAATCAAAATACGCTTTATATTTTGGGATGGAGCGAGTACCCTTACTTGAAAATTTTTAGAATGTTTAGATCACTGGCCGAATGAAAAGGGAAAATTGCATCGTTGGCACCGAAAGGTATATAGGAGCTAGGGATTAGGAGCTTTTGCACTTCAAATACAAAATATTTTCCTGCCAAATTAATACAGGTTGGCTTTTATTAACTGCAAGAATAGGGAGTGGCCGGTGGCAGGGAGAGCCGGTCGGTCCGGAGGTTAGGGCTTGGAAAGGAGAATAGGATCTAGACCGTACGTTAGACCAAAGCATAGCTAACTGTTCACAGAACTGATCAATAATATGCACTCTTTGTAAAATAAAAAAAACTAATGTGATTAAGCTAGTGCCACTTTTTTCTTCTAGCTACATACAGGCCTTGTACATTTCAGCTTAACGTAGCGTAGCGTAGCGTTCCAGCAAAATTTATCTTTTTTATATAGCCTATTTGGTGTAATAATTTGTAATGATATTTCTCAGGTTTTTAGTAGTACTCTTAAAGATTCTAAAACTATTTTTAATTATTTTTTAATAACATTTAAACCTTTCTTTAAAAACTTTCAAATTTTACTGAAACGCTACGCTACGCTATGGTAAGCTGAATTGTACAAGGCCACAGTTAGAGCACTCCTTTCTGTCTAATTAATTCGCTAGCTACGTACACGCCTACATGCATGGCGCCTTAATTTGTTCATCAGCCGTGCCCAAACCCTAGACGAAGGAAGGCAGGCATGCATCGACTACAGTAACAGTAGTGTACAGTGCGTGCATGGCGATCGATCCAGCCAGCCTTCACCTCCATCTCCATGGCTCCATGATGATTGATGAACGTAGGACGTCGTAGTTAGTGCGGCTGCATGCATCCATCGGTCTCTCTCTCTCTCTCTCTCTCTCTCTCTCTCTCTCTCTGCATGCGGATTGACATGCATATGCATGCATGCATTGCTCTGGGCTCTGGCCTGGACGTACATGACTGGCTAGCTACAACGGATAGCTTGGCCGGAAGCAGCAGCTGGGCTGGCTCTAGCAAATGGGGAAAAAACCATACATGCAGCCGCATCGATCAGACCCAACGTACGACATGACCTTACACTGATCGATCCTCGTCGTCCGAGAGAGAGAGAGAGACAGGGGTGAGCTTAGCTATGCATAGATTTCTCATCGCTGTACGACGTCGTCGTGCAGAATTTTAACTGGGATTTTTTTAAAAAAAAATTGTTGCATATAGTATGCTCTAGGTTTTATCGTCCATGCACGTACCGTACTGTCGTCGGATGAAGTAGGCGGATGTATAACTACGACGGGAGCCGTTAGCGGAGATAAATCACGGTGGTCCGCAGGTTCTAGGATTTAGTGCTAGCTAGGATTTGGTTCCAACGAGTTTTTAAGTTCATATATTCACACTATAAGTTCATTCGAGGTAGGCCATTTTTATTGACCAAGTTATCTCGACGGCTGAATCTCGACGGCCAGCCGTCGAAGATGATTTGTCTCGACGTAAGGTTTCATGGTCTTTCTCAACAGCTTTAACCCTCGAGATTTTTAGAGATCGGTGTGGTGGTATAATTACCACAGATCGAGTATCACCACTTCAAAGAGTGATTATATAGGACTCGAACCCAGAACCTCGTAACTCTAATCTCATCTTTTTAGGCAACCCACTCACTTTCACGTAATGATATAGTTAGGATATGCATTCATTTTTTACTTTTGCTTTGCACGAGGCATCACTGCCGATTCGTGGCTCAAACTGATAGTGATAGTGCCCCGAGGTATCACTACTATTTCATTCCATGAACCTGGTGTGAATCAAACCGGTAGTGATGTCTCATCATTGCCGGTTTGCCGATAATCGGTACAGATATACGGGTAATAAAACCCACTTCTATAATAGTGATACACCTCAAATTACAAAATCGGTTATTTAACATCATCACCTACATCAAAATCGGATCATTTCATACCACACATGTCTTAGAAAAGGCGGTTTTGGTGACATGGCAGATGATTTTGTCCACACCCATTTGCACACATGGCATACCTAATGTTTTTTTTACTATGAAAATTATAGAATTTTTTTAAAAACATACAATGGTGCAAAAGGATCATGAGATTTATTAGAAATTTTAAATGTTTTAAATATTATAACTAGATTTCTTTAGTCAATTTACGTGGACAAAACCACTCCGATCCCACATCATTAAAACCACTCTTCTAAACCACTTGGGGTGTTAAGTGGCCCCTGTTTTGATGGATGATGGTGTTAAATAAGTTGTTTTATAGTTTAGGGGTGTATAACTATTGTGAGATTCCTGCATACCAAACAGTCTCAATTTTGTCAGGAAAACAAGAAAAAAAAATTCATGTTTAAAATTATGATTGCTTTCCCTTCCTTAGTACGTACCTCTCGATACCTGGCTATCCATCGTCCTCAATCAGGCGCACACCATGCGTTAAATGGTATATCTACTCAATGCATAAAATAAAAATTTTATATTTGAGTAAATATATATGTAAGTTGAAAGAATAAATTAATTAATAAACCAAAAGGCACAATTCCACCCGGAGGGAAAGTGTCTGATGACTAGCATGATATGCATGGCAGCATCACGGAGGTAGCTTTGAGGGTCTGCCTTTATTTATTGAATCAGGAGGTGCAGAAGCATGTATGCAAGTTAGGGATCGATACAGTGATTGTCTTGTCCGAGCAAAGGCAGAGCTAGCTAGCGTCGCTAGCGGCATGGCGAAACCGCCACTGGCTAGCTAGCTAGCTGCCAACGTTTTAGTCCAGGCTCGCTCAACGATCAAGCTCTTCAATTTATTTAATTTGCAGAAATGCAAATGCGCAGTACGTACATGCAGTTTCAGTCACTGCTCCGCCCTGCTCCTTTCCAACTTGGCCAACACTTCCTCAATGTTATATCGGTGGGTGGACGATCTATGTCAATCACTTCCATCCGCACAATGCAAGTCGACTAGTTCCTCCATCTTAGAAGTGCTTTGGAACAATTGGCTAGAGTGAAATTGTAGAATTTCCTGTCAGAAAGATCGACCTTAATTTGGTTGTGTTCATTGGTTCGCTCTAGGATTATCTCCGCCTATGGGAATCTCCAGGTGTTTTCTTCCCTTTGCAACGTAGTTTTTTTGGGTCTTTTGTGGGCCGGGCCCCTAGGGCTTTAGGTTGTAAAATTCCGGTAACCAATGGCGCCGGCCGGAGATGGATCATCAACAAGAATCGACTCCTTTAGTCCTTTTAATTTTCATGTCTGAGTCTTAAGGATATATCGATGGACACACCTAGCTTTCTGCGAAATCTAGCTAGACAGGTAGATTCTGCGCCATATCCTAACGCTGCCTACTGGGTTTCAGTAAATAGATAGATAGATCGGTCACATATTGGTGGTCAGCTCCACTCTAGCTACGTCGCATGCAGTAGTAGCATGCAGCTAATTAACTCGCGATCCAACAGTAGCATCTCGAGTGTTACTACATTGCCTCTTACCTCATGATCTCTGATCTACCCACACATGCATGTTGCATGGTTTCAAGACAGCGAAGAGATGATCGATCTCTCTAGCTAGCTATATATAGCAGGCTTTGACGTCGATTCCTACATGTGTGTGTGTGTGTATGTACCTTGCCGTACGCTTTATACACGTACTGAATGTTCTGATAATCGAGCTGCCTGCGAATTCATCGTTGTTTAAGTTCCTAATGGAGTTAATCTTCAGGTGTTGGAGAGAATATATTAATTATTAACAGTGATTATATACTTAGCGTTAGTCCGGAATATTGGTGCTAAAACAACTAAACAAGAATACCAGCATTGCATTTAATTTCTTATAATTAAGATCGACCGAGTAGATCCTGACATGCATGCATGGAATGACATTAATTAATGATGCACTGGATCAAGTTTGAGCATTTCAGTTTTCGAACGATCAACTGGCAATGCTCCTGCCAGCAAACCAAACCACCTTTGCCCTAAAATACCTTGGGCTCCCACTCTCCATCAAACGGTTGCGCCATATTCAATTTCAACCCCTACTCGATATATAAGATTTCCAATCGCCTTGCCGGATGGCAGGGGCCCCTTTTGTTCAAAGGTGGCAGACTCACGCTCCTCAAATCCGTTTTATTTGCCATGCCAGCTTTTCTTCTCTCCGTCATCAAGCCTCCGTCCTCCATCATGAAGAAGTTAGACAAGTTAAGACGCGCTTGGCTTTGACGGGGGATTGATTCAGTGTCCGGTGGTCACTGTCATGTGAACTGGAACGTGGTTTGATCTCCCATCGCCCTGGGAGGTCTTCGGGTCCTCGACCTCAACCACTTCGCTAGGGCACTACGCCTCCGCTGGCTTTGGAATGACAGGGCGCCTCCGCTGGCTTTGGAATGACAGGGCGCTTCCGCTTCCACCTTAGGCCGGCAGCTTGGACCGAAATGACACTAACATGGAGCTCTTAAGGGCTGGCACTACCCTCACCCTAAGAAATGGTGCCTCCACCTCCTTTTGGGAGGATCGATGGCTCGAGAGTCAATCTCCCAAGATGTTGGCGCCACAGCTTTTTGCCGCCTCCCCTAGGAAAAATAGATCAGTTAAAGAAGCGTTGTAGGGGGCTGCCTGGTTATCAGATGTCATCCTGCGCATGGACCCTTGGATGATTCCCGAGCTCGTCGCATTTCTACCAAAGATCGCCCAAATTAATATCGGCGATAGTGAAGAAGACCAACTATCTTGGCGTTTTAGCCCGAGCGGGGTTTTCTCTGTTAGATCGGCCTACAAGCTGCAATTTTTCGGACGCTGCTACTTGAACATTAAACCCACCTTGAGGCACTGGGCCCTTTCCAAATGTAGATTCTTCCTCTGGTTGCTCCTGCAAGTTCGTGTCCTCACTTCCGACGCCCTAATGAGGAGGCACATCCCAAATGGTTAATTCTGTCCGCTATGTCGAAGGAACCTTGAAACCCAGGGACACCTTTTTCTGGATTGCGACTTCATCCTCTTTATTTGGAGTCAGATTGGCCACTCAGTTGAACAAGCCAATCCTGCAACCCTCCTGCTGGCAGCAACCATCCTCTATAACGCAGTGTGGTCGGGAGTCATCCACTAGGGCATATCCTCCAAGGGAACCTCTCGCTCGTATCTGCATCCGTCTGGTGTATCTGGATTGAGCGTAACAACCGCATACGTCAGGTCGAACGCCCGTGCAACGTCCTTCTTCAGACCATGATTGACGACCTGCGGCTTTGGGAAGCCGCAAGAGCCTTGCTTGTATAATTTAATTATCTTGTCGTTGCCCTAGGGGGGAGGGGAGATGTTCCCCCATTTTTGTTCTCTCCTCGATTTGATCAATAGATGACAGTTTTCTTTCCCTTTTGCTCAAAAACTAGCAATGCTCCTATACCTCTTGTGAATGTTCCCTTGATTAATTATATACTATATTAATTAATCCCCTTTTTTTTTAACAAAAATGGTATATAACTTGATCCTATCTAGCTAGCTAGCTCCAGCCTCCATGCATGGTTGGTTGGTGGCTTGGTGTTGGGGAAGTTATTGATTAGGTGAGCACATTGGCTCCCAGCCCACCGCACTGGTGGTACATGTACAGTTGCTAATGTCTCACAAAGTCTTGTGTGCACTGTGTTCCAGCCTTTCCAATTAAGAGGGAATACCTTAGATTTAATCCTACCTCTCATGAATATTCCCTTCATTAATTATATACTATATTAATTAATCCCTTTTTTAACAAAAATGATATATAACTTCATTAACTTGATCCTATCTAGCTAGCTAGCTCCAGCCTCCATGCATGGTTGGTTGGTGGCTTGGTGTTGGGGAAGTTATTGATTAGGTGAGCACATTGGCTCCCAGCCCACCGCACTGGTGGTACATGTACAGTTGCTAATGTCTCACAAAGTCTTGTGTGCACTGTGTTCCAGCCATTCCAATTAAGAGGGAATACCTTAGATTTAATCCACATGCCATACATGTTGAATCAACTCCTGTGCATGTACACGCACTGCTATACGGTTTACTAGAAATGTAATCTATTAGATAGACCAGTCTCAGCTCTCAAACTAAACTTAATTAAGCACCAAATTCTGCAGAGAGCAATGGATCAGCGTGCGTATCTGGTTCAGAGTTTCAGAGACTTGTTGAGACGTCCATCTTCGATCTGGATCTTGGAATATGCTTATCGGTTGAGTTGGTGCTCTCTCAAACCACTAATCATTAGCGATTGCAATTTACTTCAGGATCTACTCATCACTTGCTCATCAGAAGACGCAGTGCTAGCTAGCAATCTAGTTAGCTAATCATATCATACCGAATCATGATCTATCTCTCCTTTCATCGCCCTACCACTGAATGACTGGAACAGAAACCGTGCCACAGGCTGACATGCCTGGCCTGCACTGCATCTCTGCAGCCACAGGAGGCCCTTTTCTCCCTGCTGGTGAGAGTGAGACCACTGACAAGAAATTTGTTAGCATTTGGATACTAGCCATTATCCACTGTCAGAGGGCCTTAATTAGCAGTTAATGATGCAGAGGCTTTAGGGGAAAATGCCTCAGGAACATGTCGCTGCCAGAGAGCCAGACCCCAAACCCCAAAAGGCCGTCCTTTTTACCCCCTTCCTTGCCCATTTTTTCTTCTTCTCTTCTTTTTTCACTGTTGTTCTGGCTCGATCTCTGCGTGTACGTAAACATTCTCACAAAAACCGGTACGAAAAAAACAGTCACTGACAGGCGTTCATGGGCATGGGGCCCCTCGCGTCAGCGTCTGTCGATCGATCGACAACGATCTCGCGAAAACAAATTGCGGATTCGTACTTACAGTGGCTAGCTAGCTAGCTGCATATATCATGCTCATGCACACACTGACACTGCCGTAGTGCCGTCACTATACTGGCTACGACCTCCACATTTAACCTGCCTTCACTCGCTCACTCACTGGAGTACTGGACTGGGGGAGCAGTAACTATATGGAGTATGCATGCAGCTGCATGCGCCATTGTTTCAAACAAAATTAAAGCTTTGGAAATGGAATTCGCATTGATGCACGCGGCCGTCGTCGAGAAAATTCCAAACCAAACGCCGTGCATCGCATGGCATGCAGTGATTCAGTGAGAGGAGGAGTGTAACGTACTGCGCTCCACATGGTGATCGATCATGGATTCATGGTGCTGCATGGGATAAACGGTCGAGAGAGAGAGAGAGAGAGAGAGAGAGGAGAGGGAATGTACTGTAGCAGCGGCCATTTTTCCCCAGTGGTACCGCTCCCGGTGTGGTGTGGTGCTCACCCCCACAAGCAAAAGAAAATCTTGCTCCCTGGTCGTCAAGGCTCAGTTAATGCATGCATGATGCATGCCCTAGCTGGAGTGCTGGAGATTTTTCTACTGTTACATTGCAGCGTATTGTAAGGGTAAACATTTACTTGCATGAAGCCGTATGCAAAGTAATATTGTTCATGTGCATTTACTAACTAATCAGGGTGAAAATTTGCAAATTGAAAAATGTTACCACGAGCAGGCCCTCGACACAGGGGCCCTCTCACAGCACTGCTCACTGCCAACTTACCCATCAAAAGAGAGATTAATGATTTGGTCTTATCACCTCCCTCCCTCTCTCTGACTTCCTCTCTCTACCGCTCTCTCCTGGACTCCTCAACTTTTATAATTATATAAGCCAACATGAGCATCACCAAGCAGACAACTTCCTCTACTCGATCCTCTCCCTGCCAAGAAGTGGTTCTCTCCTCTAAAAGACCCAATCTTTCAATCAAGCACAACCAAAAAGTTTCAGCTTTCAGGCACAGAGCTCAACAATGGCAGACTTCTCATCCCACCACTCTCTCCTCCTCAAGATGCCTTCAGCCTTCACCAATGACCCCTCCCCTAACATCTCGAGTTTCTTGCTCTACAACCAAGCCCAAGCAGCACCTGCACATGCAGCTGGAAATGCAAATGCATCAGCAGGGGCAGCCATGGTAGAGGATGCCACATTGGAGAGTTCATCTGCAGTTCTTGATACCTCTCCACAGGCTAGTGCATCTGTGGACAGGAAGAGGAAGGCCACAGAGGACAGTGCCACACTTAGCTCTGCTCACTCCAAGGTAACAGTTAGTAACTAACACAGCCAACATTGTCATTTTGTCTGCAACTTTGCAAAAACTGTTTTTTTTTTCATTTCGTGTTCATGCGTTTAATTCTTAATTTGATTGTCCTCTCGTTAATTAGGACTGCAAGGATGGCAAGAACAGGAGAGGGAAGAGGCCCAGCAAGGAGGTAGAGGAGAAGAGCACCACCGAGGACGAGGCTCCCAAGGGGTACATCCATGTGAGGGCAAGGAGAGGGCAAGCAACAGATAGCCACAGCCTTGCAGAGAGGGTACACACCACTTTTATCCTAGACTCCTTGTAGCCTTTGTCTTCACTCTTCACTTGTGCATGTGTGGTTTGGCTTTCAGTTTGTGCTTCTGTCTCCTTACCTCCTCTTGCCTGCATTTTCTCTAGGTGAGGAGGGAAAGGATCAGTGAGAGGATGAGGATGCTGCAGGCGCTGGTCCCTGGTTGTGAGAAGGTCAAATCAGTTGGTTTCTGCTTGAATTACTTGTAATGTCTTGCTTAATGCATGCATGGTTCTCTGACTTTGAGAAGAAACAAATGTCGGTGTCGTGCAGGTTACTGGAAAGGCCCTCATTTTGGATGAGATCATCAATTATGTGCAGTCCTTGCAGAACCAAGTTGAGGTACAAAAAAAAATCAAGAAACGGTGGTGCTTAATTTTGACATTTCCGAGATAATGACAAGTCCTTTGTTCTGCCTGTGGTGTAGTTCCTTTCTATGAGGATTGCTTCCATGAGCCCAGTGTTGTATGGCTTTGGACTGGACAGTGATGGCCTCCATGACCAGACACAAGTATGGGCAGCTAAAAAATGATAATGTTAACTGTATGAATGCGTCTCCTTGACCTTAAGATGCTTAAATATATCTTGTGTGAAATGTTTCTTCTTCAGAAAATTGGAAGCATGTTCCAGGAATCTCTTGCAATGCCTACTCCAGGGCTGAATCAAGTTAGCCCAGCTACATCTCAAGCCATCGTGGACACCACCTCTACCACATCCTACCCACTGCAAGGGCAGGGGGACATCTCTTTCTCTCAGGTTGGCATGTTCTTCCCTTGTTTGGTTAAATCATGCATATAGAGCCCCAAATTAGTATGGCCTCAAGTAATCCAACAATTTTACCAACCTGATGTCACTCTGTATGAATCCTTTTCAGGACAATGGCAGTTACATGATGCAAACAGTGGGGGAGCCTAGACAAGAGCTACTCAATCAATTGGTGTTCAACAACATGTGCTCTTTCCAGTAGGGGAAGAGTGAGAGAGACAGAGAGAGACAGAGAGAGCGAGAAAAGGACCCCACATTGGCAATAGGTACAGCAACACAAAGTTCATTAATTAGGAGGCCTATTAAAGTTGTCTCTGCCTTGTCTAATCATATTTACACTGTAACTATTTGATTTTAGATTTGGTTATTTATGCTAATATTTTATTTACCTTTTATACCTGAACAGGATGAAATAATGCTGCAAGATTGGTAGGAGCACCGGATGAGTTTGAGATGTTGGATCTAGTCCATCCCCTTGTCTGGAGGCAGCCTACAGTGTAGAAGGATTTTGGAGGGAAGAGCAGCAAGTAAAGATTGCTACACATTTTCAGAGATCTGTAATATTTGTAGCTCATTATGTAGGCACCATCCTTATGATTACCTTAATGGCTGCACTGCCACCACTATTGTAGTCTACGTTGAGAGATCAGTTGTTAATATAAAAAGAGAGTTATTTCTACTGTTCCAAGCAGCGATTGCTTCAATCTTATAATTTGCATGTCTTTGCAATGTGAGGAGAATGTGAATTCTTCTAGTGTTGCAGTTCAATAATAGCAGCAAAGAGTAATGGAAGTTCCAGTGGATGCTTAGTTTGTTCCCTTGCTGTCCTGCATCAGTTATGGGCAGAGCACTGAGAGCAGGTCATGAACAGGTCCTTCAGTTCTCCTTTGACTAGTTCCTTAGTTGGATATGGCCTATTCTGTGTTTTTCCCTTCTTCTTGAACGAAATAACGTTTAGTATCAAGCATTTGATAATCGTGTCTCAAAAGAAAAATGGAATCCCACCAATAGGACTGATTTTTCCTATCATCAGAGTTTATTGGCAATTTTTGAACTAGTTTTAATTTTTTTAAAAAATAGAAGATTTGCCCTCCGCTTCCCATGTACCATGATATTCAGAATTTCAGGGATTGCTTCTCGCTTACCATTTTCTTATATTTTTTCAGGTTAACTGATTGTAGCTTCCACTCAACTTTACAAGAATGTTTCCTACTTCATCCAGAATACAGGTTAACAAGAAAAAAAACCTAAAAAATACTCCCTCCGTTTCAAAATATAAGGCGTATTTTGACTGGAAAAAAGTCAAACTTAGTAAATTTTGACCATAAATAAATCAAATAATATGTATCGTTAGTATACCAAAATTGTATCAAATTGTTCATATTTCAAAGCTCTTTTTTATACAATATTATATTATAAAAATTCATAATATATAATAGAGAAATCTAACAGTCAAACTCTACTTTTAAAAACTTTTGTGCAGTCAAAATACGCCTTATATTTTGAAACGGAGGGAGTATATAACAATGTACCAAGTAAGCAAATTTTCACGGAAAATTTCTTGTAAATTTCATGGAAAATTTATTGTAAATTTCATGGAACTACTCGGTGGACCCCGCACATTAAGTAGGCCATGGTTCCTCCTCAGATTTGGTTTGTACCATGGAAACAGCTTTTGTTCTTCCTAAATGCGTCGACAAAAACCTCTCATTCTGATCTACCAAGTTGAGCGGTTCTTGGCACCATTGAATAAGCTTGTCCGCAAAAGCGAACGCACTAACCATCTCGTTGGTTACACCTGCCGTTTGAAACTGTACTTCAGTCTTCAGGACCATCCATATGCAAAGGTAATGTCTACTGTGCTAGTTCATTCTTCTCAAGGATTTATGCGAGAAATCAAGAAACTCGATGAGCTAAGAAACTCGTGTTTCCCCTCTAGCCCTTGCCTAGAACCTTGTGTTTTTCTTTTTCTTTTTCCAATGAAATGGCAGAACGCTTGCCCGTTCAGAAAAAAAAAACACTCACGGCCAGAGGTCTGCATGTGGAATATGGAAATCGAGTGGTTGAAACGATAAAAACCATGGCTGTGCGTTAAAATATTAGGGGACTACTAAGGCCCAAATGCTAAATACCATCTGAAAAATTTGAATTGTGTTTTGAATTTTAAAAAGAAAATCACCTGAAAATTGATGCTTAATGCCACAAATTTGGAGATTTTCCATGAAAAAAATTGACTTTTGAAATTCTTGAGTTGACCTCGCCGCCAAAGCCCCCGTACAAATGTTCCCCCCACTGGAGCTCCTCTCCACCACCATCGTCGCCAGTGCAACCACGACAGTGAACTCTGAGGTAGTGTTCCTCCCCTATTTTCCCCCCTCTCCATATTTCTCTAGCTTTGAGATGTCATGAACTAGTGATCAAAGCTTGAGAAAGGTCGGATCCATTGCGAGAAGGATTAATTCAGTGACATGATGGAAGCTCCTAGTGGAAAGATGACTCTAAGATATGCACCTAGATCCATCATGAGGAGGATGGATTCGGTGGCATGGAAGCTTGCATGTATGGCACCTCCATATAGACCATGTGCGAAGGTGGTGACGTCCGATGATGCCTCACCCTCAATTCCTTCTACTTCACATTCTTATATAGGGGCCAGGGTCCAACTGAGGAGAAGTAACATGCGTAGAAGACCATCTCAAGTTGGGGGCACACAGGCGATGACTAGAGGTAGAGGTGCTATAGGCCGAGGGTAGTGACGTAGAATTTGGACCTAACTTAGCGCGGAAGGAAGAGGTGTGCCTTGACAAAGTGTTGATTGAATTAGTGTGGGACTGGCCAAACCAACCACAAGGAATATCGATGGTGCCTGCATGAGGCTAAATTCGGTTGCATCAGATGTTGGTTTGACACCAGAGGTAAAATGGGAGGTGGGACAATGGACCCTAGAAGGATGATGATCGGTTAGTGGGGTGAACGGTGGTGACCAAATCTAGTAAACAACACAATAGGCCATGTTAGTGGCATGCTCATCTATGGGTTGAATTGACCGTATGGTGCTATAATGGTGTGATTCGTCTTTTTTCCTTTTTTTCATGTATTTCCTTCTTCTTTAATGTAATACTAGAGCTTCTACCTTTTGCTTAAAAAAATAACATATTCCAAGTAACCTTTCTAAAAGAAATGCAAGATGTATGATATTTTCCAATTAACCGATTGATCATGATGGAGAAAATTGACAATAAACTAATGAAGGAATATAATTTAATTTAGTGGGGACGAACCGAGGACCTCGATTGTAACTTTTCTCTGTTCCTCTTTAGACCTACATACATATTTGTGGTCCTCAATGATGATATTTATGCATGTTAGGTCTCCACTTGATCCAAGTTTACGTAGCTATAACCACAACGTGGCTTGTTGAGCATTGTTGTGGCTGCCGTGGGAAACATTGAACATCTCCACGTATCATCACCAGATATAAAGGAACTATTGGAGGGAAGGAATATTTCAGAGTGTAGTGTAAATTTTAAAAAAAATTAAAGGGATGGATAGACGAGATGTCAACAGTGTTTTAAAGAAAAACTATAGAGAACTTGTTGGTGATGCTCATGCACCTAGCAACTAGGCGGTACCAGCACCACAGAGGTAGGACCCATCCCATCTTGTCAATGTTCTATTGGATTCTACCTTTGGTATATCCAATATCAAAGATTAAGCACTGTATCTCTGCAAATGCAAGGTGCAGTTTGTCAGAAAAAGACCACCTCTTATATGTACTATATGAGTAAGTTACTGGAATGGCTCAAACAAATTCCTCGTTTTATCGTTTTATTTTACGACAACGATATCGATATATGGATCCATCACGTGAGAGTCCTGCTGATAAATCAGATACATGCATCGGTCAGAGTCATGCATCAGACGATCATACGTGCGGATTTGTGATGGCATTCAACTTTCAGAGCTTACTTCTGTCCCATTCAGATGGACGTCGGTAGAAAATGCATGAACTGAAATCCAGAGGGGCAACGGGCACTGGTCAAAGACCAAGAGAGGTCTAACGTATACAGTGGCCACACACACACATATGTATGTATATGTATATGTATGTATTGTGATCGTTTAATTGCGATGGAAATAGAAACAAGACAAAGACTTTTGAAAGAACAAGTGATGCTCCGGGAAAAAAAATGAACATGGTGACGAGATATGAAATCACTGAATCCACATGACCCGCAGTTTCGTCTTTTCATTTGGGACAATTCTCTGTATGCCACTAAAAAAATTCCCAATCCCCTGTATGTCATCCTGTGTGTATGATATGTGGGACCGTCTGAGTGTATAATATTTTCATTTTTTTCAGTGGCTTACAGGATATTTTTCCTTTTTTTTTTGAGCAAATTAAACTTGCCGGAGCACTGTCTGGTGTAGGAGTCCACATGACCTGCCTGGAGATCCTCTACCGTTGCACTACTTACGGCAGAGTGCTGTTGTGCCACTGCACGTGGGCCCAGGGGTGGTGGGGCCCATGTGGACCCCACATGTCAGTGGCATAACGGCAGAGGATATGCGCTCACATGACCTACGGGTTTGTCAATTGTACTCTTTGTTCATTCTTTTCGCTGATCTGCACATTGAGCATGTATATAATAATGTATGTCTCATCTCTACAGCTAAAAAGAGGTTGTGATACAGTAATGGTGAAGTCATAGGTAAACTTTTTTGTTTGATTTGCTTTCGTATCTTAATTAGCACGTTATATTTTAAAATCTTTTGATAAGCTCAAGATATAGAAAATCAACATATTTGCACACTTTCCTTATCGGCAAAGTATTTTGTGCAAAAGTTTTCTAGGTGCACAAGTGAAAAAACTCACCATAATCCCTTAGATCCAATCTGGACAGTTCAAATGTATTGAGGTGGAACTCTCCTCTCCCACTTATGCACTTATGCGCAAAACCGTGATGAATATTCCCATGTTTCCATGTTTTTGCTGGTCCATCGAGGTAAGATCCAAATGTCAAGAATGGTTGTTTGCATTTGTACAACGAAAAATCTTTTGCACCGAAAATTTTCCCTTCCTTATCTTCTACATTCTAACTCAAAACGAATGAATTGAATATGTATTTATGTGAAATCATGTTTTTTATATAAACATTTATTTTTTAAAAAATTCCCTATTTTTTCTCGTTTTCTTTATATTTTAATTTCCCCCCCTTTTTTAACACCCTAAAAAAAATCTTTTCCTACATAAGACTTTGTATCCCTGTCGACTTTACAATCTTTATAGTAATATAATCTTTGCTAGTCCCAGGGGATGCTGGGTAGAATCTGATTTTCAACAGAATCCGGAGCTGTGCGACCAGCTAGGCGACGAGCTCAATTGTTCACCAGAGTGGACCGAGTCAACACTGAACAAGTAGCGTCAAGAAAGCTAGGTATGGGCATAAGCATATGCCCGGGCTGTCTAGCCAGCTTAGCTCAAGTCCACGGCATGCATCCAGGCCGCAGCCGCGTACGTTGCAACAACGGATCGGCGGCCGTTCACCAATCACCAATCCATCAAGGCATCAACCAATCATTGAGCGAATCATGCCGTGGAACTGGACCGGATCGATGGATCGGAAAGGCACGCGCGCGTCAGATGATTCAGGATCGCGATGTGGCCGACGACGACGACGACGAGCGCGATCAGAGGCTCAGAGCTAGCTGAGCTGAGCTGATCAGCTCCTGGCCGCCGGACACGGGGACGACGATCGCCGCCGCCGCCGACGCGCGGGCCCCGGCTGGCCGGGCCCGGCCGTCGGCGACCGTCGTGGAGGTTGCTCGACGACGACGTACGCCTGCCATTGCCATTGGCCATTGCTGGGTGGGGTGGGGCGCGTGTGGCCGGCATAGGGGGTGGCCGGGTGGGTGCCTGTGAGTACGTGACATGGATCATGGATGGCGGCATCCGGGCGGCGTAGGGCCGGCCGGCCGACAGCGCGCCGGAGCCGGGGACCGGCGGCGGAGGCGGAGGGGCAGGGCTGCATGGCGCGTGGGGCTCCAGCCTCACTCACCAAGCCCAGCCCAGCCCCAGGGCGCCCCAGCCATGCACCCACCATAATGCCACTGTTTCTTTCTTTAACACTGTTCAATGCCTGATATATCAGTATATCATCATGCTCTCTCTCTCTCTCTCTCTCGATCAGTTTGGTCATGTGTTGCTCACATGTTGGTGGCTGCTGGTGTCTTGCCTTCTTGCAGCATGGAATTTCTCCCCCATGAATGGATGGATGACTGAATGATATGATGGGTGGAGGGAATTAAAATAGGAGTTGGCTGGAGGAGGGCTCAAGCAAGTTTGTTTCACAATTAAAGAATCTGGAATGATGACGACGAAGACGGCGATGATTGATTGATTGATTAATCTCCTTGGACCCTCTAGCTAGCTCCCTCATGAATGGATTGTCTGAATTCTAGATCAACATGGGCATGGCACTGATGCTTTCTTCCTTTCTTCCCTCCGTTGTTTCCTCCTTTTGCGCTTTCTAGTTCCTTCGATTTTGTAAATTTGTAAATCACTGCTTTTCTGCTTTATCTCTATGGATACGACAGAGCCCTGTCAGTTGTTAAAAAAAAATTATTTGCATGGATTTTCCAAAGAAAATAAATAATATTTGACCAATGTTTTTACCTGAATTTTGTCAATTATCCACGCTATCAGTCATAATTGATAAATATTAACCGTCCCATTGGTTAATGAAACCATCTTTTAGAAAACTTTCCTACTCTTAAGTCCAGATCATACACTCTCCTTCATTCTTATCCTTTCATGTCCTACTACACGTCTCTCCTTCCTCCATCCCCAACTTCCTTCTACAAGACAGAGCACGATTAGAAAGAATGATGTCCTCAACCACGTGGCGCCACCACTCACCCCTCTTTTATCCTATGCCCTCTCCCTATCTCCCCCTCCTCCCCTATGTACTAGTAGTGACAGTGAGCTCGTGGGGCAACGACGACGATGATCCACTCCTGAAGCTCGTCACCTCTCTTGTAGCTCTCCACACAAGGGGCTAGGCACTCTATTCGAAGGATCCAAAGACTAGATGGGGAAGATGTACAATAAAATTTGGCTTGAAACATTGTTGTCGTATGAAGCATAGTTTTGATTTGGTGAAACATGAGCTTGCTCTATGAAACACACCTAGAAATGTAAGATATTTTTTTTGCTACATGTGAAATATGTTTTTACTTTGCTAAAACATTCTTTCTACTCCTGTGAAATATGATGTTTGCTATTATGAAACATGCGCTTGTCCATGTTTTATCAATAATTTCGCCATGTTTTATCAATATTTTTTTTTTGTCATGTTTTGGTCCAACTCTGACTTGTGCTGGCATCTTGTTTCATCTGTACTCCACCGATGTTTTACTAGGCAAAATCAATGTTTCGTCAATACTCCACCATATTCCTCGCATGTCGTCATGTTTAATTAGTCAGTCTTTTGCCATGTTTTATCAGCGTCACACGAGCGTCCGATCCACGGGAGGGCCATCCGATGTGGGGGTACGTCCGCCTCTCTTTTGAGCAAAATTTAACAAAATGTACCATATATCATATTCTCCTTAATTTCATCGTAACAAGTAGTATCAATAGGTTTAGAAATATTTTTTTTTGAGGTAACAGAAATAATTATTTTCACTCCACGTGGAGTTGTAGGAATCCGCGCTCTTTATTTTAGGCATCCAGAGTATCTCTAATAACGGGCATTATTTCTGCTTTTTTAGATAATGGAAAATTATAGCCTCCGTATCAAGACATACACAAGGCCACTATAAGTTTTTTTTACATTAGTTCTAATTACCAGGCACAAATTATTTAATTAACACTATTAACTGATGTAACAACATTTCAACTAATCTTCCTAACCGCACAGTGCGGAGTCCGCTCTGTAGTCTTCGCAACGGTGTGGCATCTTTGGCTAGAGAGGAACAACCGTAATTTTCGTCAGCTCGACAGAACACCACATGCCCTTTTCCTTCTTTTAATTGAGGAGCTGCGGCTTTGGGAGGCCGCAGGAGCTCATTTTGTAATTAATTAATTTTGTTCCATTCGGCTCAAGGGGGGAGGGGCCAATGTCTCCCCCCACCTCTTTCTTCTCCTATTTTTTACCAATACATGACAGTTCTTCTGCCCGTTTGCTCAAAAAAAAAATCTTCCTATGAGAAAAGTCTACACATACTCTATAGATAGATACTACAACTAGCAGGTCTCATCTAAAGGCTTCATATATTTCATCTTTTACCATGAATTGATCCCTCTCGAGCTCTGTATGTTTTTAAATAAGGCCAAGTTCCATCTTTCTGGCAATTGCACGCCCTCTCCATCAATCATTTTCACACAGATAAGACCAGCCATTGTTTCCCCATGAGAGCTCCATTCATTGTCAATGGCCAACCTGCATTCCTTCCCAGTCACTCACCAACAAAGATGCTGCTGAACTAAATGAATCCCATTCCAACCATGCTGATAGATAGATATACAGACAGAGAGCCACAGTGACAGATTCAAGAACCAAGGCAGCCTGAGCTTGCCTTTTGAGCACTACTGAAGTTGCATTGCCTGCACTGCCGCTAGCACAGTAATCTGAATGGATACAGAGGCATTTATACAAAAGCTGTGGAGCACTCACTAGCCATCAACCTCCTCACCTCATCAGACGAGAGAGAGAGAGAGGCTTTATTCAGAAGATTTATTAATGTTCAGAAAGAGATGCTGCTCCACTCTCCGGCTACTGGTAGCGTCAGCAGCCAAGAAAGATTGGTAGAGAGATAGATAGATAGATGGATCATGGATATAGCTAGGTAGATGTATTAATTTGCCTATGGCTGTGGCTGTACAAACTAAGGGTGTTTCAATTGACAAATCGTTGGACAGTGACCGGCTGATGTGACCATCCTGGCATCCTCCCATGATAGATGCCTTGCAAACCTAATCATCTTTCTGCTAAATTAACTGCATTGCCCTAATGATCGACGACCAGCCTCTTCTTCTTCGATCGATCTTGCCTGCCATCACCATGTCGCTTTAGCCAGGCCCCAGCCCTCATGGCCTTTCCATCGTGCATGGTCAAGACGCTGATGGGAGGAAGCTCTAGCAATCCGAGCTGCTGCGTACGTAGGCTTTTAATTCAGAACTTACAGCTCCTGCATCGACAACCAAAGCTCGGCATCTTCAGTTCTCTGCATGCCTGCCTCCTCCCTCTCTCCCTCCCTCTATCTCTATCTCTCTGCATGAACATGCGTGCAGTGCATTTGGCACAAAGGAGAGGCTGCATGCATGCAAGTTGCCCCATGCCCCCATGAGGCAAAGGAGTAATGAAGGGAGGAGATCTGGAGCAGCTGCATGCATGGCCCATGGCCCTGCCGGAGACATGCCGGCGGGGGCCCATGCGCCCGCAGCTAGCGGCCGTCTGTGTGCGTGCCGGCCGATGGGCCCGCCACACAAAGCAAAACGTGGGGCTCCTGAGGTGAGTGCCGTGCACGGGCACACGGTTCCGTCACTTGTAAGAGCATTCTCAACGGTCGCTCTATATCCTTCTCTAAATATTATCCATGTCTCAATAAATAGTGTTTTGGAGAGGAGTATGAGAGGCTGTTGAAGGTGCTCTAAATCGTTGGACGAAAAAGAATGCACGTGTCAGCTCAGGTATGGAGTATAATCCTCACGATACTCCTTATGTTGGATCGAGAAGAATGGATAATCCGTGTTGAAGAAAGATGGTCAAATTACGTACTCGGGGATTAATTGGCGCGTACACACGGTGGTCAGGGTGCACTTGGCACGGCGCGATAGGCGCGACGGCGACGGCCAACGCCGGCCTTGACCGGAGGCGAGGGATCAGACGGGGAGGGCCATGGCCCATGGCGGGCTGCGGCGGAGGCAGAGCATTGATGCCTCCGGCCATGGCTCCACTGCATGCAACCACGCAGAGACGAACACAGGCCGGATCAGTCACTCAGAGACCAGCCAGCCATGAGTGGCCGTAGGCCATGGCCCATACGATCGATCGATGCATGCATGTACATACACTCGCAGCGGCGTAGGTGCTTGCGTACGGGCGGCGCGTGGTCCTGCCGGCCACGACCGTGCTCAGAGGCGCCGGTGGTCGAGCCGGCCGCCGGCCGGCTGGCCGGCGGCGCGCGGCCGGTAGCCAAAGATCGCCATGCATGATTCAGGAGGCCGGGAAGACGACGACGACGACGAACAGTACTGGTCCCTAGGCGCCCACGTTCGCTCTCCGATCATCCTGGTCCAACTCCAACTGACACCCAAATGCATGGCGAGTTAAGCCTCCTTGTGGACACCCAGAGACCAATTCCTATCTCATCTACGATAACAAAATAAATGCACGTAGATTAATAAAATGCTTTTGCTAATCATCGAGCTACTGTTTTTTAGATAAGTATGTCTCACTCGATTTTTCATGTGTGTGTCGGGTTTGCAATTTCGCAGGTGCTTGGAATTTGCGAAATAATGCAGACGCAAAAAATTCTACTAAATTTCTAATGTTTTTTCACATTTCCATTTATTAGAAAAAAAATGTTTCGCAATAGTGGAATTTTTTTGCAGGAGGTCAGATTTATTTTGTTTTCTATTTCTTAAATATTTATTCATTTTGTTTTTTTATAGATTTATTTATTTTGTTTTTTTATAGTACGTAGCAGTAGGTGTACAGGGTTTATGGTACGTAGCAGCAGTTTAACTAGATAGTAAGCAAAGCGCTCGTACGTAGCTAGCAGCGGCAGCATGCAAATGGCGCCTACGCCAAATGCTCGGGCGCAGGCGCTTGCAAGGTAGTCCTTCCATCTGTGTGTGTATGTATGTATGTATGTATGTATGTATGTATGTGTGTGTGTGTGTATATATGTACACACACATATGTTTTCGTTGAATCTTTTATATGTTCTATGGAAGTGTTTAATATACAGCTAAAAAAATCAATCGAAAGTTTAATAACTCAGTCATCTGATGTCAAGCTGATCCATAAATAAAAAATTGTGTGCGCCCTTTCTTATTTCTAGACCCAGCTTATAAAAACAGAGATCGAGAATATATGGAATGTAACCGGCCCGTCTTGAAGTAACCCGCGAGATTGCGAGAATATATCTACCAGTCTACGGTATCGTGTCAAGCTCTACCTAGCTCATCAGCTCATGTAGTCATGCCAATATTTTTTTTTTGAGGCCCAACCGAGCCACCCCTCCCCTAAACTTTTTTTTTTTAAGCAAAGGGGTAGGAGAGCTGCCTTGCATTGATTCAAAGATAGAAGGGTTTACAGAGCGGAGGGAGATAATGGCCCCTCCCCCTAGGGGCCTTTAACAAAAAATTAATCTATTACAAAATTGGCGCCCGCAGCCTTCCAAAGGCGCAGGTCATCTAGAAGGTGGTCGAAGAAGAGAGCTCTAGGTCGCTCGATCTGGCGAAAAATTCGGTTGTTTCGCTCAAGCCAGAGGTGCCAGACGGTTGCCAGAACGACTGAAGACGTACCCCGGGAGGACCCAAACGGTAGGATGTCATTCGCCCACCACGGCTTGAAGTCTTGGTCGAACTTCCAGCCCCCGGAGTTCAGTTGGGTCTAGCAGAGCAGACAGACGTCCCCAAATGTAGGAACTGAAAGCACGTTGAAGGAGAAGATGTTCTGGGGTTTCGAGGTTGCGAGTACAAAGGGGGCAAAAATAGTTGTTTGGTAGTTGTCGCCGGAGTAAGGCGTCCACTGTGAAGACCCGTTTGTGAAGCAGCAACTAGAGGAAAAAACTTGCATTTGGAGGGTGCCCAAAACTTCCAGACCTTAAGGAGAGTTGGTGTGGCGACCTGCCCCACAAATTGAAGTAAATAAGCCGACTTGACTGAGAATTGCCCATTTCCAGTGAAGTGCCAAGACAGCTCATCGGGCTCATTTGGGGACAGGGTGGTTTGAGCAATCCGTCTGAGAAGATCCACCAGCTGCGGGATCATATCCGGGGAAAGGTTACGCCTCAGGTCCGTTATCCAGTTGTTGTTTGTGACGGCATCAAGTACTGATCTGTTTTTTCTGGATGCTGCAATGAATAGCGTTGGGGCTATTTGTCTTGGAGGCTGGAGCGCAACCGGAGAGCCAATTATCTTCCCAAAAGGAGAGTGAGGCGCCATTGCGCAGGATCCTTGAGCATCCTGCCTACAGCAGGGCTGCATCGATGTCAGAACGGCGACCATCCCACAGGAGCGCTTGAGAGGACTTGTTGAGCCAGAGCCATCGCAGCCTGAGGGCCCGGGCGAAACGGGGAAGGTCTAGAACCCCGAGGCCCCCGAGCGAGGTCGGGGAGTAGACCGTGCTTCAGTTAACTCTGCCCCCACCGATGATTGAATCCGTCCCTTTCCACAACCAAGATCGGCGGATGGAGTCGATTTTCTTCAGAACGGACGGAGGCGGTTGAACAGCCGATAGGACGTAAGTTGGCAGCGCAGAAAGGGCTGTCTTGAGAAGGGTGAGGCGACCCCCTTTCGACATTAGCGGTCCTCGCCAGCCAGCCAACCTAGGGGCGATCTTGTCTATGAGTGACTGGAAGTGGACGTGGTGTAGTCTCCTGGTGGATAGCGGGATCCCTAGGTATTTGATAAGTGATGCCAAGTTGGTGTTCAGCACAGTTAGCTAGCTAGAGACGGATCAATGAACGGATGGATCATGGATGTGCCAACTGGATCGATCACTGAACTTTGGTACACGAAAGGTACGTAGGACTCGATGCAACTGGAGACTGACTCGATGAAGCCCTAGGCCCCTAGCCTGCCTGATGGCGTCTGCCGATCGAGCTAATTAAGCAGCTGGTGATCGGAAAAGATCTCTCGCCATCACCATCGCCACCGCCATCATCAATCACCCAATTCACAGGTAATTACATCGTATAACCATAAGGTCGCCTTTGTTCCAAAAATAAAATAAAATCATCACAAGCTAGGTTGCTGCTGCTGCTGCATGATCTGGGGCTCTGTTCATGACGGCGAAGGCGCAGTGGATGAGCAGGAGATGGATATACGCATGAGCACGGATGCACCAAACGTGGTGCTTTGCGATCGGATTGCTTAACCCCACAAGCAGTGCCTTTCGGCTACACGTACGATCGGTACAGAGATGCGTACAGTGGAGGTCGGCAAGCTGAAGCTCTTCACTTGTTCGATCTTGGCCTTGATCTGAATCTCATCTGATCAGGCCATGGCTGTGTATGGAAGTGGACGCATGCATGGAGACAGCCTCGAGTACGATTCATGGGCCATTGCCGCCACTGTCAAATCCTGCCCTCCCAGCTGAAACCGAATCCTAGGGGCAGGTCAACAATGTATAGTTTTCCCACATTGCCGATGTATCAACAACTCCCACTATATATGTTGTTCAAAAAAACAACTCCCACTATATATATGGGTTCGATCTCTAGCTTGCTCACGCAGCAGTATCTTGCAACTGTGGTTGCCGCAAGAACAAAGTAGCAATGTGCCTCAAAAGTAGTAGGGTTCGCGGAACTGACGCCACGGTCCGGTTGGTTCAGCAAAACGAGGTGAAACCGATCCATATTTAGAGTTTTCAAGGCGCACAACCAAAACAATCAAGAATCAAGCACACCCATCGTGAACAGAAGCGCAAACTTAAAAAACTTTTGATGAATTCTATTGTTTTGGTTAGGGTATAGTATCATAAAACCACACCAAGCGGAGCACCTACACACCCAATCTCAGCCCCTGACAAGTTAGAGTACACATATCCTCCCCTCCTCTTATATAGGTCAGGAGCTAGAGTATCGCGATATCTCACGTGAAATTGTTGATAATCTCATATCGCTCCTGGACGTCTGAGATTGACTATACACTTCACCCACGTACAAACGCAACTCGATACATGTGGCCTTTCCAGGTCGACGCACTCCGGACATAGTTGGAACTGACTTAGCCACTAAGTTTTTGTCGCCCTCGACCGTCTCGCACTGGCATAAGTCCCACATCATCCTTGTGGTTCTCAAGTTCGAGTCTGATCGTCGCATGCGTCCTCCTTGCCGTTCTAGATCCTCAAACTGTTGGTTCGTGTCTTGGGACGTCGCCGACCATGATCCACTTGAACTTGTATATATGACACGGATTAATGCATCCAAAAACCCATACTTACCTTGATCCCTGCAATTTAGTCCACTTACACTATAAATCACTCATTATAGGCATGCCAAATCAACGCATTGACAAAACCCACAAAAAATACCCACTTTCATTCATTCCTCACCGCAACACAATTTTTTCCATTTTTGTAACTCTGATGAAAAAGTTGTCGACACAAAAAGATGCATCTCGAAATTCTCTACCATTTTCGTGTACAATACTTAATTTTTCTAGCATGAAAAGGCCTTCAAAATGCGAAAAAATAAAACCTGCAATGGAAGGACTGTGTGGGCCTGTGGACGTACCGGATGGTCTAGCCTAAGAGCATGTACAATGGTACACATCAGCTGTCTCTAAGCCATCTATAAGATTTGCCATATAGGATAGATAATGATGTGGAGGAGAGAGGGTGCGCATAGAGAGTTGAGCCGTCTCCAATGCAATAGATGACTCTACACGAGAATTAAGAAATCTTGTGTGTGATTAAGTATCATAAAAAAATATGCAATTGTCTCTAAGCTATCTCTACCATTATATGAGTTGTTTTTAAGTCATCTCTATAATTAAGTGACATGACAATGGTTAGAGATGGCTGTTGTCTTAACCATTGTACATGTTCTAAGTGGCCAGGAGAAACAACATGCTGTTGTTTTGGCCGCATGGCCAGACCACGCGTCGGATGGTCCAGGAGGACACAAAAAACTTTAGGTTGGGTTTGCTCCATAAGTTCGGTTGGATTTGTTAATGTAGCAGTCCAAATGAACCTAAAGCCCGGACCATGTGTTGTTAGGGGGGAGTCGGATCGCCATGGGCCATCAGATGATTAGTTTGGAGCGAGCTCTAACAAATGGTATTCGAGTTTCAGGTCTAAGCCCCCAAAATCTCCAACTTAAATTTCCTTTCATTTGGCCAGAAAGAAATTTCTTTTTCATGGTTTGTAGCGGCTTGTCCAAAACCACTGCCGGATAGGTTCAGGCTTTCGAGCGCAAGACAAAATTTGAAACCTTGCCACAGTTTGTGAAACGTGGATTGACTTCGACTGTTCTTAAAAAAATTACAGAAGTTTCACTGGAACATATCATCGTACATGTGGCGAACGGTTTCTTCAGCTTCAATGCTTGTCAGGCACTCTGATGACTGATGAGAGCGAGTCACGAAGAGATCAGATCGAAAGTGATCAGCAGCAGCACACTGTGATCAGCAGCGGCACACTGAAATATCGTCACGCACATTTGTTTCTTGTCAGGAACTCATGAACAATGTGCGGCATAGGCTGTGCTCCGGGCCCCGGGTCTCTCTCCCGCCATTGTTGTGCGTGTAAGCTAGACTGGTCCTTAACAGCTACGACGACAGCTAAGCAAACACACGGCTTCTGCTTAATCAGATGAACTGACCAACTGTTTCCTCTTGGATTCCATTTTTTCCATTCATTTGATGGCAACCTCTGATCAGACATGTCGACAAGACTCTAGTCTACTACTGCCTTCAGGCAGCAATGAAATCAAATGCACAATACAAACCTCGCTGCCTACTGCAATTCTGTAAGAATGGGCATTGCTGATGGAGGGAGGCATAAGTTCATATGGGGAGTCTAGTGGACAGCTTACTGAATAATTCTTCAGTTTCAGACTTTCAGTCGATTTCTGCCCCGGCCTGATTCCAATCCTGTGGTTCTCTGTTTCAGCTCTGACCAGAGAAATCAACTGAAACTACAGAAAATTTCTTTCATGTGACCGTGAATTAGCAAAATCGATGAAAATTTCATGGCGAGGACGCTCCCTACGGTCCTGGCATATCCATCGAAAAAGCCCAGTGGTCATACACTACTAGTAGTATGCATGCAGGAAGCAAATTAAATGAGCAGGGCATGCAGTGTGCAGCAGCGCGCAGGCGATCGTAACATGCAATGCAATGCATTGGAGTAGAGGAGAGTACTACTGGCATGCAGGTACAGTACTGGAGGAGCCTCCATTATTAACGGCCAGCAAGTTGATCAACTCGAAACAGCCTATGAAAACCATGAGAAAAACTATGTGCCAAGCTGCATGCCGTGCATCACTACGGTATCCAGGCTCTCATAATTCATGGAAGCCATACAGGACAAGGGAATAGTGGCGTGGCTCTAGGTAGATATAGCCATATAGGAGTGTGGTGCTGCTATGTGTTGTACTTGTTTGATGTTTCTTTCTCGTGTTTTTAGTTGAGAGATCTTTAGAGTTGGATGGGTTGAGCTAGTCATGTGGTGCATGCCCTCTTTTTTTTATATATATAAAAAATTAGACAAGCTGACAAAATATTCATTGCAAGGAGGATAAAATAGTCAAATACAGTGTAACATCCTGATTTTTAATGTATAAAATTATGGCACATCATTTCATGTGATGTGTTAATCGTTTAAAACATTTTGGAAATGTGATTGTTACTGCTTAAATGGTTTCTATATATATATTCCTAAAATCCTATTTTCAGGATTTGGTTTTACTGTATCCACTTCAGGAATCGGCAGCAGATTCGACTGCCAGATACAGTATCGACGGCCACAAAGCAGCCGTCGATACACACTCACTAGTATCGATGGCCATTTATAAACGGTCGATACACACTCAGTAATCTCGACGGCCCAAAAATCAGCAGTCGATAGAGATGCCGGAGGATGTCCGAGGTCACGACGTCGTTGTAGTATCGACGGCCGACCGTTAGGCCGTCGATACAGCCCGCATGATTTTTGGAGCGCATAAATTTTTTGAGAGAAAACCCAAAGGGTATCCCTTTGGTTTTTCAAAAATGTTAAGTTTTTTATAGCTTTTTCAAAAACGTTAAGTTTTTCATAGCTTTCTTCAAATACTCGATCTGAAATCCGTTTTCTCCATGCGCTACACTTGTATTCCATGTTTTCATGGTGTTTCCTAGGTAGCCCTATGTTTTCATAATTTTTGGAGCTCATGAAACTTTTCATGGAAAGCCCAAAGTGGTACCCCATTGGTTTTTTGAAACGTTTAGTTTCACTTAGATTTCATCAAATACTCGTTGTGGGATCTGTTTTATCTACATATGCTACACATGTTTTTCATATTTTCATGGTGTTTCATACCTAGCTCAAAGTTTTCAGGATTTTTGGAGATCATGAAATTTTTCAATAAAAGCCCAAAGTGGTACCCTCTTGGTTTTTCGAAAACGTTAAGTTCCGCTTATTTTCATCAAATACTCATTATGAAATCATTCTTTTTGCACTACGGTCTATGGTACACTTATTATCCATGTTTTCATTATGTTCCCTATCTAGCCCCTAAATTTTAGGATTTTTGGATCTCATGAAGTTTTTGAGAGAAAACTCAAAGAGCTACCCCTTTGGTTTTTCGATAACGTTGAGTTTCACTCAATTTTCTTCAAATACTTGATTTGAAATCCATTTTCTCCATGCGCTACGCTTGTCTTCCATGTGTTTCATGGTGTTCCCTAGCTAGCCCTAAGTTATTTTGGAGCTCTTGAAATTTTTTAAACAAAACTCAAAGGGGGTACATGTTTGGTTTTTCGAAAACGTTGAGTTTGGCTCAGTTGTCATCAAATACTCACTATGAAATCCGTTTTCTAAGCATCCCACACTTGTTTTCCATGTTTTCATGATGTTCCCAGGCTAGCTCTAAATTTCTAAGATTTTTAAAAGCTCATGAAATTATTGAGAGAAAATCCAAGGGGTACTCCTTTTGTTTTACAAAAACATTGACTTTCGCTTAGTTTTCGTTAAATACTCGTTGTGAAATCTATTTTCTATCGTACGCTACGCTTGTTTTTCTTGTTTTCATGATGTTTCCTAGCTAGCCTTAAAATTTCTAGGATTTATGGAGCTCATGAAGTTTTTGAGTTTTCAAAAACGTTGTGTTTTGATCAATTTTCTTTAAATACTCGATCTGAAATCCATTTTACTCATGCGATACACTTGTTTTCCATGTTTTCTCGGTGTTCCCTAGCTAGCCCTATGTTTTTAGTATTTTTAGAGCTCAAGAAATTTGCCGGCCCTTTGGTTTTTAAAAAACGTGAGTTCCACTCAATTTTCATCAAGTACGTGTGAAATCCGTTTTCTTCGCATGGTACACTTGTTTTGCATGTTTCCATCATGTTCCTGGCTTGCCCCTAAAAATTAGGATTTTTAGAGCTCATGAAATTTTTGAGAGAAAACCCAAAGAAGCACCCATTGGTTTTTCGGAAGGCGAGCGCCAGGCGTCGGACGTCTGACGCCTGGCACGCGGTTCGGATCTGCCTGGGCCGTTGGATCAACGGCACCGCGCCGATCCGACGAGCTGCTGTGCGCGCGCGTGCCAGCTAGTTGTTAGTCGTTGCTAGCCGACGGTTGATTAAATTTCTAATTAAACTCCTGATTTTTTATAAAATTCAAACAGTGTTCAAAATGCGTGGAATAAATTTCATAATTCTTCTAAAATCGAGAGCAACCCATTTTAAATACTTTTTAAATTTTTTGATTTTTTTCACCTTTTCAATCTTTTTTAATGTGAAACTAGGAGAAAGCACTTATGAATTTACACTTTATACTAGCGAAACTTGGCTGTGTGCTGATGAAACTTGGCCGTGTGCTGATGAAATCTGATAAAACTTGGATGAAACTTCGATGTAACCTTATGAAACTTGGATGAAACATGTTGAAACTTGAATTGACCTGATGAAACTTGAAGAAACTTGGATGAAACCTATTGAAACTTGATGAAACTTGCATTAAAACTGATGAAACTTGATAGTTCGGTAAGTTTAACGAATATGAAATCCAAGTTTTAGTAGGCGAAACTCAAGTTTCACCAGGTAAGTTTGAAGAGTTATATGGCAACATATATCTTGTTTTGTTCGTAAAAATACGAGGAACACGTTGGTGCAAAACGGTTTGTGGATTGGAGCATCCAGTCAAAAATTATGGTCATCAAAAGAAAAAAATGCTTATGGGACCCATCCTGCATGAGCACAGTGCCCCTCCCCCCGCGCGTTCCGCGCGCAGCGCGCGCACGTCCGGACGAGCCGGATGTGCGGGCTGTAGTGTTGCCCTTTTCGAAAACGTCGAATTTCGCTCATTTTTCTTCAAATACTCGCTTTGAAATCTTTTTTCTCCACACGCTAGACTTGTTCTCCATGTTTTCACGGTGTTTTTCTAACTAGCTCTAAGTTTTAAGATTTTTGGAGCTAATGAAATCTTTCAGAGAAAATCCTAAGGGTTATGTCTTTGTTGTTTCGAAAACGTTGAGTTCCGCTTAGTATTCGTCAAATACACGTGAAATCCATTTCCTACGCACGCTACGCTTGTTTTCCCCTTAGCTAGCCCTAAATTTCTCTACGCTACATTCGTTTTCCATGTTTTTATGATGTTTTCTAGTTTTTGTGGCTTTTTTAGGAAGCCCCACGTTTTCAGGATTTTTTGAGCTTACCAAATTTTTCAAGGAAAGCGAAGCGGATGGGTCCGGCGGCGGGCGACGAGGAGGCTGACAGGCCTGCGGGCTGAAGCAGGCCGGGCCGTCCAACTCCAACCCCGGGCACATACATTCCTTTAGAAACTAGATTTTTTTTTTTTGAGAAATTTAGAAATTAGAATTAGAATAGGTATGCGAAGCTTAAAAACTCTCAATGACAAACATAGGAAAAATTGGTTAAATAATATACATGTAAATACAAATTGTAAAAGTATACGGCATATCCCGGGATTTACAGAAGTGAGCTCGTTGTAGCCACCTGGCACGGCGGAACCGTTCCTTCCGCCACCGGGCACGGCAAATACGGGGCTTCCGCCACTGCGCGTGTAGAAAACGTGGCTCCCGCTTCGGCCACGCCCGGTGGCAGAAGCCCCCTCACCTGCACACGCGGCCGCCCCTGCGCGTGCCTCGGCTCCGCCCACACCTCGGATACCCCTCTGCGTTGAAGTGCGTGCCTGCATGTATTAAAGTGCGTGCCTGAATCAACAGTAGGTGGCTACATGCAGAAAAAGCCGAGTGCTGGTGGCCTGTCACTACGTGTCTGCCATATACATCATTTCATGTCTCCCAATTATGTGTTAAACCTACGTTTAATATATTAAAAAAGTAATTAGCCATTAATAAATTGCATGCTTATGATGATTTAATCACGCACGCTCGGCTATATAATGAGGAGTGGTCCTCAGTTCTCTGCACAACATTTGTGCTGCCCGGTGCTCACCTGCGCTTGCGCATTTGTGCTGCTCGGTGCTCAGCAACTTTTCCGCATTTTTGCTGTCCGGTGGTCAGCTACGCTTGTGTTGCTTGAGTTCTCTCACTGTCTTCATCAAGGTGATCTGTTTTTTTTTGCTTTGAACCAGTCTGGAGGTAATGTAATAAAAAGATGCCGTGTATCCTTCATTTTTCCTCTTGTCTGGGCCTTGGGCCGGCCCGACTCTTCTCTTCCTTCCATGCTTTCCTGGGTCTCAAGGGCAAAGGGGCTAGGGTTTAATACTCCATCCCTTCCGATCGATTTCTTCCTGCCATCTCTCCTCTCCCGCCTTCCACCGATCCGATTCGCCTCATCAGCGCCGGCGTCAAGCCCAAGACCCCCGTCCCCGTGGTAAGCCGCCGTCGCCGCCGCCGCCTCCTCCTCTCGCTGAATCGGTTTGTGTGCAAAATTCCCTTAATTTGGTGGTGGTCGATGCTACAAAGGCTGTAGCTTTTCCCTCCTTACCCGTCTCATGCACGCAATAGCAACATTTTTATATGGTCCGTGAGGAAATCTCTACATCGATAAAAATATGTAGCATCAATTCAAGTGGGCAGGGAAGCCAGTACGTTTTCTTTTTATTAACGGTATAAGTGAGATTCGAGATGAGATGAGACTTCCCTCCCTTGTGGGGTGAAAGAGTATCCCTCCTGTTAATTTTTTTTTCAATGGATGATCAATTTAATGCCAACTTGATAGTTTTTGTTTGGACAAGAGAAAAACGAAAGTTGGTTCCTCTGTGCGTTGGTGTCTGCTGCTGTTTTGCTTCTTAAATGTCTGCATTGTTCATATCCATGTATGACGTGCTGTGCTGTTTGGAATCTGCTGCACATTGCTAACTAACCCAAGAGCACAGCATCCGGCCTTCATCTGGGCATGGATTCTTCCTTCCTTTTTTTTACAGAAACTTATTCTCGTTTCTTCACGGTGCAGATAATTCTGGAGCTACTGTTGATTTGGAGGATCATGACTAATAAGAGATCATCTTAGAGATGATGGAAGAACAGGAGGCCATGGTGAACCAGCTGCCCGAAGATGTGCTCGCCAACATCCTCCAACGTCTTGCGCCACGTTTCCTCGCCGCATCCCGCTGCGTCTGCAAGCCCTGGTGTACAATCATTGACGCTCGCCACTTTCTGCGTGCTGACCTCCTCCCACTCTCTGTGACTGGCATCTTCATCAACTTTCATGATCTAGTCTTTTCGGAATTCTTCTCCCGCCCAACAACAGGCCCAACATTGTCCAGTATGGACTATTTGCCACACAATTGCATGTTTGATCACCACTGTAATGGGCTCCTCTTGCTTTGCGGCGTTGATATTTATGTGGTTAACCCAGCCACACGACAGTGGGTTCAGCTGCCCCCACGCCCAAGCCCATGTATGGTTACAGATAACAGCTTTATTGTCAACAAATACCTAGTCTTTGACCCCACATTTTCGCCGCACTATGAGGTTTTTGTAATTCCTCATGTTCGTGTCAGCTTCTTTCGTATCAAAGAATTAGATCCTACGATTGAGGGATTGGAATGGCCACCATCGCCATTCATATTGCAAGTGTTCTCGTCAAGAACGATGGAATGGGAGGAAAGGTTGTTTGTTCGAGAAGGGGATGCCTTGGGGACTGTGGCTGAAATGCGACTGGGCCAAGAGTTAGATGTCCGTCCCAACGCTGTTTACTGGCGGGGAGTGCTTTACGTTCATTGGCAAACCAACTTTGTTTTGAGGTACTCACTACATAAGTATTATCATTTAATTTGTGTACCTCTCCCTTCATGAAAAGATTGTGCAATGCTACTAGTTATTAATGTTTCTCAGCTATGGTGATTCTTGCAGAATATTACTAAAGGATGGCAAGTATAAATTAACTACACTACCACTACCAGCATACCTATGGACGGAATCCTGTATAAATGTTCATCTGGGGAAATCAAAGAAGGGGGTGTATTGCTCGGTGGATAATCTACGAATTTATGTTCTAGATGAATCGGATGGTAAAATGCAGTGGGTTTATGTAGGGACAGTTCACATGAAGCACAGAGAAATAGATGCACCCGGACCTTGGACCTTACTAGATAGCAACCACTATGAATTACCTGCTGCATATAGTGATGATAGCGATGGCGATGAGATAACAGTGCGACAAAACTTTGAATGGGACTCTGACAATGATGATGTTATTGACATCAAAAGTTGGGGTTGTTATAGATATTTTACTTTTCTTGGATTTCATCCTTACAAGGAGGTTGTCTTCTTTAGTGACACATTGAGACGAGGATTGGCCTACCACTTAAATAGCGGAAAGGTTCAAGACTTGGGCATCATCTGGCCAAAACATTATGAAACTTACACAAACTATCCATTTGTATTATCGTCCTTTCCATACACACCATGGATGGGAGAGTTGGCAAAATACAGTTCATTTTGAAATCCATCTTTAAGATTACAATGTAACGTGCTTTAAGGCATTGGTGTCTAGCTCCTTATTCAGAGCAAATACTTGTGGGGTTATCCACTTCATCGATACTATTTTAAGTGGTAGATATTTTATGAAGTCTTCAGGTTTTTACTTATGATGTAAACAACTGCGGTGAGAAAATAAGAGTAGCACAAGTTGAACAGGTTGGCTAATATTTAATTAGTTCTCTGCTGAATTTAGAAAAGTAGTTTTCCTCTGAGTGGTATCGCACTGTTGCTCAATTAATGTTTTACATGATTATGATATTTTGATGTCTTTTGTTCTGAACCTTATTGTCGTGTAACTAAAAAAAAATGCCTTTTTCTTCTGAACCTTATTGTTCAGCTCCTTGTTTGATGCGTCACTTTGTTTTGCTCATGGTGGAGGTTAAGGCCCTGTTCTTTTGAGCTGATCTGAACGGCTAATCGGTTGAACGGCTGAAATGACTGAACTTCGAGAGCTTCTCGAGGTAGTCTCGAGATTTGGATATATTCCATTTGACTTGCTTTTTAAAGCGTTAGGACCCACCTTCAAAGCAACGAAAAAACAGACTAAAAAAACTCAAATCATATGTGTTTTCAAAACATAGATAAGTCGTTAAGCCGTTAAGCTGAAAAGTGTGATAGTCCGTTGGGCTTTCGTCCTGGCCCAGCCCACCTAAGAGAGATAAGAGGCAGTGGGGGTGCACCGACGGTTTCCCTAGGAGAAACCTAGTCGCCACCCATCCCCACAGCCACTGAGCCGCCCCATCCTCCCCGTCGCCGCCCCTGTGCTGCCCTCGCGCCACCGTTGTCTCGTGGCCGCGCCGACGCGCCGTCGCCCGCACCTCCGCGCCGTCGCCGCCCCGTGCCCGCGCCTCCGCCGACGCCATGCCTCACTGCCCGTGGTTGCCGCGTCGCCCCTATGGTCGTGCCGCCGTCGTCGCTCACGCCGCAGCATCGTCGGTAACTACTGTATCTCCTTGTTGTAGGGGGTGGAGGCAGTAGGGAAGAAGAGGGAAGAAGGGGAAGGATCTGTGCTAGCTAGAAGAGAGGAGCATGGCGAGGGAAGACTTGGGCAGCACTGGCTAAGGATGGCGAGGATGGAGAAATTAGGATTCTAATTCTTGTTATTGCAGGGTTAGAAAGCGAAATTAGATGCGCTCTCTTGAGATTACCCCTGTCCTAGACGATAACCATCATGGGTTTTGAGTATTAGGTTGGGGGGATGAGGTCTTAGTAGATCGGTTTTAAAAGCAGCAGACTCGGGTGGGGTTTTGATCTATTTAGGATCCGATTCAGAATTTGGTCCTATGAAAGAAATTGTGCGTCTATGTTCTAGCTTCGGTTCGAGTACAAGAATGCTGAAAACGGCCAAGCGGTTTGGGAGAAACGTCGATTTTAATAGTGCTGTCCGGAAAGGGTAATCGTAGGTTTTTATAAAGCGTTGGCCCTAAATTTTGTTGATTGAGCTTTGGGCGAAAGAGAGCTGAGAGTGGGTGCATCGGAGCTTTAGTTTTGCGCTGTTGAATGAGTATTGTATTGAGATTTGACACTTTGCTAGGTGTTGGAGTGGATCGGTATCAATCTACACTTCATCCGAATCCTTGCGGTTAAAGGTAAATATATGTTAAACAGATAGTGTTATGTTCTTGGATCTTTATTTGTGAATGAGTAATTCTAATGGCTATGTTGATTAAATTGGGTAGTTTGATATTTCTTGTGATGATGGAAGTGTGTGATTACCGTATGAAGGAAGAGCATGTTACATCATGTGCATATGAGCCAGGTCGATGAGAAAGTCACTTTTGACTAGTCCGATGAGGTCGGTGAGAAAGTCAAAAGTGACTAGTCCGAAGTGTTCTAAAGTCCTACTTGGTAGGCACTCCACGGGAGTTGAGTATTTGGTCCCCAACCTTGATAGGACGGGCAAGGGTGTGCACCGACGGATGATACTCTAGCTATACCGGTATGAGCTCACAGTACACGCGCATGTGCATTGCATTGCATCGAGTGCTTGGAAAGTAAAATTGATGGAGTGGTCGGTATAATAGTTTTCTTTGAATGCAATTGTTGAAGCAATTTTGTTGCCATTTATGTTTATGCAATTGCTGAGTATTTTTCGATACTCACTCTTGCTTTATTTGGTTTTTAGGTGATCTTTGAAAGCGACATGCTTGGGGGGTCTAGCACATTTCCTTTCAGTAGAAGCTCACTCATACCTTAAAATAATTGCAGGACTTCGTAAATTTAGTTAACTATACCTTAAGTCAATTAGAGAACCTTTTATTATTCCTGTTTTGTGTGGAACTTTGCATTTATTTCATTTGTTAGACAATAGATTTGTTTATTGCTTAATGTCATCGTCGTCATTCTTAAAGGTAATAGTAGGTGGATTGGTATTGGGCTTTGTTGAGTTGGACCTGAGGGTGGGTTTTAAGTTTACCGTTGATTACATATTGATGATGAGAGTTGATTATACCTGTGTATATATGTTAAATTGTGATTGTGAATTAGAGTACTTTCTAGGGAGATGCTGTCGAAATTTGTAATTTTTTTGTAGAGTTAGTAATACTCTGAGCCGGTTGAGCTGGGGTGTTATAAAAAAGAACTGGGCCTAATTTGTTTGGAGAACCGTTGCATTCTTCTTTTGTTCGAGGTAAGCTTATTTGGAGCTAGAAGGTGCCTTTACGTTCTATAGGCCAGCAATTCGACATATCTATTTTGCCATTGGTTCATCCGGTTGTGCCCTCCAGCCAAACCGAACCGGCGAAGCCGAGCCTGTGGTGATGCCTCCAGGATGCGGCGTTTTCACTGTGCACTTAACTGAAGAACCGTTGTACTCAATGGCCCATCTAGCTGCAGTAAATTATAGCATGTGACGTATGAACATGTCCACTTATGTTTGTATGTCGCATTGTATGCCTATGCCCAATTATGTAATTTCACAGAGCCTTTGAATTGAACATGCCCAAGTTTGCTGCAGATATCAGTATGTTGTTCAAGTTAATATGTAGTATTTTCATTTTGTCTTATTCTCTTGCAATTTTTTTATCATTTAGTTTTATGGCTGCAATACGAGAAGGTACGTCTTGTTCTAAGGTTACAATACGAGCCACCTCCGAGCGAGTCTACTGAGCTATTGGCGTCGATAATCATCAACACCAAGCTGACAGGCCTGCTGCCGAATCACTTCAAGCAAGCTAATTGTCCAAACTGAATATTTTACGTTTTACTAAGACAAGCTTGACAAACTGAAAATTTAATTGTGCAGTTCAACAGGAGTCGAGCAAAGTTTTTTTGGGGAAACCTACCAGTGTTCTCTGTTGAGGGCTTGAGAACCTAAGCATTACTCTTGTTTCAGCATCCTCTTCTCCGTCCTATGATTATTTTTCTCTGGTTTCCTTTCTTGATGCTTGTCCCTCTTTGGAAGCTATTATCTTGGACAAGTCGCTGTTCATACTGCTATGATATTAATTATTAGCTATACCTATGGTCGAACCATGGTTGTAAAATTTTCCTTTTCATCTTAGGCATTACATTGAAAGAAAGAACATATCTCGATTTTCACAGATGACTCTCCCATGTTAAGAGCTTGGTTGACCTAATATGCCATATTGTGGAGAGTACAACGTCACTTGAGTGCCTTACATTAGATGCCTCTCATTGTTTTTTTAAGTGTTCTTATCCAGGAAATAAATCAGGCAAGTGCACCCATTTGCTCATTACACTCAAGGAAGCTCACCAAGCAGTCTCGGCCATCATGAAATTAAATCTCTAATTAAAATTTCTCGTTGGTTTCATTCTTAATTAGAGACAACATAATGCAGCGGAAGTAACAATATTATTTCAAATAGCAGTGAACTGATATACTAAATTAATAAATTAAGTAAACCATCAATAAATTAGTAAATCGTCAACAATAAATCATAGTCACCAAATAATAATGGCAGTAAGTAAACTAACCAATAATTGTCAACAATAATTGTCGAGAGCTAACATCTAGCCATTATCAAGTAAACAACATCAAATTTGACATTTAAAACATTATTTTGGGCAATTAACATCATTAAATTAGAACACATGCACAAAATCATAGAACAATGTTGAATATTGACATTTCTAAATAAAAGTAGAAATGCATTAATCATAACGAACAAAAATTCTGTACACCTAATATTTATAATAAAAAATATGTCATTATTTAGGCAAGGTTTGTCATCAAAAGTGTATCAAAAATACGAGAAGCATTATTAATATACTTAAAGATTACATAGCTTAATCTTAATGAATTGCCCCGTCTAAAATGGAAAATTTAGAGAATAGCATAAGATTGTATCACACAAAAGTACTGCTCTAATTAGTATCACCGTTGGGCAAAACGAAAAAGAGCAGTAGTTACATAAAATTGCACACAACTATAAAACAACCTTGGTCAAAATTATAATTGCGAGCCCATGAAAATTCTCTAATTTTAATTAGAGACATAGCATAAAAATTCTCATTATACAAAATTGTGCCACGCTTTCCGTGCATTTAACAAAAATAATGCATTGCATAATTGTCGTGCAAAATAGTACCTCCGTTTTTTTGTTTGACGCATTTGACTTTTCGATACGATTTTGACCATTTGTATTATTCAAATTATTTTTGTAAATATCATTTATTTTGTTGTGATTTGTTTTATCAATAGAGATACTTTAAATATGTCTTTTTTTTACATCTTTGCACTAAATTTTTTAATAAGATGAATGGGCAAAGACATGCCAAAAAGTCAAAGGCGTCAAACAAAAACAATGGAGGGAGTATTAATTTAACGGCTTGGCTATTTGGCAGGCGCCTACGACTAGCCAAATCGCGCAGGCGCCTGCGCGATGCCCACCGAGCTGCGAGCGATGCAGTCACGTTGTACAGGTACACGTTTTCCATTTAAATTTCTTTTTTTCATTTCTATTTTATATGGAGTCCAAATTGCGTAGAAAAATATTTCTTAATTCTTATAAAATCCTAATCAACCCATTTTAAATAGTTTTCTATTTTTTCAATTTTTTAAATTTTAAATTTTAAATTTAATTAGCACTCAATTAGTGAAAATTCCACTAAATTTCTACTTTTTTCACATTTTCATTTATTGGAAATTTTTTTTTGTGATAGTGGAATTTTTTGCGCGAAGTCTGATCGATTATAGATTTATTTTGTTTTTCGTTTATTATAGATTATTTTCTTTTCTATTTATTATAAATCTTATTTTGTTTTCTATTTTTCACGTCGAGAGATTTTTTGGTCGTATAATTTGCGAAATCATGCAGGCGCAAAAAAATCCATAAAATTTCTACTGTTTTTTCCATATTTTTATTTATTGAAAAAATGTTTTGCGCTAGTGGAATTTTTGACAGCGCCTGCAACTTAGGGATTTTGACAGGCGCCTGCACAAAAACGACAGGCGCCTGCACAAAAACACTTATTGCAGGCGCCTGTCAAATGGAGGGAGTATTAATTTAAACCGTGCAAATAATTCTTGCAAATATTATTGAACAGAAAATCCACTAAAAAATTAAAGGCACTGTTTGTCATGGCTCAACTCCAAATGGACCCGGCGCGTCGGATAGCGACACCCGCGTGAGCTAAAAATTCAGCCTAGCTCGGGCCCACGCTCGGTGCACGGCCCAACAGCGCCTGCGTTGGCCCAAAAACGTGCAGCAGCCCAGCTAATCACCTGCACGTGTGACTAGGTAATGACCGTCTAATGAATCCAGCATATTCTATTTAGGCTTTCTCCAACAAAAATCCCTAACTTTGATCCCCTATAGCCTCATATAAGCTCCCTTTAAAAAAATCTCTCCCTATATTTCTTCCATCTCCAACTGCGTTCCCTAAATGGAGAATTGTATAGGGGAAGGAAAGAGAACCCCTACATATAAGGGAATGGTGAGAAAAACTCTATTTTAGGGAACGGAATAGGGAATACTGTTGGAGCACATAAAGGAAGAATTCGTCTCCTATTTTAGAGTAGAGGGTGCTTTAAGAGAGCTTGTTGGAGACAGCCTTACGCCGCCTTAAACAAAATTCCCGAAGCAGAAAACCCTAGCCCATAACACAAGCACCCGATCCGAAACCACGGCTCCGTAGCTGGTACTGTGAGGCTCAGAGCTCGGTTCGATCGCTTAAGGAAACCAACCAGTCTCGCTGCATCATCTAAGAATAGAAGCACAAGAGAGTAAGAGATTGTTTAGGGTTAGAATCTCTGGCGGGTCTATGTTTTTTTAAGTCTGAACAAACTAATAAATATAACTTAACAAAATCAAAATATTTAACTTATTAACAAATTTTTCTATTTTTATAATGATTTATTATAGAAATATCTAATTTATTTTATTATAAGTTTAATAATGAGGTCTAATTGGACATAATGATGATGGAGAAGTTTTGATAATACAATGTAATGTGACAGAGGGGATTTGATGATACAATAAACCTCTATTTATATTCTTATTATACCGTTATGTTGTTGTCATGTGGTACAATCCAAAACATATAAAACTAAATCTAGAAATATGTATGAAAAAAATATTTTTATGGTTGCAAAAATATCCGGTAAGGATCGTTATAACTTATATTATTCCTATTTTTGATCAATGTAATACTACACAATAAATATTTAGTTTCTATATATTTATATATTTCATAGGGCAAATTGCATCAATACTATTATAAAATTTTCACTTTGCAAAAATTTCACTCTTTTGTCTATGACATGTGGGTCCAGAGCACATATTTCATTTTTGCATGGGGTGGCATTTTTTGCGAATCAACAACTTTATAATGGCATGTGTATAATTTTCTTATTTCATATAATGCATTTCTACGTAATATAACTTATAAATTTTATTTTTTTAGAATATTCTAACATAACTATATCTCATTATGTCCTTGTTTTATTTGGATTAATTCATACAATATTGATGTGGTGACGTCTTGCACCGATTCATCTCGGGGCGAGTCTGGATTAAGGCTTGCCCTAACCTGACCCGGACTCGGTTCTGTATATTACGTTACTCGTGAGCCTAGCCCAACCCATTAACTGTATTGATGCATGTATTACTATCACGCCATTACTATATTTGTGTATGTGGTTTGATTTCATGTACCTAAGTGGTTAGATTTGTGTATTTGATGGGATTTTTATATGCCTAATTGCCTTTAGTTGGGATGAAACTTATGTGAATTTTCCCTGCCCCGATTCGGGTCGGTGCATCGGTGGCCCGGGGCGGGTCAAGGTTTTGTACATCCAGGGACCAGGTTGGGCGGGGGTAGGGCGAATGTTGAGAATGGGCAGGATGGGTCGGGTCGAGTCGAGGCTCAACCTGGTTCCGTCCCGCCTCATTAAGAACTCTAAACATAAGGTGTGGCAAAATCAGGCAAAGCTAACCTCCAACCAAACAACTCGATATGCTAATACAATGATTATCCAGTCGATCATATGATTACTTTATTATAATTTCACTATAAGCTCTGTTACTTATTTTTCAAGACTTGTAATTTAGCAGCTATGAAATTGCTATTATGGGAATTAGCCAACAGGAGTATGGACATATGTATGTGTAATGTGTGGCTCGGGAATTTTTAAGACCATATTAATACAATAGAATTCTCCATATGCCCCTGAAAAAGTTTATAATTTCTTATCTGCCACTCGAAATTCTTTATTCCCTTACATGCCATTGGTTCAAGTTTTATCTTCCCTCAGTGCCACTGCTGTTGAGTCCGTTAGTTTTAACCGTTTAAAAATTTCGTTAATGTCTAAAATGCCTCTTCGGTTTAAAACTTTAAAAAATCATATATCCTTCATTTTAACTCCAAATTGAGCAATTCATTTTTTAAAATTTATGTAAAATCATGCTCTACTTGCTATTTAAATATTTGTAACATTTGGTATTTTCAGCTTTTGTTCTCCTTTTTCGTGATGCATGGTAGTTTGATTAATTTTTAAATAAAAATTACATTTAGAAAGATTAAGTGTTTATTTTCAAATCTATCTATACATAATTTTGTGAACCTGTAAAATTTTTCTCATGTTTCTATGAATTTTATACTATTTTTAGGAATTTTTATATTTTGCAACGTAATAAAAAGGTAGGGGTATAATGGTCATTTTGTAACTCCGTTATATTCGTTACTGCTTGAGTGGCACTGATGGAAAATAAACTTAAACCGGTGGCATGTAAGGAAAGTGAAAAATTCCAATGGCAGATAGGAAATTAAAAACTTTTCTAGTGGCATATAGGGATTTCTCTCTATTTATATTTTGGCTGCGGATGATGATGTTAACTAGTCAAGGTGTTGTAATGGTTTCTTAAAAAAAAAACTTCTCCACTATAGCTGTTGCTCAAACTAGACCTATGCACCGACCTTGCCAGGCTTGAAAAAGCCCGTTCCCACCGAACCAGACCCAAGCCCATCTCGGCCCAACCAATCGGGCTTAAAAGATTGGGCCAAGTCCAGCCCAACTACAATTTAGGCGTTGTTTGTTTCAGTCTATAAAGTTGAGTTTTACTGTAGCAAAAATTGAGAGTCCTCAAAAAGTACTCTAATAATTCTAAAAAAGTAATTAAGAATAGTTTTAAAATTTTAAGAAGAAGTACAAATTACTACAACACGTAAGTTATATAAAAATAACAAAATTCGATATAGCAAAATGCAACTTAACTTTAATCTGAAACAGACACGGCCTTAATTCGTGTTTTCGTCGGGCCTAGGCTCCGCCGGCCCGACAAACGGACGGGCCGGGCGCTGGACCGGGCTGCATATTGCCGATGCCCTCCTCCGCCTGTTATATATATTGCCGATGCCGCCTCCGCGACGCCGCCACGCCGCCGCCTCTGTCCGCCTCGCTCGCTTCTTGCCTCCTCGTTGCCACCGCCTCGCCGTTGTGCGTTGCCTCGTTGGCGCCGCCTCGCCGCCGTGCGTTGCCTCGCCTCTGCTACCGCTGCCTCACCTCCGCAGGATCCGCCGCCTCTCTCTCTCTCTCTCTCTCATCCTGCAGAACGGCCACCTCGAGGAGTTTATGGCGGTTGCCAATCCTATTATGTGTGGCAACGTCGATGAAGATGGCCCGATTTCATTGAAGGGGTCGACCACCTCTGCAGAACATGGTCACAAGGGTAATGCAGTGGTTAAGAACAAGCTGAAAAGACCTCATGACGAGTCAGATGATTCAGATGATGATGATAAACCAATCGCATTTAGGAAAAAGAAATTGAAGAGAGTTGATACTGGAGCTGGGAAGGAGGATGGTTCAGATGATGATCATAAACCGTTGAGTCTGAAGTTCAATCCTGCTAAGCTGGCTTCCAATAGCACTAACGAAACTGCGCAGCCTGATGACGATTCAGAGGACGAGAAAGCACTGGCCAGTAGGCTTCCCACTAACGTTGTTCTGAAAGATGGAGGCAATGTCTCTGATGATTCAGAGGATGAGAAGCCACTGGCTGCCCGATTTTCAAAAATTACTGGGAGTTCATCATCCGTGGGTATCTCAAATTCAAAGGACAAGCTTCTGTCTACCAACAATGGGCTAAACAATAATTCAGGCACTCCCCGAAATTCAATTAAAAGGCCAAGTGACAGTAATAATCAAACAATTTCAGCTCTCAAGAAGGCAAAGCCTTCAAATGCTTCGGCCTCTACAAGTGTCAAAAGAGAACCCATGGCAGGTGACGCCGACAGCATGGTGAACATACCTCTTTCACAAAGATTGAAAACGGGCGAGTCTTTGGAAAGCAAACCACCTGTAAAGAATGTTGTCAAGAAGGGTCCTTCGTCTTTCAAAAAGGATAGCAAGAAAATGAACATGAAAACAAAGAAGCCAATTAAAAACTCTCAGTCCTCAAGGACAATAGAGGTTCCTCCTGAATCTGGTGGTGGGCAGAAATGGACTACTTTGGAGCAAAACGGCGTTACATTCCCCCCTCCATACAAGCCTCATGGTGTCAAAATGCTTTACAATGGTCAACCTGTCGATCTGACTCCAGAACAGGAGGAGGTGATATAGAGATCGTTAGCTGTTTCATTGCTTTATTTTGCAACTTCAGATTCTTAGCAGTAAAAAAGATGTAGCGATCAGATTGCTCCTAAACCCAAATCATGCTTGCATGTATTCGTTCCTCTGCTAATTTTCTGTGTTGCAGGTTGCAACCATGTTTGCTGTGATGAAGGACACTCATTATGCATCCATGAAAACATTTACCGACAATTTTTTCAATGACTGGAGAAAAATTCTTGGTAAAAATCATATTATCAAGAAATTTGAGCTTTGTGATTTCACCCCAATCTATGAATTTCACCTCAGAGAGAAGGAAAAGAAGAAGCAAATGACATCGGAGGTAGCTGTTTACAACTTGTTATAGCAAAGCTGCATGCTGAGTGTTTACCTTCTTTTTATTTGAAGATGCAGGGGGACACGAGAGCTTCCTTGTATTGATCAAAAGAGCGGAAAGTTTACAGAATAAAACTGTTCACAGAATAAAAGAGCTGCATGCTGCATGTTGAGTGTTTCCTTTTTCTTTTTTTTTTGAAGATGCAAGGGGACAGGAGAGCTGCCTTGCATTGATAAAAAAAGCAGAAAGTTTACAGAATAAAACTTTTCACAGAATAAAAGAGCTGCATGTTGCATGTTGAGTGTTTACTTATTTTGCAGAACAAAACTGTAGTGCATTATATATTGATGTGATCTCTGAAATATGGACAGTGTGGTTTCTAGTATCTTGTGACTCAAGTTCTAGAAAAGTCAGATTTATCATTCCTCCATGATCTGAAAAGAACAACATTGAAAATTCTTTATTTACAGGAGAAGAAAGCGTTGCGGGAAGAGAAGTTGAAACAAGAGGAGAAGTATATGTGGGCTGTCGTGGATGGTGTCAAAGAGAAGGTTTTTTTCACCCTTATACTGTGTAGTTACATAACCTATTACCTATCCATTGCTAACTTATAGATTGTTAGGTTCATCAAACTGCTTAATTGAGATTTTTGTATATGATGCGGAGAATTCCTTATTACTCCCTCCGTTTCAAATTGTAGTTCACTGTTGACTTTTGGATACTATTTGACCATTCGTCTTATTAAAAAAATATATGTAAATACTACCTCCAATTTTTTGTTTGACGCTTTTGACTTTTCGGCACGTCTTTGACCATTCGTCTTATTCAAATTATTTTTGTAAATATTATTTATTTTGTTTTGATTTGTTTTATGAATAGAGGTAATTTAAATATGTCTTATTTTTTATATATCTGCACTAAATTTTTAAATAAAACGAATGGTCAAAGACATGCCAAAAAGTCAAAGGCGTCAAACAAAAAAATGGAGGTAGTATTATTTATTTTGTTGTGATTTGTTTTAATCATTAAACATATTTTAAGCATGACTTATATTTTTGCATGTTTGCACTATTTTTCTAAATAAGGCGAATGGTCAAAAGGTGTCTCCAAAAGTCAACAGTGGACTACAATTTGGAACGAAGGGAGTAGTTATGAAAAATATTTTTTTTATGAACGCTAGAATGTTTAGTTGCTCGTAATTTAAATTTCCTGTACTTGCATCCTACTTAGGTCATCTGCTATCTACTCTGTTATATTAATATTGTTTTGTGTACAGTTCTTCTGGGCTAAAATGTTTGTTCATTTCAGGTTGATAATTTCAGAGTAGAGCCGCCTGGCTTGTTTAGGGGACGTGGAAAACACCCAATGGTGCAGACAGAAAACATCTAATTACATATTTTTGCTGCTTGAAATGAACGCATTCAATATAATGGTGTTTATTGCATTGTTTTAGACGGGAAAATTGAAGCGACGCATTCGACCAAGTGATATTACAATAAATATTGGGAAAGGGGTTCCGGTCCCAGAGTGTCCAAAACCTGGAGAAAGGTGCCGTAGTTTTTTTTTTCCCCCCATTGTTCATCTTAAATTTTATGTGAAGGGGCTACTGGAATGTATGCAGTCTTGATTGATTATATGTCCTGCAGCTGGAAAGAAGTAAAACATGACAATACTGTTACATGGTTGGCCTTTTGGAACGATCCAATTAGCCAAAAAGATTTCAAGTATGTTCACCTGGCAGCAAGCAGCGCACTGAAGGGACAAAGTGACAAGGAGAAATATGAAAAATCTCGAAAATTGAAGGTAAGGGAATTCATTGTGTGTCTAATGTAGGTTTTAAGTCAGCACGTACAGATAATTGTCTTTCTTTATGCCCATGGCAGGATCACATTGAAAACATTCGTGATAACTACACAAAGGATTTCAGGAGCAAAGATAAGACGAAGAGGCAAATTGCGGTGGCAACTTATCTTATAGATAAGCTAGCCCTTAGGGCGGGCAATGAAAAGGTATTGTCCTACTGGAACTTCTGATTGCAGTTATGGATTACATTCGGATCTACTTAAAAAGGTTGAGTTTTATTTTTGTTGGCGATTTGGATCACCTGTAGCTCTGTGATAAATTTGCTTTGTAAATGTGATCTTTTTTATACTGGAAGCACAGTGGTACTTGCTTTTATGCAGCAACTCCCCTTCATCAGTGACATTACTATCTGAAATATAACATTTTGTGCCAACGCTGGTCTATCAAGTATTAGCAAGGCACTGTATCACCAGCATTTTACATGATGAGCCACTCTTCTACCTAAATCTATTCCTTCCAGCAGATAATCTTCTACAATATTTTTTTTCATTTCTATTTAGGACATGAGTTATAATGACATACATTATCATGAATTTGTATGCTTAGTTACTACAAATGCTTTTCAGGATGACAGTAAGGCTGATACAGTTGGTTGCTGTACACTGAAGGTCAATAATGTTACTTGTGTGCCTCCAAATAGCCTGCAGGTCTTGATCTTCATTATTTATTCATTTATTTTTTTGATCTTATATTCATTATGTATTACTATATTATGCATGATGACTCATTTTGATTATTTTATTTTGATTGATATCTGATGCTTCATGACCTTCGCAGTTTGACTTTCTTGGTAAAGATTCTATAAGATACTACAACAAAGTAGAGGTTGAACTGCCTGTATACAAGGCAATTGAGGAATTTCGTGCTGGTACTTCTCCTATGCTTCTCCTTCCTCCCTCCACCGTCTCTCCCTGCCTTTGTTAAATCTTCTTCGCTTATCTGGTTTTCTAGAAAAGAATGCGGGAGATAATATTTTTGACAAGCTTGATACAACTATACTAAACGCTCATCTGAAGGGCATGATGCCTGGGCTTACTGCAAAAGTGTTCCGTACATATAATGCTTCCATCACATTGGATGGTATTGTAAGTTCAAAGCTAATTTGACTCCTTACTTTCTTTCCATTGTTTACTCTTTTTGTTGCTTAAAATCTAAGGGCTCTAGTTTGTTGAAGGTGATCATGAGTAAAACAATTAAGGATGATCTGTTGTATTATTTTGTTTTAGTGCTGTAATATTATCTTGCACCTGCAGTTGAAGTTAACAAAAAATATTTAGTTTGTCAATGCCATGTAGAGACTACTGTATCTTCAGCTAATGCCCTTATCTTTTTATTTCTCATATTCTAAAAAGTGTATGTACAGATGTTACTTTTTTGTGTGACAATAATGTTATGATATAATATTATGGTTTAAAGAAATATGTATTTTCCTTGACATTACAGTTGCACAAAGAAACAAAAGATGGAAGTCTTTTGGAAAAAAATGCTGTCTATCGCCGAGCAAACAAAGAGGTAAAATCTGTTACTCTTTAAGAAAGAAATTGAAAAGCTCTTGTATCATTTATCTCAACCGTTCCTTGTTGTTTACCCAGGTTGCAACAATCTGTAACCATCAACGGGCTGTCCCAAAATCGCACGAATCCCAGATGACTAAATTGAATGAAAAGATTGATGAATTAAAGGTTGGTTGTCTACAGCAAATGGTTAGCTCAAACTTATACTGTCATTACCAACCAGCTCTCTGTCATCATCTGCTTCTTTCCTCCAGGCCCAGAGGGCTTCTTTCCTCCAGGCCCAGAGGGATGAGTTAAAAGTAGACTTGGGAAAAGTGAAGAAAGGAAAACCTCTAGGCAACAATAAAAATGGGAAACCAAGGAGAAATTTGTGCCCTGAAGCGTAATATCTCAATCACAGATATATCATATTTTCTATATGTGAAGAAACAGTGGATCGGAAAATCTGACAAAACCAACTTGCAGGTTCGAAAAGAAGATCTCAAAGATAGAAAGTGAGATAGAGAAAAAAGAGAGGGAAAAGGAGACAAAAGAGGGTTCGAAGACGGTAGCACTAGGAACGTCAAAGACCAGCTACCTTGATCCTAGAATTACTGTTGCATGGTGCAAACTCCATGAAGTCCCTATTGAGAAGGTATCATGGTTTCAGGACAACTACTGGTTTCTCTTCTTAGTCCTATGTGTACCGATGTTACATTATATTGACCTTCCTTACAAATATTACTATAAATATTAAAGAGATGTCTAGGAAATCGGAGCCCTGGAGGGCGGCTAACCATTAGCACATAGCTGCATATATGAGATATTTTTTCTGACATTTTTTTATCGTTACTTTGACTATAGGATCAATAGAACCTTTTAAAACACCATAACATCGTTATGACCTTTCATGGTTGAAGTTGGATTCTGCATAAACTGAAGTTTTCATTCGATACTTGTGCTTGCAATATCTATACGATCATACATAATTTAATAACACATTCTCAAATATAAGAACCTCATCTTTTTTTGTTGGCAAACACAGATTTTCACCAAATCACATATTGCAAGATTCGCATGGGCAATGGATATCGACCCGGATTTCAGATTCTAAGAGCATGAGTTCCCTGTCCAGTTGGTTCCAAGAAAATTTGATCCAGCTTCCAGACCAAGGGACACTAATTGCATCTAGGAAAGGAAGAGCTCGGTGTTTGTTTTTTTGATATCTCCCTGCTCTTGGAAAGAAGGAAGAACCCGACATTCTCTTTATAGGCCCTTTTTTACTCTTCTTTTATTTTTCTAGTGTACTTGCCATCGTTCGGTTGCCTTAAGTTCTGTATGCATTGGGGATGAGGAATTTGCACTGGATACGTTGCCTTCAATTTATAGTGAACTGTGAGTTATGATGGTCTTTTGGACTGAAACTGTGTGCCAGGAGGTTTCGTTTGTACCAGGAAGCGAGCTTGTGTCATGTATGTGTTATGCACCGGTGAATGGTAATGGAAGAAGTGCTGAGGTGTAAATTTTGATCTGAGATGTTTCGTAGTTCTATAACGCTACTATAATCTCAAGGCTGATTCAAACTAATTAGACTTCCATGGCAGTTTGTGTTATCTGTAAATCTGGTGTTGCAGTTCGCAATGCTATGTCGTCTTGAGTTGGTACTTGCTCGTGAGAAATCCCAGTCTTTGAGAAGGTGCCGACTATAGGACGAAATGATATTGCTTGTTTGATAGAGCTAAAGAGCTCGTTGTCTTTAGGCCCCGTTCTTTTCAGCTTAACAGCTTAACGACTTATCTACCTTTTAAAAAAGACATATGCTTTTATTTTTTATAGTCCGTTTTTTTGCTGTTTGAAGGTGGGTGCTAACACTTTAAAAAGCAAATCAAACGAAATGGATACGAATCTCAAGGCTACCTCAAGAAGCTCTCAAAGTCGGTCATTTCAGCCGTTCAGATCAGCTCAAAAGAAAAAAACTAAAATACAATTTAGAAAACTTAAAAATATATTAAATATCGTTTTGAAATCTTTGAAAGAAACACTAAAATCATAAAAAATAAATTCAAAATATTACATCGTATAACTTATATGTAAATAGCAAAAAAACTGAGCGGTGGCTTAAAAGCCAACAAAAGCTAGGCCATGTCTCATCAAAATCCAATTTTTTTTGGTATTTTTACTATGTTTTTGTTTTATCTTGTGGGTGTGTCTAAAATTAAAAAGCAAGTCAATTGAATTGGACCACCCTTGAGACCACCTTAGTTAAGTCAAAATGAATTGGATCAACTTTTAAAACCATATTAGGGCATCTTCAATGATGCCATGTCAGCTGATCCTTATGGGTTGTTTGGTTGGCGGCATCTATGAAGATTTAGCTTTGTAGATACATGATCCTGGTGTTTGGTTGTCTTCTCTCATGTCTGCCCTGGCTCTACAGATACAACAAGACCCCACAGCCAGGCCAATGGGAAACAAGAAAATTGGTTGTTTCATGTGAGCCAGGCTCGATGCGCGCATGCGAGACGCAGCGCTGGTCGACTAGCCCATTGCCCAGTGACACCACAACTACTAGTGACTAGTTTAGTGTAGCTAATCAAAAAAATTCTCTGTGAAACCTGTCCAGACCTAGGTTTACAAAACCACCGGTTAACCGCGCTCCGCGTGGGCCGGCTAGCAAAACCGCGGAGGCGCGGAGGTTAACCGTTTAAACTTCATGCAAATAAAATTTGAAATGAAAATTTCTATAAAATTTGTAAAAATACTATTAATTATTCTAAACACTTTGGCTTAAACAAATTTCAAAATTTTCATCATCATTTCATGTGTTTTTGTGTTAAAAAATTCAAAACTACCAAAAACATGGCTAACCGCAACAAACCGTGGCTAAGCGCAAAAAACCGCTGGCTAACTGTCCAAAATATGGTAAATTTGAAAAATCCATTTGATGACTAAGCCGCAACAAACCATCGGTTAATCGCTTTTGAAACCCTGGTCCAGTCTCATACAACCAAACAAACAACATCCCCTTGCATCCACTCAGCCCCACTCCAACCAGCCTGACTGAGGTCGTACAATCTGGCTGAGTTGAGAAGGTAAGCAACCAGCCCATTAAAGAATTCAACTCATCTTTTTCCTTATGTGGAGGAGAGAAGAGAAGACATAGAGAAGAAAACACAAAAATTGAATATGCGGTGCCATCCCAATATTCTGTCAGTTTTGGTGACATGAATAAAACCTATGAGGTGGTAGGTTCTATAAATACTCCAGTGAAGCTTCAGATTTCAGAACATGTTGTTCATACAACTCTAGTGCGTTCTTTTGCGGATTGTCAGCAGGCTGGTGGGGAAGCGACTTATGTGGTCATGCTTTTTTTAATATATCACAAGATGAGCTTGTTTTACTGTTTCTTTTTCCTTGTGTTGTTGATCCAGAGGAATTGTTTGGGCTGTCATGTTCCAATAACTTGTTCTAGGCATGGCGGAGCTAGGATTTCATCATAGAGGGCCCGACACATAACAAACTAACTTGTAGTATGGTCCTATCATTATATTAAAAGCAGGCTATTTGCAGAAAAATGTTTCGTATAAATATTGTTATGTCATGTAATAAATCAAGTCAAATATGTCATAGTAGTATAGAAAGCAATGACAATAGTTATCGGACCTAGCGGAGGTTGTCATGTGTGGAACAGTTAACCATGATCATGACACATTTTTTCTTGCATATTCACATGACGTTGAGTCAAGTTGTGGGTGGTGTGGCAAAAAGTAAATAAATAGATTATATTTTATATATGTGTATATGTATAGCAAGTGTTACGTAGTTCTTTAGAATAAAAAAAGATTACACACCAGTAATACAATTATGTTCATATTGGACACGGTGATAACTAGCTAATAAAAATATTTGAAGTGTTTGGAAAGCAATATGAGCTACAATTAGTCAAGCCCCAAATGTATACAAGTGAACGTTAAGAAGCGGTCTGCGAATTTTTGGTAAACTTATCGAAATATTGTGCACTAACACTATTATTGAATATATAGTACGTACCTTAGTATATTTGCTATAATATGTAATGTGCTTGGAAAATATATTAATTAATAAATTAAAATCATTTTCTTTGAAAAGTAAACTTCAAAGAACTATGCTAGTCTTATAAAATAAATTAGTTGGGAGAGTATGTTTAATCAATCATTCAATCCTAATACATACTTTTTAGAACTGAAATTAGTCATGTAAATTAATTAGATGGGCTTAAGTTTAATACAATATCCTATATACTACTTAGTATTGCATATAGATCATAGGGGGGCCAGCCCCCTGCCAGCCCCCTGTCTCCGCCACTAGTTCTAGGTAGTGGATCTGTTACTTTTAAATCGTTTCTTACAAAAATTGGTGATTTTTACCATTGGTACTCGTAGTTCTATTTGTAACTTATATTATGGAGTAATAGAGTTTTGTTTTAAAACAATGTGTTGTTCTCTAAATATAATATTGAATATATTGCTTACGGATAATAACTAATGTTAGTATAGTCATTATAAATGCTTCACAGGAAATAACTAATGGTAGTATAGTCATTGCAACGCTTCTGTATTCTATATGCATAGTAGACATTGGGGTACATCACTGGTGCTCGTGGTTTCTGGGTGTAGTTTTCTTTGTAACCTTTATTGTTGAGCAATATTAAATATGATACTTATGGATAATAACTCATGGTAGTATAAGTCATTTTTAATACTCCACACATAATAACTAATGGCAGTATGCCAAGATAGTCATTTTAAAATATGACGCTTTTTCGGTGCACATGCACAATAGATATGTCGTATAAACTCGAAAAAGGAATATCATCCGTGAGTGCAGCGATAGTATAATTATTTTTAACGCCTTTTCGGTGTACATGCATAGTAGAAATATGTCTTATAAACCTGGAAAAGGGTACGTATATAGTAACTGATATCAGCCGTAAGAGTAGCGATGATACAATCACCCAAGTAGCCAACAAACATAAAAGCAAAAAAGAAAAAGAAATGATTGGCTTCGCCCGGACTCGAACCGGAGACCTTCAGTGTGTTAGACTGACGTGATAACCAACTACACCACAAAACCATCCCGCCGTTGCAGTTCTATGTTACCGTGAAGAGGGAGTTACAACAACGGGAGCAACCAGAGTGCAATAATGTTAAAAGCAGTACTAGTATTTTCTCCCACATAATACATAATACTTCTCGAGACAAAAAAAGAAAAGAAAAGAAAGAAAAAGGTGAGGCCCGGAGGCTGCAAGCAAACATCGTTTAGGGTTGCCATCCAGAGAGACGGTGGTAAACAATATGCGATTTACATAAACAATCAACACTTGGATGTTCCAGAATAATATGCAATACTGTCTACACTGCAGCATGAAGTAATATCTCAGAAGCAGCATTCCTCCAGCAGGCAGCAGCAGCAAAGGGCGGCCAAACTGAAAAATAGAAAAGGAAAAATGGACAGCTAATTATGAATGAGGAAAAGATAATAGTGCCAACAAATGAAAACGGATTCATCAAACAATGACTCTTCTAAATAGCAAATGAAAACGAATCCATCGAAACATGACCCCATTTTTTCTTTTTTTGAAACAACGGTACAGGGACTACTGAGTACATTAATAAGAGTGAATCAAAAAAAAAAATAGAAAAGAAAGGAGAGGCGCTAAACCAGTTTAACCGTTTCAATCTTTGCATACTATAATGAATTACCTGTAAGACCAGACATAGACCTCACCACTGAAATGCCTTGCTACGATCATAGACCTCCTGAATACTGAATCCTGAATACATGGCATCCCTTTTATAGAGATGACTAACTTAGATACTAAAAATGACTCAAATCTAATCTAATTAACTTGGACACCAAAAAAGACTCAGGTCTGATCTAATTAAAGATAGAAATAAGACTTGATACAGATGTGGGCCACGCGTTATTACATAACATGAGTACTTTTCACGCTGCTACAGTGCCACGTGATGCTGTTCACTCGAATAGGCAGCCTGGCCTATGCCAGTTGAGGCGCACATGCACTAACACTGTGAGAGTTAAGATTACATCACACAAGGAGTTACATTTAGGCATGCCTGGCATCTTCTAGACTTTCATTTAGAGCATTGCCTGCAGGATCTCTATATTTAGTTCTCTATATCTCTCTATATTTAGAGACTGCGATAGAGACCCTGCTGGATGTACCTGCTGGATGTATGTAGAGGCTGAGATTGTCCGCAATAGTATTTTAGGGAACGGTTCAATGAACCTGCTAGAGATGCTCTTAGTTTTCATCTTTTCCTTGAACTCTTCGGATACAACAGCACTTGTTCTTGGTAGCGATATAAAATTAATCTGTACTTATCATACGACGTATATCACAGTTTAAAATATGCCACCAACGTAACAGGAAACATTATCCTCTGCCAATCATAAGAATGCCAACTTGAGACCAGATGAAGCGCACACAAAAATTGCAGGCATAAACTACAGAACAAGCAGCAAGGCACCCAAGACATCAATCATGTCACCTAGAGTAACAGACAGGAAGAATGCATCCCAAAACTAAAAAGTACCAAACCCTACCTTAATCCTAGTAATAGCAGGCTAACAGTTCAGCTTAGTGCACAGCACAAGACAGCTCACACATCCAAAACTAGCAGGGCATCGATCAGAGAACATCTAGAACGACAAACAACAGCAGTCTAGAACAAAGAACATCTAGAATGACAAACAACAGCAGTCTGCACTACATCTCACCATCCTTTGAAGAATCCAGAGCAGATCCCCTCCTGATCATCATGGTGGTGGTGGTTGTTGTGGTGCCTATCATACGGCGGCGGCGGTGGCGGCGGCGGCGGGGGGTAATAAGGGTGATGCTGCCCCTCGTTGAAGTAGCCCTGGTACCCCTGTGGAGGCTGGCCAGGTGGGGGGTAAGGCCCCTGCGGTGGAGGGTACACGCCATGGTCCTGAGGAGGAGGGTAAACACCAGGTGGAGGTGGGTATGGGTATGGCCGAGATTGAGAATACCCTGCGGATGAACAAAGAAAACCAAACCAGGCGTCAAGGATTGATTTTGACAGAATTCGATGGCTTCAAAAATCGCACCTTTTGCAATCTACAGAGAATTCAGAGAGGGTTCTGCAGACCATCTTCCCGGGCATCACAAGAAAAGAAATTTCCCAAGATTTGAGAACGCAAGAACAAAGAAACAGCAAGATGGCCAGGCTGAGCTTCGCTAGCTGCCCGATCCTGCAAGAGAACCCTAACAAACAAGGAGGGCTGGCTATTTGTTGCTGCTTAGTTGACTGTTTGATATGCTCTGAAGGTGGCAGCGGAACCAATCTAGCAAATCCGATGCTAAATCACAAAGAACAGTACCAAAGTTCTTGTTTTGAAACCAAAAAAAAAACATGATTCATGAAAAAAAGAGGTTTCTGTGGATTATTTTATGAATTTTCTATTTACTGTTGATTATTTGGGGTATTTTTCCAGGCTTTTAACCTACGACCTCTTGACATCCAAGCTCTATTGCCACACCTACTAGCCACTAGAACTTAATTTCACTTGTGTCATGTTATATTATAATATACATATTGATGAATAAAAAAATAAAAAAATTAATCGTGCCGAGCCGGGCCGACCCAGCGTGCCTAGCCTTCGGCCCAAGCACGACCCGCCTGACTGGGCCGTGCCGTGCTTCGGGCGGGACCAAAATGCCGTGCCTCGTGCCTGCCCATTTGGCCCGGCCCATTTGGCTATCTATAGTTAGAGCCCTTCCTCTAGCGAGTTTTCTCAGTTATTTATCAAATGCTATTTGCATTTTTTAACAGCAGTTTTTTTCTTTATTTATTTTCTGTCAGCATTTTTTCAAACCGTGATTTTTCACATGGACACCGGTTGCTTCACATTTATTCGGTTGGTTGTTATAACTTTGTAGGGTTTTTCTTAAAGATCTCAAAAATAATTTTTAATAATTTATTTAGCCTTTTCATACCACTTCTCAAATGTGGTCAAATTTTTACAACAAAAACTAAACTAAAACTGAACAAGATATCAAAGAGGGCCTTAAGGGCAAAGGATGCCAATGTGGCAATGGGTTCGAGCAAAAATGCGGCCAGTTTGTCCTCCTTTGTGACAGGGCATGCTGACGGGTGTCCACATCGACCCATATGATGGATTTGGATGAGAGAGATTTTTCTTAAATGGTATTAATATCACATGGAATTTGGTTACCCTATTTTGGAGTTGAGAAGCAAAACTGAACTTTACCGATATGGGCTAAAGTGGATTTTTTTTTCCACTTTAAAATATTCTCCATTTCTCCACCGGCCCAGTCGACAAAGCCATCAGAACTGGCCCGTTTTTCTGCTTCTCCACCAGCACCGGGCCGCAATCATGGCCTGGTGAACAACGCCAGTAGCCGCCAGTGGATGGATAAACTATGTTCATTCCTTACATCCTAGTGTATGATTTATGCATCTCAAAGGAAATAAAGATCATTCAGAAACGAGATATCTGATAATTATATACACCTTGGAATATGCTCTACTGAAAGAATCCATCAATGTGTAGTACAGTTTGCTCTGCAGTAGTACAGCCTGAAACGAAACGGTACTGCATCGACGTTCAGGAATCTGATCATCGGTTGGCCAGAGCTAGGATTTTATGCTGGGTGATGGTCACGTAAAAGCTAGATGTCATGTCATGCATTGTCGATGAGTATATATAATCCACCACTAAACACACGGCTATGATCTAGCTATTCATTGGGAGAAGATTATATTACTTGATTCCAGAAACTAATTAAAGAGATGCAGTTAGGCCTAGCATGATGAGCATTGAGCAGCAAGAACCATGCATCCACGCACTCAGGTTAGCCAAGGTGGCTGCCCATGCATGGACCAACCCACGCCTCACTGCTGAATCAGATACAGTATATGAAGTACTTCAGAAACTCCATCTGCTGCTAACTGTCAGTAATTCAGCTGGTAATTATCATTAATTCAGCAAATCCTAGGATTATATATCAATAAATCATAGAATCTCCACCTGCTGCTAATTAGCAGGAATTCAACACTGGACTTGCTTCAGTGCTTTCGAGGGTTTGCAGTGCAGTACACTATGCAATAATGCTCGAATCCAGCAACAAATAATTATGTATATACCTCGTAGAGAACACGGTATCATATCCTTGCTGCATGGGTGTAGACTCTCTACACTCTACTGGAATATCTTATCATTGCAGCCTCCTTTTCGGCTGAGCAAGAATATGTTCTACTTGTGTCAACTTACAATGGCTTATTGGCTTTCCTGGAGACACGACTATAGCGATGTCAAAGATGATGAGCACACCATGGCCTGGTGACCATGCATATATCCGCTGCTTAACATTGCATATATATGTAGGAAATAACGATCTCCTTAGATTTTTGTGATATGAGGACATTACGTTTGACCCTCTGTGAAAAGGATTTCAGATGCTGAGATAGGTATCTGTTGGCAGTATATGATGCGAATATCAGTCGCATTTTTTATTGGCTGTATACCGGTTGTTTTCGTGCAAAGTCGACAAAATATAATGCCAATAAATCTGGGAATATATAATGAGGATATGTATTTTGGTGAATGTGCCATTTGCATGCAAAAATGGTTGGTTTGTTGTTCTTCCATTGGGCTATCTCCTTTGGAGAGAATCAACATGTGTGAATCATATAGAGGTAGCATAAAGTTTCGTGTATTGTTGATGGATCTAAAAGAACTTTTTAAAACCATTGATCTAATTTTTTATAGAATTTTTATTAGATCAATCATCAAAGGTTAAAATCATAGGAAAAAACTATTACAATCCTAACACCACCTACTTGAATAGTATTAAGATATTTTTGCATTCCTCTCGTTCGGATCAAGCATTTATCCACTACTACAGGACACTACATCACTGTCGGATCAAAACAGGTTTCACTGCCGGTTTCGAGACCTACAGTAATAAACGGCAGTGATGAGGGTCAATATTACTGTCGGGTACGAAACTGGCAGCGACAAGGATTATCCCTGCTGAGTCGTATATTGAGCCGGTACTGAGGGCAGAGGGGGAACGGGCAGGAGCAGGAGGGGGAACCGCAGAGGCAATGCTAGGGTTGGCACTTGGCCAGCTGGGCCGCTGGGCGCTGGGCCGCAGAGGGATTGGGGGGCGGGGGGACGCGTTGGGCCAAATCTTGGAGGCCCGAGGCCGGTTTATCAGATATTCTGCGCCACCTAGGACCCATTTTATCATATATTTGCTCTCTACTCCAACATAGGTATAAGTAGGGTCAAAAATTTTAGGTGGGGCTGCGGCCCCACCAGCCCCCATGGTGGGTCCGCCCCTGATCAGGAATCTCCACAAAAGTGAAGAAAGCATGAAATCAGTGTAGCAATTATATACATCTCAATTTTTTATATCTCCTGTTCAAAGTGTAGTACCATTCTCCAGATTATAGGTTGAACACGCCCTTTAGCTGTAGAGCTCTCAAGCTCTGCCTGCTTTACAATATTTGTTAGAAGTTGATATCGAATATGTGTACGAGTAGGTTACAATGACTTTGTGTTGTAATAGGCAGGGTTGGTTTAGAGTTGTAGTCGGACTCTTCCTGGCTTCCACTATATAAAGGAAGGCACCCCTGGTGTAACCACAGAACGACTATGTAGAGGCTTAGGCTCGCAGGAGGTCGTGGCCGGCTTGTGGCCGCGATCCACAGCGATCGGCTGCGTTGTTGGGAGGGAGCGCCCATAATCATTGCCCCGCAGATGTAACCTGAGAGGTGAACTGCGTTACCAAATATTGTGCCCCCGGTGTCGTTTCAGATCTAGTATCGACGTCCTGTTTTTCAACAAGTGGTATCAGAGCAGAGGTTCGGTGATGTAGATGATCTTGGAGGAGGCACGAGGATTATGCATATACACGTGTGCCGAAGGAAAACACTAGATTCGGCGCAAGGTGGAGCATGTCGGCGATCGAAGAATCGATCGGTGGAGTCGAACACTCCGGGCAGGTGGCCTGGACCGTTCGATGGGCTGCTATTGGCAAGGATCGATCAGACGTGGTGATTGGGCCGACAACGCGGCTATCAAAGACAGGGGCTTCGGCGCTCGTGATCAGACCGGCCACCAGACATGGCGAGACGGCCGGATAGATCGGAGCGGAGGAAGTGTCGAGGAGAGCGATGCGACCGATGTTGCACAAGAGGTGACATCACGGCACTGCTTGCGGTTACCGTGTCGTGGATGTTCGGCCAGGGTGCGGCATGTTGCCGTACGCGGAGAGCGTGCGGTGGCGCACTAGGAGGCATGCTCGAGGGCTTGCATATTGGATAAGGGGTGGATAAATTTTTTCGGCGGATTTTTTGGTGGCCGTTGATGTCCTCGGTTCATGGCAAGTGGTTGTTTCTGGGTTGGTGGGCCCCACGGCAATCGTGCATGCAAGCAGCACGACGGGTTTTTTTTCTTTTGGCGGAAAAGCCATTGCATGCAAGGTCAGGCCCCACGATGGGACCCACGGTGGCTGGCTATTTGTTGCTGCTTAGTTGACTGTTTGATATGCTCTGAAGGTGGCAGCGGAACCAATCTAGCAAATCCGATGCTAAATCACAAAGAACAGTGCCAAAATTCTTGTTTTGAAACAAAAAAAAAACATGATTCATGAAAAAAAGAGGTGAAGATCTTGCCTGGTGGAGAGTAGGGTTCGTCGGGAGGGACTCGCTGGTAGCTCATCTCTGTCTTCCTCCTTTCTTCCCTCTCCTCCCTCGCGTGGGATATTTGTGGGGGGAGATTATTGGACTACTGTTTCTTGAGACTTTTAACACGACAGCTAAAGCATTTAATGTGTGATATATACAGAAGTATTTCTAAAAATTACTCCCTCTGTCCTAAAATATAGGACATATAAAAATTTTCATCAAGACCAATAAATAGTGTTTAAGAGAGTAAATCATTTTTAATTATCTCGTTGCTCGAAGCATGCATCTTCTTCCCATGCACTTAATTAATAACTTCAATAGCTAAAGCTAGCAAAAGCATGCACTTTATAGTGTGAATAGCTTAACTATGAGTTAATTACTCGTCTTTCCCAAAGAAATAATAGGAAGGTGCCTTATATTATGGGACAACTCAAAAAAGCTTATGCGCCCTATATATTGGGACAGAGGGAGTACTACAGAATGGAAAAAAATGATGAACAGGAAAGCCGCTGCTGGAGTAGCTCAGTTTTGGTTAGGCCGTGTTTATTTCAGATTAACGTTGAGTTGTGTTTTACTGTAGCAAATTTGTGACTCACTCGAAAGATGTTTTAAAAAAATTATGAAAAATTATTTTGCGAACTTTAAGAAGGACTATTTAAAACCCCACAAAAATAACTATAAAATATTACAACATTTGGTCTATACATAACAAATTTTCATTTAATTTAATTTAATTTAATTTAATCTGAAACAATCAAGGCCCTATAGATGGCCAAACGGGCGGCCCGAGCACGGCCCGGGAGACAGGGCCGTGCCGGCCCGGCCCAAGGCACTAATGGGTCACCTCTTGACATCCAAGCTCTATTACCACACCTATTAGCCACTATAACTTAATTTCACTTATGATGGTTGAGTCATGTTATATTTCTTCCATGTTGTTCCAACTGTGCTCAGCTTTTCAATTCATTTTCGTCCTATCACATCCCATTGTCTCCTCGTGCCTGCAACCCTGCATGCGGTTCATTTCTTCTTTTTGTTATCTCTCCTACTCGGCTCCCCCGTGCATGCCTCCAGTCTAGACTTCCACTTCTCTTCTTCCCATCCAAAAGAGATGAAGAGCGCAGATATGCTAGGAGAGCGAGGGACGGCGGCCGGAGGCAGAGGTGTGCAGGCGTGCTTGGGGTGTTCCACGCAGCGCCCGCGGAAAAACGAGGAGGCGCCTCGATTTATGTGATTCAGTTAATGGCTACAGTTATACGTATTGGTGTTGGTGAAAAAATATACATCCTATATAATGGAACGGAGGGAGTAATATACATATTGATGAATAAAAAATAAAAAAATTAATCGTGCCGAGTCGGGCCGGCCCTACGTGCCTGGCCTTCGGCCCAGGCACAACCCGCCTGACCGGGCTGTGCCGGCCCGGGCCCGATGCGTGTCGTGCTGTGCCGTGTTTCGGCAGCGCCAAAATGTCGTGCCTTGTGCCGGCCCATTTGGCCATCTATAGTTAGAGCCCTTCCTCTAGCGAGCTTTCTCAGTTATTTATCAAATGCTATTTGCATTTTTTTTAACAGCAGTTTTTCTCTTTATTTATTTTCTATCAGCATTTTTTCAAACCGTTATTTTTCACATGGACACCGGTTGCTTCACATTTATTCGGTTGGTTGCGCTAATCTCCGCCGCTCTAGCCCCCCCCCCCCCCCCCCCCCCCCCCCCCCCCCCCTTTCCTTTGTTTTTGGTACCCCTGTGGAGGCTGGCCAGGTGGGGGGTAAGGCCCCTGCGGTGGAGGGTACACGCCATGGCCCTGAGGAGGAGGGTAAACACCAGGTGGAGGTGGGTATGGGTATGGCCGAGATTGAGAATACCCTGCGGATGAACAAAGAAAACCAAGCCAGGCGTCAATGATTGATTTTGACAGAATTCGATGGCTCCAAAAATCGCACCTTTTGCAATCTACAGAAAATTTAGAGAGGATTCTGCAGACCATCTTCCCGGGCATCACAAGAAAAGAAATTTCCCAAGATTTGAGAACGCAAGAACAAAGAAACAGCAAGATGGCCAGGCTGAGCTTCGCTAGCTGCCCGATCCTGCAAGAGAACCCTAACAAACAAGGAGGGCTGGCTATTTGTTGCTGCTTAGTTGACTGTTTGATATGCTCTGAAGGTGGCAGCGGAACCAATCTAGCAAATCCGATGCTAAATCACAAAGAACAGTACCAAAGTTCTTGTTTTGAAACCAAAAAAAAAACATGATTCATGAAAAAAAGAGGTGAAGATCTTGCCTGGTGGAGGGTAGGGTTCGTCGGGAGGGACTCTCTGGTAGCTCATCTCTGTCTTCCTCCTTGCTTCCCTCTCCTCGCGTGAGATATTTGTGGGGGAGATTATTGGACTAGCTGTTTCTTGAGACTTTTAACACGACAGCTAAGCATTTAATGTGTGATGTATACAGAAGTATTTAAAATTACTACAGAATGGGAAAAAAAATGATGATGAACAGGAAAGCCGCTGCTGGATTAGCTCAGTTTTTGGTCAGAGCCCTTCCTCTAGCGAGCTTTCTCAGTTATTTATCAAATGCTATTTGCATTTTTTTAACAGCAGTTTTTCTCTTTATTTATTTTCTGTCAGAATTTTTTTCAAACTGTGATTTTTCACATGGATACCGGTTGCTTCACATTCATTCCGTTGGTTGTGCTCATCTCCGCCGCTCTAGCCCCATCGTTCCTCAACTTAGGGTTTTGCCATGTCGGGTTTATTTTAGGGTAAGGCACCACTTTTCCACCGCCCACTCCATCGAGATGATTTTAGGGCAAAGGATGCCAATGTGGCAATGGGTTCGAGCAAAAATGCGGCCTGCGTGTCCTCCTTTGCTGACAGGGCATGCTGACGCGTGTCCACGTCGACCCATATGATGGATTCGGGTGAGAGAGATTTTTCTTAAATGGTAGTATTAATATCACATGGAATTTGGTTACCATATTTCGAAGTTGAGAAGCAAAACTGAACTTTACTGTTATGGGCTAAAGTGGATTTGTTTTTTCCACTTTGAAATATTCTCCATTTCTCCACCGGCCCAGTCAACAAAGCCCATCAGAACTGGCCCGTTTTTCTGCTTCTCCATGGGCAACAGCCGACAGGTGACCACCAGCACCGGGCCGCAATCCTGGCCTGGTGAACAACGCCAGTAGCCGCCAGCGGATGGATAAACTATGTTCATTCCTTACATCCTAGTGCATGATTTATGCATCTCAAAGGAAATAAAGATCATTCAGAAACGAGATATCTGATAATTATATACACCTTGGAATATGCTCTACTGAAAGAATCCATCAATGTGTAGTACAGTTTGCTCTGCTTGCAGTAGTACAGCCTGAAACGAAACGGTACTGCATCGACGTTCAGGAATCTGATCATCGGCTGGCCAGAGCTAGGATTTTATGCTGGGTGATGGTCACGTAAAGGCTAGATGTCATGTCATGCATTGTCAATGAGTATATATAATCCACCACTAAATACACGGCTATGATCTAGCTATTCATTGCTAGAAGATTATATTACTTGGTTCCAGAAACTAATTAAAGAGATGCAGTTAGGCCTAGCATGATGAGCATTGAGCAGAAAGAACCATGCATCCACGCACTCAGGCTAGCCAAGGTGGCTGCCCATGCATGGACCAACCCAAGCCTCACTGCTGAATCAGATGTAGTATCTGAAGTACTTCAGAAACTCCATCTGCTGATAATTATCAGTAATTCAGCTGGTAATTATCATTAATTCAGCAAATCCTAGGATTATATACCAATAAATCATAGAATCTCCACCTGCTGCTAATTAGCAGGAATTCAACACTGGACTTGCTTCAGTGCTTTCGAGGGTTTGCAGTGCAGTACACTACGCAATAATGCTCGAATCCAGCAACAAATAATTATGTATATACCTCGTAGAGAACACGGTATCGTATCCTTATTCCTTGCTGCATGGGTGTAGACTCTCTACACTACTGGAATATCTTATCATTGCAGCCTCTTTTTCGGCTGAGCAAGAATATGTTCTAGTTTTGTCAACTTACAATGGCTTATTGGCTTTCCTGGAGACACGACTAACGATGTCAAAGATGATGAGCACACCATGGCCTGGTGACCATGCATATATCCGCTGCTTAACATTGCATATATATGTAGGAAATAACGATCTCCTTAGATTTTTGTGATATGAGGACATTACGTTTGACCCTCTATGAAAAGGATTTCAGATGCTGAGATAGGTAACTGTTGGCAGTATATGACGCGAATATCAGGCGCATTTTTTGATTGGCTGTATAACGGTTGTTTTCGTGCAAAGTCGACAAAATATGATGCCGATAAATCTGGGAATATATAACGGGGATATGTATTTTGGTGAATGTGCCATTTGCATGCAAAAATGGTTGGTTTGTTGTTCTTCCATTGGGCTACATCTCCTTTGGAGAGAATCAACATGTGACAATCATATAGAGGTAGCATAAAGTTTCGTGTATTGTTGTTGGATCTAAAAAAAACTTTTTAAAACCATTGATCCATTTTTTTATAGAATTTTTATTAGATCAATCATCAAAGGTTACAATCATAGAAAAACTATTACAATCCTAACACCACCTACTTGAAACAGTGTTAAGATATTTCTGCTTCCTCTTGTTCGGATCAAGCATTTGTCCACTACTACAGGACACTACATCACTGCCGGGTCAAAACAGGTTTCACTACCGGTTTCGACACCTACAGTAATAAACAACAGTGATGAGGGTCAATATTACTGTCGGGTACAAAACTGGCAGCAGTAAGGATTATCCCTTCCGGGTCATATATTGAGCCGGTGGTGATTACCAAATTCCACTGCCGGCTCTCTAGCACGAGCCGACAATGATACTTCACTGTTACCACCGGTTTGTAGCACGAAATGCTTGCACTAGTATCATATTATAATTTTTGGCACATCTTGAAGGGCATGCATTTTCCTTGCTAGTGATGATCCACTAACATCCCAATTAATTCAGCTTCTCCACCGTTTTTCTCTTATTTGCTTTCACTGATAGCATCTGCAGATCGATAAAAATTAACATCCGATGTCGTTGTGGAGAGTAACATCACACGACAGCTCGGCACAAAATTTCTAACACAAGGACAAAAAGATGGACAAGAATCATAAAAGACATTCTAGTAAAGCATATGTGCATGCATGGTATCGCGTCAAGTGACTTAGCCCATTCGCAAGCAATGATGGTTCGATGTATATGTGTGTGGCAACTCTCACCCTTTATTTTTTCAGAATTGAGAACGAATATGGAGGGGGCGATTTGATGGCCACGTGACCAGGTTTCTCAGCCGTCCACACGCATGTGCATAGGCACGTATACGCATAGACGATATATATCAACGAGCTAGCTATACTGCCCAATTAAACGAGCATGCAATATTGCTTAAGACCAAAACTTCAAAATAGCATATTAGTATATATACTCTATATATCAACCTCGCAGCGTATTACATATGTTTGGTGTTTGCTTATGTGCTATAAACAAAGGTTAAAATTGTTGGTCCTGCTGGGGGCGACTGCTACTTGTTGGTCACTCTGGTTATGCCGGAACGATATGGTTTTTAATAAGAAAAATATCTCTTCATCATTGCAGGCTATTTACTTAATTATCCATTGGCTCCATACTTGGACTACACTTTAGCAGCCGGTTTCGCGGAATTTTGTTATGGCGGCATGTTCACATTATGTAATGAGTGGTCAAAGAGTGTTTTACCCAGGCACATGGGTGACGACCTAAGTCTTCGGATTGATAGTCATTGAGTTGTCAACTTTTTCTTTTTTTTCGTTTGTGGGCTACGAGCATCTTACGATATATATCAACGAGCTAGCTATACCGCCCAATTAAACGAGCATGCATTGCTTAAGACCAAAACTTCAAAATTGCATATTAGTATACTCTATCAACCTCGCAGTGTATTACATATGTTTGGTGTTTGGTTATGTGCTATAAACAAAGGTTAAAATTGTTGGTTCTGCTAGGGGCGACTGCTACTTGTTGGTCGCTCTGGTTATACCTGAACGATATGGTTTTTAATACGAAAAATATCTCTTCACTGCTGCAGGCTATTTACTTAATTATCCATTGGCTCCATACTTGGACTACTCTTCAGCAGCCGGTTTCGTGGAATTTTGTTATGACGGCATGTTCACATTATGTAATGAGTGGTCAAAGAGTGTTTTACCCAGGCACATGGGTGACGATCAAGTCTTCGGATTGATAGTCATTGAGTTGTCAACTTTTTCTTTTTTTTCGTTTGTGGGCTACGAGCATCTTGTTATGCAGAGGCTGGGAGTGGTTTCAGGATGGTTGTATCACCCTTGATGTACCTACTTTTAATTTCAAATGAAGCCTTTTTAATTAAAAAAAGTATACTCCTATGTCATAGTCTTTTTTTTTATAATTATTAAAGTAGTGGTGGTGGACGAAGATCTCCTTCCATGTACGGAAAATCGGAGCGCGTGTTGACCCTAACTTGAAAGGTAGATTTTGTGCTGGAATATCTGCTCTATGTGGAGATGGCTGCCTGTTCGATGCGCCTCAATGATTTTTAACTTTTTGGTGATGTTAGAATTCGATCGAACATGGCTTAACCACTTGGGACACATCGATCAAGAGCTAGCTATACATACATATATAATCGAACAACATATCGATCTTACAATGCTGACATATATTTTTTGTTCTCTAGATATGCATCCACTGGCATCAGGGCGCGTGGTGCTCAATTGCTCATCAGAAGACTTATCGCCGAAATTTGGCCGAATTTAGGTGATTTTTGGTCTTAATTACCGGTGGGGTCCAGCTAATAAGTAATCCAGCCAAAAAAAGGTGAATTTGAATTTAAAATAAAATTGACCGGAAGTTCTGGTGTTACAAAAGTTGGATATTTCGGCTGATATAACTGCAATTTCAAGTAAATTAAAACACGCTATTTTTCATAAAAAAACAGAAAATTTCATTAAAAACTGATTACTCTCGATTTTTGCCCATACTCTGCTGCCACGGAAAAATTTTGAAAACGATTAATATTGTTTAGCAATCTGTGAAAAATAATATTTAAGCATCTGGTATTGATCCATACCTCATATTAAAAACATTTTGAATAAAGTTTGATCTAATACAAAAGAAAATAGAGCATATGACAGATTGATGAGTCAGTTACTCTATTGTCAAAAGGAGTAGAAATGAGCCGAGCGCGAACAAACTAGGGCTCAACTTATGCTCCTTCATGGCTCATCTGCACAACTCAGCTCAAGTTTGACCGAAGCTTGAGTCACATTGTGAGCCGTGCAAATTTTTCAAGTGGAGCTTTGAAGGCTCCATGGTTTGTCCCAATGCGAGTGCTCGAGCTTGCAAGCGCCATGGTTGTACCGGTCCCAATGGTGAAGCTCGATGGCATAGATGGCTTGATGGTGCGACTATATATATCTACTTCATTGCCTCCTTCATTGGAGGAGCAAGAGCAGGTGGAAGAGGAAGCCTTGGGTCCATTGGGTACAGCTTATGGGGGCGGTGGGTGGCGCCTAGAGTTTCAGATCCACCCGTGAGGCTACGAGGGAACGGAAGAGGAAAACACGATCATGATAGATCCTTTTCTGAATGACAAGTTCCTGGGCTGTTGTAATGAATGAGTCACAAGCGAGCCGTGAGTGAGCCAGGCCTGGCTCGTCTTAGTCTGACTACAGAGCACGAGTGGAAAATGGGCTCAACACTGCACGAGTTAGACCAAATGATTTTGTGGTGAATGACACATCACTCATCGGATACTAATGAACTCCACTATAGACTTTTAACGGTGTGGATTATTAAATTTGCTCATGCCATATAATAGTCGTTTGAGATTAAAAAAAAATCAAAATTTTAAAACTTTATTTACGTGCTTCTTTTTAAATATTTAGTTCTGGATATAAAAATCATATGTGTAGGCTCATCTTAAAAAGTACTCCATATAAATTACATAATGTCAGTGGATTTATAATATTAATTAACGGTTGAGGACGTGTAGATAACTGTACGTGTGACTGAAAGCAGTAATCGCATAAAACATAAAACTAAGAGGTAACTATACCAATATTTGCATATGCATTCATGAGGTGTACATTATGAATTGCCAAAAAAAAAAGACGTGGACAGAAGGTAGCAGAATATGTAAATGGTTCTCTATCAATAAATCTAGCTTTACTGTTTTGAGAAACACCGAGTATCTTGGTTGCTTTGATTTGCATGTTGGCCAGCAGTTTTATTTGTCCTGGGAAAGTAGTAGTCTTATCTTATCAGCAGACAGGCAGATGCAGTCCCCTATGTACCACCTTTTTTATCCTTTTCTTTTCACTTAAAAATTTCATATACATAGATACACTGACATGCATATATTATTTTGTGCTTCTCCATTACATATACCAATCCCGTTGCAATGTCCAATAATATATATTGCTATCTGAATTTCATGCCAATGTGATATTGATATTTTTTTCAAACAACCTCTCGAGAGGTAAAAGCTCTGCCAATTCATTAAAGAGGAAGAGGAGCAATATAATGGTCCGACACAAAGCACCAAACACACCACAGCGCAAACATTTCAAGCACGCATGCAACCATGCGGCCTCGGCCTAAGCCGACCATCTCGCACAAAGGCAACAACAACAGCATCAACCCATCTAACAACACATGCAACCCACGCAGCCAAACCCATCCACCACACAAGTGGCGATGACACAACTAACTAAAAAAATGGGCTCTAGAGGAGCACCAACAACATGGTCGGACAACCTCGACAAAGAAGTGACGAAGAGGATGCTGCCATCACCCGTCCACACCTAGGTTTCCACCCAAGGACAAGGGAGCACATAAGACGGCACTGGGGGGAAATGGCGTCGAAAGGTGTCGCCACCACTGACCCAGCATAGACTAGGCAAAGCTTTTGGCTCAAGCACCATCATCCTGAAGCTGCGCTTCCAGAGGAACTAGAACAAACATGAAGAACATAGCTGTAGGTGAACCTCGGCCACCAGAATCCGGCCAAGATTGTCCCCTGCGTCATCACCCTGAGGCGACGCAACTCCCACTACGAAGGGGAGTCGAGAAGGAGGGTGGCTCAGAGCGACATCAATAACAGAAATCAAGAGGGTCAAAGACATCGTTGGCACTACCAAACTGCCCGAGTGAATACCAGGAATGAGGGGAGAGGGACTTGTCGGTATAATAAATACCGGGGTATAAAGAGTCCGAAGGAAGGCCGGGCGAGGGCCCCACACGTCAGGCGGGCGACCAGGCCCCAGCGTGTGGGCGAGCCCCTCAGCGAGCACAAGAGGTCCCTCTCTGTCAGGTGGGGCCCGTGCAGCAGGAAGCGTCCTAAGGGAGTCTTCTCGGCGAAGGCTCTCCTCTGCAGCGAAGGACAGGTGCATTCAATGCGACATTACGCGCGGATAGACAGATGAAGAAATGATTACCGCCACAGTGACCTCTGCGGCTCTGTCAAGCCGTCACTGTGGCACAGAAGAATTGACCGGCAGAGAGAGAGTTAACCATCATCAGGCAGGCCGCTCGCGTCAGGCGGCGCAAGCTGGGGCCCACCCGTCCTGTCACCGGCGTGTTCACACGGGTCAGAGGCCACTTGCGAAGCGTGCGTGGGCGGCGCGGCGCAGCAGCAGCACGTTTTCGTCCCTCCTGTCGTGTCCTCGTGTCTTATCGAGTGTACTGAGGGCACTGTTTTGCCTACCCCCGGTTCTCTCCGCCAGTTCGAAAGCTTGTATAAAAGGGGAGGAGAGAGACCGAGGAGAGGGTTCCATTCGGATTTTTCGTTCCGAAAACATTCTGTATTCACATTCCACACAACCAACCCAAGAAAAGAGCTAAGGCTCGGCAGGAGTAGGACTGTTACCCGCGAGGGGGTCCGAACCTGGGTAAACCCCGCGTGTTGCTCTCTGTCGCGCCCAACACTCAAATCGAACCGAGCTCGAGCCGATCGGCTAGCAGGTTAAGAAAATCTGACCGAGGTGTGATCCGCAGTGGTTGAGCGGTGAGCACGCCGTCAGGACTCAATTGAGACGACTCCTATCACCCTACTGACACAATCAGGAGGCCACCCAAACCCCACCAGAGGCACCCCACAGCAGAACCAACCATCCAACATCGGATCCAAACTTGATACCAATGGATTTGGTTAAACACCGCCAGCGACAACCTCACACCGCGGGGCATCCTCCGTATGACACGGGGCAGTGCCTCCAACACCACCCAGAGGTGTTCCATGGTGGATCCAATTGCTCAAAGGCATATTTGAGCTTACCTTCATCGGATCTGAACGACCACCGCACCGACACATGTTGTCACCTAGATAGAGAAAGGAGACGCAGTTGGCCGCCCACACCACTGCACCACCGCATGCACAGAGGGGAGGCGCTCTGCCATACACATAAAGGGAGCCACGCTGCAGTGCCCCCCATGTACAGCGTCTGCCCCAGCTGGCACTGACTGCCAGCACTACCACCCGCCGCCTAAAAGAGAGGAAGAAGAAAGGAGATGGGGAGGGAGGCCTACCTCGTTCCTCCACCCCGACGGAGGAGGCACCGATGGGGGAACGCCGGTGAGGCCTGCTGGACCGGTAGACCAGCTAGGATGGGAGGCTGAGAGCGAGAGAGCTCCCCATGCCATATTGATTGTGTACACTTGCTAGAGAGCTTTTGAGTGATGACTGACGACCTGCTGAGAGTTGCTTCTCTTGGAACAAAATGGAGCTTGTTGCATAACATCACATACGCACAATGTAGTTCGCCTTCACCTGCGCAAGTTTATGTACAAGGACCAGTTTGACATCAGACGACTAAGTGTTATTTAACTCAGTCGATTTTCTAGATCGTATATCAAGCACCTGCATAGAACACATATAAGATCCAACAAAAGCATCTCGATACGTGAGAAAATTTACTGGGACTTATCTAAAAATCAATCGCATGATTAGCAAAAACGATATGTATATTAATTGTGAGTATTTTCGAACCGAGGATATGCTATAGCACAGGACTAATTCATCTGAATGCGAGCGCCGATATATATGATCACGGCCTGCTTGAAGTTATCTACCTATCTAACCAGTGGCAAGCAGACATTTTTTTTCTCTCATCCAGAAATGTGTATGCACAGATCAAGAGATACAAGCCTAGCATGAGCGATGAGAGTCACTCAGGCTAGCCAAGGAGACTGCCCGTGAGGCCACACCAAGGCTTATGCATGCTTGCATGCAAATGTATTGCATGCTCGCTAATTAGTATAAGCCTTCAGTGAGGAAGAACACACAGGCAAGTCATCCTTGGCTATCAGAGATAGGCTCTTATCGCCATGTAAGGCTTGCTCTCTTCTTCTTCTTCTTCACATAAGTGTGCAACAGTGCGATCGAGGCTACCTATAGCTAGCTAGATCGCTCTGCTGCATGCTGGTACAATCGCAATGCTTGCAATTCAGGAGCTTTTTATAGGCAGCTCTCAGAGCAGGAGGGCTCATCTTTTGCATCCAAACTAGAATCTTTCGTCGTAATCTTTATTCAGAGAACATATTCTAGATATTGTCAACCCAGATAGATCGATACAGCTAGCAAGAGATATAGCCGCAGCCGCAGTTTCTCGTGATCCCTATAGTTGCATTGCACCAAGTAGATAACTCTGTGACAGGTCACAGGTGCATGCATACGTGCATATAGCTAGTGAGCATATCGGAAAGCAGTGCCCCGGGTGCCCTTTAGGCGTGGATAGAAGTGATTTCAGGCATATTATATTCATCTTAGCTGGATCGATGTTACTCCGAGATCCATACAAATGCACGACCTTAATTAGGGATGGATAGAAGTGTTTCCCTTTCTTTTTTTTTTACTTCTTGCTGCCATTGATTTCTTCTCATCTCCCATGCCCATAAGCAAGCTACTCCACCTGTTCTTCCTCCGGTTGTCACATGTTTTCTTCCGTTCATCTCTCTTTCACCCTGTTGTCAGGGCAACCAAGGGTGCTCAATTGCTCATCAGAAGACTTATCGCCGAAATTTGGCCGAATTTAGGTGATTTTTGGTCTTAATTACCGGTGGGGTCCAAGCGTGATCTAGAATGGGACGAGAGCTTGTGAAAAAAAATTGGGATTCTGATTGAACTTAAGTTACAGTAGGCTACATGGCCTTAGTTATATACAACTTGACCCTTGCATCCACTTTGCCTCTTCAGGTAAAAGGAATTTTTAGGGTAAAGTGGTATTTTACGCCTACTTCTCCTGTTTGCCTCTTGTCGGGTGGGAAGAGCAGGGGCATGTCTTGTCGGTCCTTCCTCCTTGCTTGCATTCCTTTTGCAGCCTTCGCAGTAGGGAACAAAATAACGGTTTCCTCTAATTATGTACTTTAGTTCCTAACTACCTGTAGCGCCTCCCTTTGGCTTGTACCTGCAGTGGCGGGCTACTTTTGGCAGACGTAGAGCATCTTTGAATCTTGGCCTACTTTTGACTATTGACCTTGTACAGAAACTTCGAATTTTCCGCCGACAACCATGATTTAGCATGGAACGGTCTCGTGGTCAGTCTTGTCGGTTGGGGGTAGGGGTCTTCCCCTGCAACACAGCCGTTGTTGTTTTCTCCACCAAGACCTCTTCAAGACATTAACAACATATCACAATATTTTTTTTTCTGTTATCCTACTTAAATCATTCAGGTGAAAATAGTATATGTGAAAAAAAATGTTGGCCAATGGCCATTAATTGTTTTTAAATAAGATGGTTCGATCTAACGGATATTCTTAAATGTTTGAGCAGTAAATAACGTGTTGCTGTATGCTATATGTTGTGTTTAGAAGTTTTGCTACAAACATAAATACTTTTTCCAATGGCCCGTCCTGCTCGTTGGCCTGCCTTAACTATTGGGCTCTAAAGAACTGTCTTTATGCATGCAAGGATTGTACATGGGCTGATGGTCCGGCCGCTATGTACTTTCACATATCAAAATCTGTGCAAATTAATCGTGCCCCTCTCCCTCCCTCTCTCACACACACTCGTGACTCGTGTGGACTGTGTGCTCTGATTCAGAGCCATAGCTTCAGCTGCAGAGCTGGAGACATGGCTTGCGACAGGAGGACATTAATTAATTATCTCCGGCAAATAAGATCCAGAGGCAAGTTAATAAACAACCCCAGTCCGTGGAGCAACCTGGACGCTTCCGGACTCCGACGCAACTGTCACGGCATCTTTTAGCTGGTTAACTAATTAATCAAGCGAGCTAATTAATTAACTAACGCACTCCTACTAGGGGACAGTACCAAAAGAAGAAGCTAAGCTAGGCTAGGAGTATATAATACACGCTAATCATGGCCCTCCACTAGCGCAACCCTGCTTAATTAATTAGTTTAATTTAACTAATCGCCCCACTTGCTAAATCCAGCAAACCCCAGCATCAAGCAGGATCTTGCCGCACGCCCACGTGGCGGCCGCCGGTTGGCTCTGTTCGTACAGGATTTTGTTAATGCGTCCACGTACGTGTGCGTGGCCGCAATGGCGTCACGGGTGACCTCAATTCCAAAAGGCCGTAGGCGATAGTATAATACTACGGCACGCTCGTTCGTACCCTTCTCCTTTTGGATTAAGACATTCTTATTTGCTGCTGGTACTATATGTAACTGATTAGCATTTCGTCTGATGCATGTTTAAGGCAATTAAGTAGGAGCTCAAAAGATATATATGCACGTACCATACGCAGCTGATCAGCATTATATTGTGCATACATTATTTGTACAATATATGCACTAGCTAGTCCTGCCATGCCATGCACATCTAATCCCCTCTCAGTCCCATGCACGACCAACTCGATCGATCGGTCCCATGCATGTATAATGCATGTATGGGCCGGGGCCGCGTCGACGTACGCGCTGCGTCTGTTGTTACGTAACCAGTACGTGGTGAACTCTTTAAGAGCAATTCCGACGAACATCAGCCCGCCGTAAGAATTCTAACTTCGCTTTATGCTTCGGGCCATTAAACGGTAGGGATATCGATCGATTTGAGCCACAAACTGATAGCGATATCACGACATCGATCACTACTGGTTTGAGACTTTGAGACACGAACCGGTAGTATAATATTCTGTTCCCAGATATCAAGCCTACTAAACAAAGGCATGATTGTGGAGAGTGTGTACGTGCCTAGGCCAAGAGAGAGCGAGGAAGAAAGAGGGAGCCTCCTCTAGCTAGAAAGAGTGTCCTTTGCTCCTTGTATAGGTCAAGAGCTCTATGGTATCACGATATCTCACGAGAAATTGAGATCACCCTTAGACTACTCTTGGATGGTTGAGGTGGCTTTTGGGGCAAGGCTCGTACCCGGGATGGTTTGGTCTACGGTAGCCAATAGGCCCTGATGACGCAGAACCGGCGCAACCCAATCCTTGATAGAGGATGACTCTCACTAACGGAACTAATAGAAATTGTTGATGGAGAGGCAACCAGGCAACACCGTAGCATGAGAATCTCAGTAGAAGTGGCAAGGTTGCGATGGGAAGAAGAGTTTGAATATCTTATTATTGGTGTTGTAGTGCCTTAGGAAGCTAATGACAAGCAAGATACTTTCTCTTATGATAATAAAACTACTCCACATGACCACCCTTGTTACAATAGGTGCAATGAAGTCCGGTCTGCTATGTCACGCTAGAAGACGGGGACATTTGGTGAAGATGAAGTGTGGGAACTAGCAGGTGTCAAGTCGATGTATCCGATGGACAAATTATCAAACTTACATTATCAGAACTAGTCTCCTCAATATGAAGAGCAGCAAGAAAGACTTCATAACCTCTTTATGATCATCAAAGGCCTTTTTTAGCATCATTATTATCAGGCATTGGAGCTGGCAGCGCAGAGGGATCAAAACGCAATTGTAAAGAAAGCTCGCCAGCAAGAAAATCCCAAAGACACTGGCCACACATATAGAGGCACATGTGAAAAGCCTAATCTTGCTAATTGAGTCCATAAAATTATTGGGCAATGAGAAACTGAAACCGTCCTCGACAGTATTTTTCCTTATTTTTTCTTCTTACTTTATCATTTTCTTTCTTTTTTTAGTAGCAGATGGATTACTACCAGTACTCGGAGGCAGTACCACTAGTACTACCGTGTACTACTAGAACCTGTGATAGAACCACATGGTGGCGGGTGGCCAAACAGTGGCAGCGGTGGGAACGACTAGGACACAGATGAGTGGTGACGACCTTCAGGTCCTATGACAACAGAACTAGAGGGGGGCAATCGACCTAGTGAAGACGACCTGATAATTGCAGAGCAGATCATGTGATGACGACGGTGGTGGCCTAGTGATGATAAATGACATGGCAATAGAGATGATCACTCGGGGTGGAGTCCGAGTAGCTAGAGCAAGGCAATGGTTGAAGTGGACGGCAACGACGGAGCAAGTTGTGGTAAGTACGTGTGGCGAGGCGACAACAACATGTCAACAACAACCCAATAGCCAACAATATAGAAGTTTGATGTCATCGAAGAAGAGATGATGATAGCTAGAAATAGCTTAGAGAAGGCAAATTATGCGCATGTGCGATGCTATTCGCCGAGCAAAAAAGCTTAAACCTATAGTTGCTCTGATACCACATTACAAATAATACTTGTATTCATTTTAGAGGTAAAAATTCCATCATATATACATGTATGTACAAAGGACATTGTTATGTTTCGTGTCAAATATGTACGAGTAGGTTACATATACTCTATATTGTAATAGGAATGGTTGATTTACAGTTGGAGTCGGACTCTAATCAGGCCTCCACCATATAAAGGGGGGCAGATCTGGTTTAACTAGGACAACAACTGCAAAATAATAGCATAGGCCTGAGGGGTCAGCGGCCATCATGTTGCCATGACCTAGGCAGTCGGTATGCTGTGGTATTATGGTTTGGGGAGAAGCGCCCATAGTCAGAGCCCCGCAGATGTAGGTATAAGCCGAACTGCGTTACCAAACATCGTGTCTCCCGGTGTCGTTCGTGATCTTGCATTGGCGTAAATCTAAACAAATGGTATCAGAGTTTGGTTGGCGAGGTTGGCCAAGCGGAAGATCTAGGGGGAGACACGAGGATCATGCATACATGGGCGCCGCAAAAAACGCCTCATCGGCGCAAGGTTGTGTCGGACACTTCGGGCAGAAGGCCCGAACCATTCAATGGGCTACCGTTGGCAAGGATTGGCCAGACGTGGCAATCGAGCTAACGACATAGCTGACAAGGTCGGCAGGAGACAGCCCGACCTCGGCGTTCGCGATCAGACCGGCAGGCGCGGAAGGATGTCGAATAGATCGGAATGGCGGGAGCAGTGATGCAACCGGATGTAGCACGGAGGTACGACATCACGACACTAGAGGCGACGCTGTGGAGTGGATGCGGATGGCCAGGGTGCGGCATGTTTTATCATGCACGGACGACATGGTGCGCGGTGGCAGGCTGGGAAGTCTGCTTGAGGGCATCCAGAGATTAGGTACAAGGGTTCGCGCAAATCGCTGGAACGACTTCAGGGTGGAGAAGGTCATATTTTCAAGGTGGAGTTTGCTGGCTTTTGTGTCGAATATGTGTACGAGTAGGTTACATGGACTCTATGTTGTAATAGGTATGGTTGATTTAGAGTTGGAGTCGGACCCTAATCAGGCCCCCACTATATAAAAGGGGACAACCCTGATGTAAACAGGACAACGACTACTGCAAAATAGTAGCATAGACCTGAGGGGGTCAGCGGCCGGTATGTGGCCGTGGCCTGGGCAGCCGGTATGCTGCGGTATTATGGTTTGGGGAGGAGCGCCACAATCAGAGCTCCGTAGATGTAGGCAAAAGCTAAACTACGTTATCAAACATCGTGCCTCCCGGTGTCGTTCATGATCTTAACGCAAATCCTAGCATACTTAATAGAAAAGTCTCCATACATAGGAAATACCCGCATAGTACATATGTCTAACACACACTACCTAGTACATATTGTTGCACGTAAAATTATATATGTGAATTGGGCTGTCAAAACTAGAGGACTATGACATAACACTTTTTCTCCCCTTCTCTCTCTCCACTGGAAAGGGTAAGATGGCTTTCACATACGAGTGAGAAAGAGATGTATAAGGCAAGGGACCATGCATACTGTTATATATGGCCCTATCTTTTTGGACATCGCATTGTGCAATAATAAGAGATGTGGTGCCATATCGATCGGTGCTGCAAATGTCATCTTTGCGACAACGAAAGCCTCCACTGGCCAGCCTCCTGGATTCGACATGCGTATATATGCCTGCAATTTACTTCTTCATTACGACTGATCATCGAGCTAAAGGAGGTAAATATTAGATCAAATAAAATGAACGATCTAAAATACTCCTTTAGCATCGCAGGGCAATTATATATATTCTGGAAGTGATTAATTTGCAGCCTCCATGGACAAACTAATCCCTGCAATTCAAAACAGCTTCAAGCTGGAGCGAATCTCCCTCATATTTTCTCACTGATGAAGTCAACTCGTTGCTCGTAGATAGAGCCGTGGGCAAACTTACCCTAGCTAATGGCGCATCAACATCAACATCACAATTAAACGTGGATTTAGGAGCCGATCCCTTCATGGCCGATCATTATCACTTGCATCGCACGGAGCATGTGCTCGGCATGTTCCTTTTCGGCGCCCTATCTCTTTGAGATCTTTTTTTGCTGCTACTGTCTAATCCATCGCTTATCGATCGCTTTGTGTCATCGATCTGGACGGCTGGGCCTTGACGCTGATCAGTCAGCACAAATGACCAACTTCGATCTTGTAGCAACCCCAGCTCCTGCTCAGCAAAGTCAGGAAGTTAGATACTTGTAACATGAGAAGGCATATAGATATAAAAGCAAATTATTTTACACCAGAATTTGTATTAAATAGATTTTTGACCAACTATAAAAGATAATAGACATTCGAAATAAAAATTAGAAATAAGAATCCATGTCGGACTAAAGAAAGAGCCCGTGTCAACAGGAATTGATAGACATAAAAATTCAAATCAAATTAGAGATTGATATAAATCTAGCCACACGGATGCGTGAAACACTCTGCTCGTTGTGTCCGTAATTAAGAGCATGTGCATGTACTCCCAAGTTGCAAATGTTCATGCACCTTATTAATCTGAACTTGTCTTAATGCAACTGTCCGTGCATGCACCTTACTTAATTCACAAGATGGTACTAGGTAGCAGGATATATATGCATACTAAACTGATTTATGTAAGCCCACATGCTGGATCATTTGCTGTAGTTCATTGCATCTTGGCTACATAATAGTCTCCGGTCCTAAAAGCTGCCTATCGAGCAGTGGCAAAAGTTCTCATATTACAACGTTGAATGCTACGTACCCCCTTGGTTGTTTACACGAGACATATTGGTCTGGTACATTTCAGCTTAGCATAGCGTAGTGTTTTACTGTAGCAAAATTTGAGAGTCTTTAAAAAGATGTTTAAATATTGTAAAAAATAATTAAAAATAGTTTTAGAATTTTTAAGAGGAAAAATAAAAATCTGAGAAAATCATTACAAATTATTACACGAATAGGCTATACAAAAAAGATAAATTTTACTACCGTGGAATGCTACGCTGAGCTAAGCTGAAAAAAACATGGCCATATTGCAAATGATCTTTGTGAAATATAAAGCGCGTATTTAAATTATTGATCTCTTATTTTGTTGCACAATTCTCATGCATTTTAAACAACTCTTACGTGGGTTCTCCCTCATTTTGAATAGCATGGCCGGGTCACATGATCGTTAATTTTCTATTGTTTTTCTTTTGATTTCATAACTTTTCTTAATCCATGTGTCCATTTAAAACATGGTTTATATAAAAACCGGATGTAATAATTATTATACGAATATATTTTAAAAATAATTAAATTATAATATTATGCAAATACTTATAGAGGAGAATCGATTTGTGATATGATATGTATATATTATGTACAAATCTTAAAAATGAAGATAGCCTAATTTTGAAAGTTTTGACTTTGCATACTCTAGGTTTTTCGTTACACCGGGGAGATTTGTTAGATTTGTGTTTTCACTAACTCTTGGCCGGCCTTAACTAGCGTATTCTAAATTTTTAAAAAGGCTAACCTATACTGTGCGAGCTGAAACTAGTTGAATGTTAAGCTTGATTTTAAGACATTTTTGAATCTTTTTAAAGTTTATTTGCTTCGCTTATGTAATTTAAACATGTCAGCGTCCCGAGCCCCACCATGTCAGCGTCCCGAGCCCCACCCTCGTCCAGTCCCACTCAGCGCGCCAGCCCAGCGGAGGCGCGAGATATTTTCCGACAGCCCACGCCCACTGCCTCCCCGGGCCCACGCCACCTCAGAGCGACACGTGGACGGAAGATGCTCGCCTTCGTGTTCGCGGCCGCGCAGCGGATGCGCGGGCGTGAGGGCGTCTTCTCCATACCCTCCTCCTCCTCCTCCTCCTACCTCGCTGCCCATCGCAGAGAGAGAGAGAGAGAGAGACGCAGCAGCATAAAGAAGTCGTAGTCGTAGACCATCTCGCTCTCGCTCTCGCTCCGTCTCCATTGGATTGCTTCGTTGCATGGAGTTCTTTTGAGTTGTTGCTGTGAGCCTGTGATCGCTTGTTGTGGCGGAGATGAAGGACGGGGGAGGGGGGAGGCAGCAGCAGCAGCAGCAGTGGCCGTGCGACTACTGCGGCGAGGCGGCGGCGGCGCTGCACTGCCGGGCGGACGCGGCGCGGCTGTGCGTGGCGTGCGACCGCCACGTGCACGCCGCCAACGCGCTGTCGCGGAAGCACGTGCGGGCGCCGCTCTGCGCGGGCTGCGCCGCGCCGCCGGCGGCGGCGACCGCCGCCGCCGGCGGAGGCGAGCAAGCGTTCCTCTGCGCGGACTGCGGCGGCGGCGACGGCGCGGCGGCGCGCGTGCCCGTCGAGGGCTTCTCCGGCTGCCCCGCGGCGGCCGAGCTCGCCGCGTCCTGGGGGCTTGACCTCCCCGGCGGCGGGGAGGACGAGGAGGAGGATGCCTTCTTCTCGGGGCTGGACTACTCCATGCTGGTGGCCGACACCGACCTGCGCGACCTCTACGTGCCGTGCGACCCCCCGGAGATGGCCGCCGCCGCCGCCGGTCGGCGGCTCAAGGGGGAGGCGCTGTGCCAGCAGCTCGCGGAGATGGCGCGGCGGGAGGCGGAGGCGGAGACGGCGCAGCCGCAGCAGCAGCAGCAGCAGCAGCACTCGGATCTGAGCCCCCGCACGCCCTGCCGGACCTCCGCCGCCGCCAGCGGGCGCTTGCCGGACAAGCAGGCGCCGCCACCGTTGCCTTCTCCCGCTCCGGAGGCGCCGTTGCCCTACACGTCCCTGCTTATGGCGGCGCCGGCCAACTGCGCCGAGCTCATTAGCAGCGACCGCCTCGGCGATGACGACGAACAATTTCTGTGGGAGTGCACCACGCCCTCAGTTCCACCCGCCCAGGTAAAAGAGAGGAGTAAAAGTTTTTTTTTTCACTTCTTGAATGAAAAAAGGCAATTTATACTTCAATTGTATTGCGAATTCATTCATCTTTATGAGTGAGTAATATTAATTTCATTGCCTTAATTAGCCGCATTGTTCGTAGCCTAACACGCATCAAGATCATGGCATCATGTGGAGGTGACAAATGTTTGAAGGATCTTGCATTTCGCTTCCAACAATTGAAATCCAATTGTAATGTATAATGTCCATCGCTTCTTGACATTTGGGGCCAATTCCGCTGACCAATCCGATTGCGATATGCTGTTGTGATCTCTCTGGTAGCCGTAGGTGAGGGGATGGATGAAAACATCGGTTTCATGACGAATGCTAAGGTGCCAATTCTATAGCCATATAAGATTTTACACTCCCATGCCTATTCACACGACCAGATTGGCTTCCTGTGGTTCTACTGCCCTAGTGTACAGGTCATGTTTCCTAGGTTTTATGAACCATGAGAACAAAATGATTTGCTTAGCTTTGAGTAGAGATAGATTTAACCTTTTTGCTATCACCATCAGTGCCTCGGTGTTTTTCAAAGAGTAGTAGCTTGCAGTTGCAATTAAGTTTCACAGACTGGGTTGTTCTAGGGACATTGAATGCACGAATTGGTCTGACGATGAAAGGTGTATTTTCCTTTAGCAATAATGCAAATTATACTGAACTTTGTGTGGGAGGGGTTGCTTTCACAATATGGAAAAGGTGCACCATGTGTGTTTTTGCACGTTACTGCATTCTTCCAGAGTATTTGACTTTTTGGATATGGAATAGACCCTACGATCTGTACAAATCGGACCATGAATTGTCGTGATGAGCTGATTGCAATAAAGTAATACGGTTTTGAGATTTTGGGTGCACATTGCATCGATATTTCTACGGTATTAATTTGCCTGAAATAAAGTAATACGGTATTCAAGATGTTTGTGTGTGCTTGTGAAGTTGGCATGGACAAAAGGTTATTTTCCAACAAATTGTATCCTTCCTATTGCAAATGTTTCAAAACTTCTTTTTCTTCGCTTTTACTCTGCAATTTGCTGATTCTCAAGATAAAAAAGATTGACATTCACTACTTGCTATATGCATCACAGATATGGGATTTTAATTTAGGGAAATCAAGGGATCACAATGAGAACTCTGCACTTGAAGTTGGATTTGGTTCAAATAATGGAGGCTTTATGATCAAGAGTTATAATGACATGCTCAAGGAAATTTCTTCCGGGACAACAAAAGATCTGGAAGATATTTATGACTCAAGATACTGTACAGCTGCTGAAGATATCATGTCAACTAATATCTGTCAGCTGTCATCTAAAAATGTAAGTCATGGTCCCCCTCTTTCTCCAATGCAAATAGACACATGCTCTGTTTATCAAACCCATTTGACACATAATTTCCTTAGCATAACAGCGTCAGTCATGGCATTCTCATATTGATGCTGCTCTAGAAAAAAATTGTTATTAGTCACTGCATGTGATGGCAAGATTTCTCATAATTCCTGCAATCTTAAGTTGTCTGTGTAGTATTATAACCTTCAACACCAAGAAACAAAATAAAAAATGTATGTCAATATAATATGAGCTCTTTTATATTTTTCATTATTTTTTTTGTGAAAAGTTAAATTATTTAGGACTTAATTAGACTATGACAACCAGCATGAGCAGTATAACCCTCTTAAATCAACGGTTATATCTAAACTAACTACCATCATTATCCAATGTAAAATTGCTAGAATATGCGGAATTTATAGATACCACTGAATCCACTAGTTTGCATAAATGGATTTTACAACTTAGCGAACTTGTATGATAGAAGTTCTGTTATGTAGTCAGCTAGAAAGTTAATAGCTTCAGGATGATCAAAACACTGAAAAGGAGCTGCTGGAAGATGTACCTGAACTTGCTTAAAATGTGCATGTTCATGGGGATCAAATTGATATTCCATCTTACACATAGCGCGGTCATTCCTCAAGCTATTAACTTTCCAGCTGAACTTATAACAGAGCTTTTGCTGATGTTGATGTGCCACTTACTGTTCAATGGCTTTGGTCTGTCATCAGTGTCATGTTACTAGTTCGATCTTATCTCGCAAGGGGCTCTTCTTGTAAAAGTAGGTGCACTGGTTCCGTATGGTGTGAACACTTTTAGCTGTTTTCGATCACCGGGATAGTCATGGACCACCAAACAGATCCTTGTTTCGTCCTCCTTTGGTCCACCAAGGCATGGAGGCATCTTGTTTCTTTATGAAGCATTAAAGGCCAATTTTGTCAGCTCTAAGAAATTGCTATAGAATGCCCCACCACGTGTTGTTGGTTTTGCATCGTTTTAGAGAAGTACTTGCCTGAAGTTTCAGCTCAAGGAACATCTCAGAGAAGTCTCTGTCTGAAGCTCCAGTAAAATTTGGTGTATCATACTTGGCAAAAAGAAATTCTGTTTGATATAAGTGCTTGTAGAACACCTAGCAGGTAATACATAGGCATATAGCTCAAGTAACTCAGATTGTGTGCTGATTTCTCATCTGCAGCTGAGCAGTGGGAGCAACAAAAGGAAGGTGAGCTCATGCGCCTCGACAATCGACGGCCCAACCACCTCTGGGAACCATGCACCTGCTTCAGGACCCTTGGGGAGCTCGTCTCATGACAGGGGGGCGACTCTCACAAGGGAAATCTCCTTTGGTGATCAATCTGTCGTTCCAACCGGAGCCGAGAGACCTCCCGCAAAGATCGACAGCGAGACGCTAGCGCAGAACAGAGAAAGCGCGATGCAGAGGTACAGAGAGAAGAGGAAGAACCGCAGGCATGGACGAGCTGATCCTTACCTCTGATCACTTAACCATATCAATTTTCTCACAAAATCTTTCTGGCACTTTGTGTAGGTATGAGAAGCACATCCGGTACGAGTCGAGGAAGCTGAGGGCAGACACAAGGAAGCGGGTGAAAGGGCGGTTTGTCAAGTCAAACGAAGCACCGAACTCTGGTAATGGCGGATGATCCTCCTGCCCTGTGAGTAGCTAGCTAGCTGCAAGCATGCAAAGTGGCCTGGGTTTTCGTTTTTCGCGTAGCGGATGGGGCTATATATGAAGCTAATATATACATATATTTCCTGCGTTAACTGCACCTATATATGCACGATGCTGTAGCTATGCCTTGTTCAGCTAAATTTTGGCGCCGTTTGAGCATCGTGGTGAATTCATGCTTGAGACCATATCACGGTGTGTTTTTGTAAGAGGCTCCCCTTCCTTCTCGTCAAAACTCAGAGATAGATAACCTGCACTATGTTATGAGCTACATGTGCTGATGTGCCTGCCTTATGCATATGCAGATATGCTTGTAGCGAATCATCTGGATATATCATCCTGACTGTCCTGGTAGCATATGTGATCATATATATATATTCATATGCGATCAAAATTCACAATATCGCCCATTCGCCCTGATTTTTTTTCTTTCAAAAATGGCTAAAAAATCGATTATATACCCTGTTTCTTATATTTTGAATGCAATGCCAAAATTTGTCGGTTTATCCACAAATAATCAATTGATACAGTACATGCTGATAAGGGAAGCTTTCTCTAACTTTGGGCCACTAACATATGAGCCTCACTTGTGTCATGGTCCGCGTATCAGTGGTCCAAAGTGAGGCAGTCAGTCATATGACACACTAACTGAATGCTGATATCGATTTGAAGCAACCAATAATCAAGGGATACCGAGTAATAATTAATCGACATTGACAGATATCGATTTCGAATTTTTCAAATTTGGCTGGTTTTCTAAACTCTAAACTGTTCAGCATGGCTTTATTGTACTGTGGCGATAATCGACCTAGCTCTTTTTAGATAATGGAACAAAAATTCGTGATCTCTATACATCAACGAATCATCAGCCCCGGATTTCAGTCGACTTCTCACTTATCCGCGCGCCGCCGACCGTCTTCCTCCCCTCCGGCTACCTTCTCTCTAGACGTCGCGCCGCCATGGATGGGTTAGGGTTTTAGTGGGGTTCGGGTTCGGGTCGTCGCCGGGCTTAGAGGGATGGGCTCCCCGCCGCCGGAGTCGGAGACGGGGGGAAGGCGGTTGGGGCGGCGGTGGCGAGGGTGAAGGCGACGGCCGGGTTAGGTTGGGCGAGGCAGCGTCAGCGGTAGGAGGTTGGGCGGCGAGGCGCTGGCAGCGGCACCGGCCGCGGCGGGAGAGGAGGAGGAGCGCGGAGCAGGGTCGGGCCGTCGGGGTCAGGGGGGGCGGTTGAGGGGAGGACGAAAGGGGAAAGTAAGAGAGAGTGGGGGATGCGGGGCTGATCTGGGCCGTTGGATTGAGATCCAACAGTCCAGAAAATCGAATGATGGGTATAAAAAAACAGTCGACTGTTGAATAGACAGAGTCCCATATATATCAACAAGAGTCAACCAATACGAAAGTCCAGAAATACCTAAAGATACATATATATAGGATCTTTCAAACTAAAATAACTGCATGGAGCCTGTCTAAAAAGGCTGGTATATGCATGCCTGCGTTGTAGCATGCATGGAGCTGTGACGCAGCAAACTAAGCTTGGCATCTTCTGGAGCGAGCTGTGGCTAGCTCGAGCCGCCGCCGCCTCGCCTCGCCGGCGTCCTCGGGTAGCGGGAGAGGGCGGCGGCGGCGGCGAGGGCGAGGACGGCGGCGAGGGAGAGCACGAGGGCGGCGAGGCCAGCGTTGCAGTAGCGGCGGTACATCCGGCACACGGGGTACCACCCGCTGGGCTTGTTCCCCCACATGGCCACCGAGCCGATCGCCCCAGCCCCTGCCGCCGCCGCCGCCGCCAGGTTCACCATTACCTGCACGCCAACAACAAGAAGAAGACGATCATCTTCATCAGCTCCGGCGCCGACCACAGTCAAATTAATCCACGGGTTTCAGGGTTCAGATCAACAATCAGGTAGTAAATTGATTATTCGAATTAATAGCAGATTAGCAGATCGATATTGCTGCAGAAACTCACACTCTCACAGTACGTTACCTGGTCGAGATGATGCAGACAACACTTGCTGATGAGCGTCTTCACCATGATCGCCGTCGCTGCCGAGTAGGCGGCGCAGAGGAAGTTGGTCGCCACGAAAGCCCTGAAGAAAGAAGAAGAACACGTGGATCGATTAGTTCAGCCTCTCAGTTTAATCCATGCAATGCGCACGTACAAGCTCACGCACGTATAGATAGATCACTAATACCAGCAGATCAAGAACGATCCATCGAATCAACGGAAGATAATAATTTAAACACGGAGGAGGAGATCGATTCACGTACACCCAGACTTGGAACATGGTGAAGTCGACCTTGATGCCCCACCGCTCCTGCCGGTTGGTGACGACGAGGACGGCGGCGGCGAGCGACGCGGCGGCGGCAATGCCCCGCAGCGCGACGTGCGCGGCGGGGGCGACGGCCTGCTCCGGCGCCGCCATCGCCATCGCCATCGCCGCCTGCGACTCCAGCTCCATCACCGTCACGGTGGCGCGGCGCGGCGGCGACATGGGCTCGGCGAAAGCAAGAGTCGTCGACGTGGGTGCCCGCCACAGCCAACGTTGCATGCAGCCATATATATGGAAAGGCAGCCAGCCGGGACGAACGGGGGGAGGTGATCGTATATTCGTATTCGTATGCTAAGTGGACTCCTTTCATCTTGTCCGAAAAATGTTACGGAGTATTAATTTTCAGCCTTAATTAGAGTCCTCTTCCTTCATCTTTGGAGGGTGCTTTGATCGATTAGTTTTTGTCCGGAAAATATTAGAACTCATATATATATATATCAAGATTCCTCTCTATCTTTCGTGCTCTTTCTAGGGCGCTTTGATTAAGTTTGCATGAAAAAAGCAGTGTTTTAAATCTCCGGCTATGACATTTAGCGTTTGGCTTCTCCAAACCAGCTATAACCGGCTAAATGACACTATAGCCTGCTAATAGCCCGCTATAGCCTTTTTTTTTATATCTAGACCTTGCTCAAACCGCTGTAGCCGGAGATTTAAAACCTTGAAAAAAAGAGAGGAGTTTTTCTATTGAGAGTCCTGTACCTTTGATCTCTCTCTACTCTCTAGGGTACTTTGATTAACTTTGTTTGAAAATGATAGAATTTAGATCTTAAAAGAGACCTCTACCTTCTTATTTGATGGAGAGTCTCCCCCATCTTTCATCTCTTCAGGGCGATGGATCTGTCTGCCCGACTGTATGGTTATGCGTGAAGTAGTTCGCTTTCGTATGGTGACTGGGAATTCTATCTGAATTTTCACGGCCCATTGGGCCATTTTGGCCCATTTGTTGTAAGAGGTGCTCAGGCAAGGAACAAATTTGTTTGGCCGGCTTGAAGATAATATTAGCGATTAATGCATGCAAGCAAATCCTGCAAGTTCGGCCTGATGCCTCCACGTGATCATGCATTTCCTTCCTTGACTAGTTGGGGGTTTGGGGGCAACCTGGTGATCCATTGAAATCAAAGCAAAAAGAAGAATTTCTCAAAGGAAAAAGAAGTATGTATTTTGCAGACATGCCCCATTCCCATCCCTCCCCTCTCTTCTCTCTTTCCTTTTCCCCTCTTTTCGTCTATCGAGCAAACATTGGCCACTGCCGTCTTCCCCGTGGCAACATGGCCCATTAGTCACCTCCTCTTCTATGCTTTGATTGTTGCATCTGTCATGCTCTAGGCTACCTCCATCAAGCTTTAAGGTCTTATCAACCTTCATCTCCTCCCAACCCACCACCTCTGTTGTGATCCAGTCTGCTACCTTGGCTGTCGTAGTTTGCCTCCTCCATGATACTCCATATATAATCATCGTCTCCTATGCCTCACCTACATGCTACTTTCACCATGCCCCAAGGTCCTTGTATTCTTTGCCCCTACCAGCCACCACCTACACGTGCTCTAAGTCACCACATTACCTATCCCAGGACATCTCCATCATGCTCCAAGGTTGTCACCTCCTTCGCCATGCTCCAAGGTTGTCGTCTCCTCCACCCCCTTTCAGCACGTACGCCTCCTCCTCTGCCCCCTCCTAGCCCACCACCTGTGTAATATATGTTCCAGGCTATCTTCCCATCCCCTCACTACCTACCACATTCACCATGCTCTAAGGTCGCCCCCTCATCCTACCTCATCTCCTCTACTGTGATGCAAGGCCGCATATCCCAGGCCATGCCTACCTCAATTACCACCTTGGTTCAGGTGCTGACCCTGTGGGTATAAGGAGGGGGGAGGTCGGGATGGAGAGAGATTTGAAATAGGGAAGGAAAATAAGATAGAAAATATAGGAGAGGGAGGTAGAAGAAGTGATGATAGGAGGGAGCATGACATTTGAATTGCTAATGTGGCTTCTGTTTTGTTGATTGTGACCCCACATATGATGACACGATGGAAAATACCACTTTGGGGACGCCCAAGTGGCAATACCACTCTTCAAGGCCGCCTAGGGGTTATAGGTACGCACCGGTTTTAATGTTTCACGGCTAGAATAACTAATTTAGTTTTGGGCTAAGCCACATGCATTCTTTGCCATGATTTTTGTCTAGGGCATGGATTCATTATAACGCATGTTAATTTTACAATCATGCTCGTAAACAACTAAACTATAGTTCTTTATTTTGCCCCTAAGAGGTTTAGTTATAAAGTCTTTATAGTATAGATAATTGTGTACTTAGCCATATAGCAAAATGTACATCGATCTCATGCAACTTAATTATTCTAGAACATTTTGAAATTTGTATTGACGTTATTCTCGACAAAGTCCAGCTTTTTTTAAGGAAAAAAAAAAAGCTTTATCTCCCCATGCATGGCTACGTCATTAATAATTGCAGAATGCTTCTCAGCACTACTCGGCTACTCGACCCGATCACCCGGAAATTGTGGATGAACGCTTATCCATGTGTGCAATTATATCCCTTGTTGCGATCACTTTCATTTTTTAACGAAGGTGAGTATAATCAAGCCGACCGAAATCTTCTCCTTTTTCACAATAGCAAAACCGAATATATATTAACACTGTAGTTTTCATATTTTAAAAAAATGCATACGTATTACACACAGTAATCAAGAGAGATTATTATACTCCAAATAGGAAAAGTAAATTCTTGTTTAATGCGGAGTATATATTACCTAATTGCCCATAAAGCTAGCAAGGTATAAGTAACTACTCCTTCGTTTTATAGTACTACTGTTTTTTCAATCGATATTTAATACCAGTACAGTAACTGATAAGAAAAATCAGGGAAACCCGGCCGCATAAACATGGTAAGTTGGCAACACATACAACACAGGATGCAAGCAGGATGGCTACACCACAAAACGTACCCTAGCTACGGATCAAAGTTAAGCCTAGGGGGAAAAAAGTAAGCAAATTTTTTTTAGAAGAAAAGCAAGCGATTTTAGCCCAGCTCCATTAGGGCACTTAGAACAACACACACGACGAGACGGCCGATGCATCGAGCAAGCAGGACGTATCACGTCACAGGTGGAGGTCGAGGTCGAGCTCGACGTCGCACGCGGCCGTCGCCCTGGCCGGAGCCGTGCAGCCGGCGCCGCCCGGCAGCGCCGGAGAGAGCGCGGCGGCGGCGGCGGCGCCGCCGGCGCGCTGCGCCTGCGCAATCCCGCGCGGGAGGCGGAGGTAGGGGCACGCTGCGGCGCCGCCACCGCGGTCGCGGCGGTGCGCGTTCTGGTGGCCGCCGAGCGCCTGCCCGGAGGCGAAGCGGCGCGGGCAGTAGGGGCACCGGAACACGCTGGCGGCGGCCGGCGCGGCGGCGGCGCGGCGGGCGGGGGCGGGGGCGGGGGCGCGCGCCACTGCTGTCTCCGGCACCGGCGCCGGCGGCGAGAGGAAGTCGAAGAGGTCGGTGGCGGTGGCCATGGCGCTGAACTGAGCTCCCAGCTTAGCTCTCGGCGTTAATTAGGGCATCAGCTGATGCTGACTGCTCAGCTACGTACTGCCTGCTGCTACTTATGGATGGGGAGCGTCCGCACGATCAGGATCCAACGGCTAGGAGCAGCTCGCTACCTCTGCGCGACTGGCACGCGGGGCCCAGCGCCAGAGGGAGTACATGGCGAGTGGGCCATGGGCTGTGTTACGACTGTGCTTGTGATACGTGGCTTGTAAGAACACAATTGTTTTTGTAAAGGCAAACAAAACTGCGCTGTAATCATTTTGTAATGCGAGTATAATTTCAGAATTAAGCTGCAGATCGAGCAGGATAAATTCACAGGCGAGTTGTGTCAACAAGCAGGCAGGACTGATATTTCCTATTCATGAGCCATCAGGAATGATCTAAACCTTTTGTTTTAATGCAGAAGATCTTTTTAGGTTTTGTGGGTGACACGTGACTATCAGACTGCATATTCTGGTTAAAAAAAAATGTGCCTATGCGTATTAACTCAGTAGCAACGGCATTCTCACGAGACTAAGACTTGTTGTAAATCTCTTTCGACTATTTTTAAAAGATTTCTGTTGTAGTGAAATCGGTTGTTAAATCCATTTGTACTCTAATCCCAACCCCCCTAAGTCTGTCGTTAAGACCTAAGTTAATTAATCTCACGTCCAAATGAAAGTATGCGACATATATATCGCTTATTGGTCCTCTCTCTCTCTCCTGCTAGTGGAGCGGCTCAATGCTGCCATGCTCAACCCGACCCCACCACAATGGCTTTCCCTTTCCCCAGTGTTGGAGCCCGCTGCGATCCTGACATCTCATGGCCCGTATAACTTCGTATAATGTATGCTATACGAAGTTATTACGACAAATGCATACGTATTACATCATCTATTGGCCCAACTAGAGGCACAACCCAGGTCCTGACTCAACTCAGCCCAAAAGACTAGCCTGGTGGGAGAGGGGTGCATGCACCTTTTAAGTTGTGCTTCCCCGTCATCAATAACCAATGTGGGACTAAACCCAACAATCTCCCCCATCACACATCGGACCATCTATTCTACACCGTGCGATCTCATGGAGACATTTCGGGTTACCGACCATGGCTCTGATACCACTTGTTAGGAATTACGCCGATACAAGATCACGGACCACACCAGGAGACACGATGTTTGGTAACGCAGTTCGGCTTTCGCCTACATCTGCGGGGCTCTGATTATGGGCGCTCCTCCCCAATCCATAATACTGCAGCACACCGGCTAATCAGGTCACGGCCACATGCCGGCGCCGACCTCCTCTCTTGCCTATGCTACTATTATGAAGTCGTTGTCTTGATTACACCAGGGTTGCCTCCCTTTATATAGTGAAGGCCTAGATAAAGTCTGACTCTAACACTAACCAACCCTGCCTATTACAACACAGAGTCCTTGTAACCTAATCGTACACATATTCGACACAATACCTAACACCCAGCACCGTTGACAACCTCCTCAACCAATCACTAACATAGTAATCATGCTCCTTGGAGGAGACGGTGGACAAAGAAGAGTTGGAGGGAAAGTGAAATAAGATAAAAGAGAAAAGAAAAGCTAATAAGAATGGTCAGTTAGAAGGAAGCATGCATGTATGATCCAACGAATAAAAGATCATTGTAAATCTCCTGTCCGTCCCCTCTATTCGGCTGTTGTTACCTGATCTCCACCTGGTCTCATCATTGTGGAGCCAAGGCCAGAGGTTGCCTCCTCGATCCCCATTAACGTTATCGTTGTGCTAAAAAGGAGGCTAGGGTCATGCCTATTCTCGGTCCTTACTATCACTATTGTTGTATCAAGGAGGTCAAGACTCAGAAGTCACACCTCCTGCTGGTCCTGCCACCACTATCATTGTATTGAGGAGGGGGAGAACAAAAGATGGCTAGGGTTATGCCTCCCCACAATTCTTTCATCACCATCGTTTTTGTCAAGGAGGCCAAAGGAGGTTAGAGAGGAGGAGGAGGAAAGAGGCATGGGTTGCTCCGTAGTGGTATGGCCAATGCTAACAACTCTTTGCCCCTGTATGGCCACACTATTGCCAGTCAACTAGCTAGGTGTTTAACTTCTTGATCTAAAGAAGTTGGGTAAATGGAGACAACTTTTAAGGAGGCAAAATAGTATACTTATATTATGTGTTCAAATAAGGATTTTTTCATATATGCCATTATAAAGTTCGCTTATTTCAGATTTACCATTACAAAGTCGATATTGTTTTAGATGCCACTAGTTTTGCAACTATTTATCACATATACCATTGTGAAGCTTTTTTGGGTATTTCCCGTCTTATACACGAGCTAAATACGAAAACAACAGGACTGACATGTGGGTCCCATATGTCATCCTCTCCTCACCTTCTTCCACCTCCTTCCTCCTTCTTCCGACAAGTAGCATGACAGAGGCTCGCGTCTACAGCCGACGAATAGCACGGCGGCGGTGGCCGACGAGTAGCACGGTGGCGGCGGCTACAGCAACCTTCACGGTGGCGACGGCCGCGAGCGGCACGGCGGCAACAACGAGCAGCGGTGGCAGGAGGAGGAGCTCGTCGGAGTTGGTGGAGATCGGGAGAGAAGGAGGAAGAAAGAGGAAGAAGTTGAGCCTATGACATGCGGATCCCACCGTCAGAGGGTATTTTGTATCGTATTTTGGTTCTCGTATATGCTGGAAAATTCCAAAAAGTCCCAAGAACGGCATGGGTGAAATTAGGATACAAAAATAATGTACTTTATAATTTCACACATGAAAAAAATCCTTCAAATAAATTACAGTAATTTAACTAGTGACCAGAGATGCATTTGAGGAACATCGTCGATTCCCAAAGTGACATACTCCCTCTGCCCTAAAAAGAATGTCATTTTTAGTATTCAAAATTTGTCCCAAAAAGAATGTCATCCTAGACTGTGGGTCCCACTCCATTGATTAAATATGGAGTATTTTTTTGTTAGGCCGCTACATGTGCTACTCTTTTCATGCACATTTATTAGGATTATTTTCCCAAACCGGCTATCTTTAATCCAACCACCTAGGGGTACATATGTCATTTGACTTGGGTAATATTCTCTCGGTTTGAATGCTAGAATGACATTCTTTTTAGGACGGAGGTAGCACCTTTTTTTTTACTACATGAACTATATAAGAGCATTGGAGATGGTGTAGTTATTCACTAGTTATAAGCAATAGACAAGTCATCTATAAATAACAGATAGAAAACATTTTGAATAAAATAACTATAACATTATTTTTAAGGCTCAGCTCTTTCCAGTTTAACAGCTTAAGAACTTAACGACCTATCGTTTTAAAAAGACATATGGTTTAAGTTTTTTAAGTCCGTTTTTTCACTGTTTTAAAGGTGGGTCATAACGCTTTAAAAAGCAAGTCAAACGAAATGGATCCTAATCTCGAGACTACCTAAAAAAACGCTTAAAATTCAGTCATTTCAGCGTTCAACTATTAAGCCGTTAAGACCAGCTCAAAAGAACAGGGTCTAAAATTAATATGGGTCTATATGTAATACTTTGCATACACTTTATAATTCGATATGAATTGACTAAAAGTTAGCAGCCGGTTTTATTGATCTTCTCCCGTCCCATTTCCATCATCCACATAAGAAAAGAAAAGATGCTCCGAATGCACATTTGAATCCAGCACTATTCCACGGGCCCTGTTTCAAAGTCTAATCTTTTAATGGAAAATCTGGGAACGGAAGTGACCCCTCGTATCACAATCTGCACAACGATGACCGCGTGCTGAGCCACTGACTCGATGTCGAGACTGGTTAAAACTTAAAACTGTCTCCTTCGCAGAGCAGGAGCAAGCTTAACCTGATCCGTTCTGACAAAGGAAAATAAAGGAGTTAGGGCACAGGTGCAGCAGTGAGGCTGAGGCTGATCGGTGCATGAACCGCGACAACGAAACCAGACGGGCAACGTATAGAAAAGCAGTAACACCAGCCAGCATGCACGATGCGACGTCGTAGCTTGTCTGATCTACCTCGGCAGCTCAGCTTATTCAAGAGGATGGCTTAACTGAGCATCGACCTGTAAAATTTACGGCTTAACTGACTGATTCAGAAATGCAGAGAAGCCCTTAAGTTGCCTTTCAGTTGCATATTGCAGTGTTATTCAGGATCTGTTCTAATATGCTTATCTGACTTATTTGATTTACCTTTCTATTCACTTACCTTCGTTTAATTTTTTAAAAAATTGAATCGATTTTTTCCATCTCAAAGACTTGTCTGAAACTTTAAAACACAAGTTGGATAGAGTGGATTGAACCTTCGAGACTACCTAAGAGATAAGAAAAATCAGTAGATAAGTCAAATAAGATAGGCCAAAAAAAAGGAAACATATGCTGTGCAATCACGCATACGGTGTAATCACCGTGCAATCAAACTATCAAAAGTCATAAAAAATTCTTAAAAAATTTGTACATGTACTGTATTGTTTACTCTACCTATCTATGAAGTTTCAAAGAAAAATTAATTATATATTAAGAGTAATAAAAAAAGAAAAAAAGGACAGTTTTGATAAGTTCAAAATTGATAGAATTTTTTTTTGTAACTTTCAATATAGAATGAATTTGAACTTGAAATTTTATTCAAAGATAGAGTAGGTTGAAGAGTACATGTACAAATTTTTTTAAAATTTTTTTACAACTTTTGATAGTTCGATTGCACGATGATTGCACCGTAAGCGTGATTGCACAGCATATGTTCCCCAAGAAAAAGGCAAAAGCAAGCAAGCTAGCTGAGCCCTTAACAACCGGCCTGTTCTAGCTCTCAAAGCTTAGCTTCTAGGAGCAGAAGCCAGCACATTTTAGTTTAGCTTGTTTGTAAGAGTTTTGAAAAACTTCTTCAAAATTTCGCTTCTGAGGCGGGGTCTTAAAAGTTAAACCTTCGGCTTTTTAGAAGAAAAATTCGGCTTTTGCTTTAAAAAAAATTCGGCCGAATCGCTAACGAGCAGTTCAACTTTTGCTAAAAAAAAAGGAAAACCTCGGCCAAATTGCTAATGAGCAGTTAAAAGCAAATATAGAACAGGAAGATGATAAGGTTCATTGGATCATAGGCCTAATTTTTTTCTTGTTTAGTCAGTCAGGCATATGTATCTTGTGGACAAATGTCCTTGAAAGTCTCAGAGCCAAAAGGAAATCCACAACTAAATGATAGATCTGAATGATGCATTTTATTGGAAGGTTAAAGCTGTACAATTTGTTGGTGAATGATAAACACGGGGGCCTCAAGACTAGTCGATGACGATAGATAAATATGTACAGTTCTTTCTCTTATTCGCAGTGGTGCGAGCTACACACATGTGAGTGCAGGCAAATTTTCAGTTGCTTATGTCGAAGTACTTGGGATCAGCAGGGAAGTCATGATCCACGCGCAGCTGCAACAGAGAGGAAACAAACCCATTACACTTATGAATTTGACAGACCAAGAAACAAGAAAGCAATCATGCCAGAGAAAGCTGAGTCACTGAACGAGGAACAGTCAGTTTCAGGATTTGGCTGCTGTGGGAAACTGAAATGCGCCAGAAAAACTGAAGGGTGATTTAAAATAGGATGGACCAAAAATAGCTACATCATGTTACCTTATCTGCAAGCTTGTAGAGAGAACAATCAACTATAAAATAGAACAGTGGGAAAACCCTTGCACTCTTCTCTTTCTTCTCACTTTCTTTGTTTAGTTTTTAGTTCTTTTCTGGTTTTTTGGCTTAGCCCTTGTAAATTATTTTAAGCAATACATGACTGCAGAAAACCCCTGCAGCCTTTGCGCCTAAAAAAACTATAAAATAGAACTGCCCAGTCACATACTGATGCTCAAAGAAATAAATCCCAACAAAGTTGTGTCGCAGAGAAGTTTGAGAATATCAGGATGGGTGCATACCTCGCCTTCATCTGCGTCAGAATGCCTTTGAGGAAATACAACTCTAAGATCATTGTAGAGATAGAATCTCCGCTCCTCCTCAGTCACTGTATTGCTATTGATTGGTACTGATGATGGGTCAGATTTGCATCGTAGCATTGATTTTGAGGATTTCTTGGAATTGGCGCACAAAAAGCGCAGGTGCAATGCATAGCGAAGAACGCTTCCCCCTAAACTATCATTGACCTTAGAGGATGCACAACAAGATTTGTTTTCACCTAAGTGAAAGTTATCCATCTGACAGCAACAATCATCAGGATCAGTGTTGTTTTTATTATTCTCATAAGAGCTAGATTTATATGATCCCTTCATGTTATTGTCGAAGGAACAACATTTAGTGTCTGCACCTCTCTTTTCTGATTCATCAGTTGAGCCTGCAAAGGCAAAAGAGTTCAATCAGTGGCTTCAAATATACAGTTTGGATCTAGCTATCAATTGTATCAGACTATCAGCTCCATTACATGCCGAATTTCCTCGTTCCATAAGCTCACTTCCACATGAGACAGACTGAGCTTTGGGGCCAACATTAATGTCACTGGCCTTGTTTCCTTCTTTCATTGGATTGGAGGGAGAAAGAGTGGGAGACAGAGTGACCTTTTGCCGCATGAAAGTCTGTCTCATTATACAACAGAATAAATACGATGAGAAGGGAATGGAGAAAAACAAAAAACAGATCACTAAAATTGTATTAAGGCGATCTTCAGGTATTGGACACTGTGGCCCTTCTTTACAAAGAAAGGGAAGCATGCTGCATGGCCAGCGCTTATCATATTATTTTGCCCAGTGTTTATGACATGATTCTGGAGCCCAAATATGCACTAAATGACGAATTACTTGTATTGTGTTCAATCAAAATCAGGTTTCGTACAGCAGCACTTGACAGTAAACCACTTTGCTGTCTGTCCAATGAACCAAGTAATGTGATATATACTGATCCATTATCTAATTGATCACCTTAGCCTAAGCCTACGTGGAAGGTCGAAGCTTGCAAGCACCAAAGATCGGACTTGATCTTACCTTGGCTCAGCAAATCAAAATGGTAAAGCATGTACGAATTTCGCAACAAAGTCAACATGAAATATCATATGACAATAACCTTCAGTTCTCTTCAGTATGTAAGAAAAATAGTCAGTTAGTCATAATTTATTATACCTTGGTTCCAGAAGGCATGTCAGTCAAGTCGTAGTTGCAGAAGAAAGTATGAAGTGGAGTCTTCTCGGGATTGCTTACAACCTGTTGACATTTATTGTTTGATTTAAAAATCAACAGAACTTAAAAAGTAGGACAAGAATGCTGAGAAATACACCAGGTCTCAGGAATGGGATGTTTTGTATGGCAAGTTAAAAAAGGTGCTGTTGTAGCCGGGGCTAGGAGGCGCCTTGTCCCTTTGGGTCACGAAGGGCCGTACATTGCAAATACGAAATTGTACCCTACCATTCAAAAAAGATGTACCAAAATGGCCCTTAGAGATCTAGGGTTCAGAGGCAAGATGGGATGGAGAACCTGCATCTTGCCCCTCCTATATAAACAGCCCTAAGGACCTTGTACAGGGCACTTCCCCCCAATAATTCCTTCAATCATTCATTCCCCCAATCATGAATGGGAGCAGCTCTTAGCTCTCCTTCTTCGTACTCTCCATCTTGCTAGGCTCCCCCTAGGTAACCTCCCTAGCTTCCTTCCTATGGGAGCCGTGGGGGGTGCCTCCAAATATACTGTCCAGGGGCTACCTGATGACGGGTGCATAAATAAACTAGAAAACACTTGACTCTTCATAATTGCTCGATACCATTTGTGTCAGGGTTTTAAGTTTTCATGCTATAAAGCATTCGCTGACTGCAAATATAACAAAACAGAAGGGTCTAATACAGCACAGTGCAGAAGGCCACAGGATTTAAACAGTTACACTTAACATGAGCAATTGGGCAATGATCAGCTGATATAAAGGCCATTTTTTGACAAGATCAACCAATCCAAGTAAAAACTAGCAACTGGTGGCAATAGAAGTTTACATCACGACAGATGTAACCATTCTATCAAAGAAGAGGCAGATGGTTTCACTGACCAAAAAATTTTGCAATACCATATGGTTTGTCAAGGGATAACTCATATAGGTCTTTGCATTACTATCAAGTACATCTAGGAAAAAATAGATGCAGTGTGTAGCATAGAAGAAATATTTCCCAAATAACTGATCAAGAAGAACATCATTAGACATGAGGCAAGGATCAAATGATTTAGTACCAGCTGTATCCGCCCCTTGGCAGGGATGCGCAAGCGACTTTTTGCTGATCGCGAATCATTGTTACTAAGGCTTCTTTGGAGTTTTGGGCTATGACTGTTAGTTGCAGGCAACCTTCCAGCAAGATCAATAGAAGAATAATACAATAAAGAGCTATCTTCGTCGATGCTTGTTACTGCAAATGGAAGTTTCTGAGTTGGGGGAGAGAAACTGCCACCCATAACATTTAGCACGGCTAAGAAACCATCAATTATCTGTATCGAAGAGAAACTTGGAATCAAAATCAACATATGATAGCCTAGTATTTTAGTACACTCTTAGCTGATAAACAAGAAAAAAAGTACAGACCTGATTGTCTTTTCCATAAGAAAGTCGGCCAGAAAGGAGGGACTCCTCGAAGGAGCCAACTAGTGACCTCCTTACAGAGATACCCATACTCCGAATATGACCTACTCGGGGAGAAGATGGGGCAGATTCAGGGCCCCAATTTCGATATCTTTGACATGAACTTCTTTTAGGGGTCATGGCATCAAATTCATCATGTAATATGTTAGTCTCTTTTAATGCATCCAGCATCTTAATTACATTAGATCCTCCCTTTTCCTTCAAATCTAGAAAATCATTTTCAATATCTCTCATTATATGCCTTTGAGCTTCTGTAATCTTAATCTTGTGCATACATTTAGGACTAAGAGGTGACAGAGAGAGCGGAGAGTGTGCAAACTTTGCACTAGCTGCTAAATGGTCATAATAGGACGAAGATTCCTTGCTCCCAAGTAAAGGACCATCAGTTAATAAATTAGAATTAATGCTATGAAGATCCCATTCTGGACTCCAAATGGAGCATCTAGAAGTTTGCCAAACCTGGGACTCAAAATAATTGAGGCTTGCAGTGTTTGCTTTTTCACTATCTTGGAAGTCAGTACTGCAAACCTTCCTAGCTTCATCAGAATGTTGAAATCTAGCATCAACAGAAGCAATATCCAGCATATCACCTTGGAACTGTCTAGGGAGGACACTTTTCAATGGAGAGAGCAGTCGTTTCCTTGCCTGAACCTGAAGCTCATGCTGATCAACGGGTGAATGCCAATTATCAACTCCTGCAGATAAATGGATTGTACCTATTTTTGTTTTATCAAAAGCTCCAAGATAACCTGATTCAAAGCCCACAACCCTCATTGTGGGCATATGGACATCAGGCTCTAGTTTATGTGAAGATCTAGAATTTGCATCTCTTGAATCAAGTCGTAGTCCTCGGAGGCCTGCCAGTCCATCAAACACATGGCTGTCTCTAAAATACCGATTTGATTCATCTGGACCATCCAATGCAGCTTTTCGACTGAAATCACCAATCAATGGGTATGGAGATACCCTTTGACTTGAGCTTCCTCCAGGAAGCCCGTCCAAATCGCAGGCACCAACGCCCTCAAAATGCGGAGGGCTTGAAATGGGTGTCCTCGATACTTTAGCTGCATCCTCCTTGGCTGGAGGATCTTGAGGTAAACCCATTGCAACAAATCTGTGCTACTCAAAGGAAGACCACCAGTTTGGATTTGCTCCTACATCCAAAACCCAATTCCTTCTGATGGCCTCCTTCGGAATCTTGCCTTTTCCTTCTCCAATACACTAAACTGAAATCCCCTATTCCTTCTGATGACCTCCCTTAGAATCTAGTTTTTTTTCCCTTCCCCAATACACCAAACTAATGCTCGTAGAAATCATCAACTGAAACCGGTCAGAAATTGAAGGGTAGAATTACGCTCCAAAATCCAACTAAAACCCATCGAAAGCAAAGGTATCATCTTGCCACGGCTAGTCATGTCCTCATAGCTACCACAGCAGCCGGAGACGAAGCACAACTTGGACCCTGAGCAAGCAACCAGGAACCTCAGATGAACCATGCCAGAAGATCACATCACAGCTCTGCAGGAGCACAGCAAAAAGCATCACTTCACTACACTGATGAACGCAAGCTCAATAAATCCTATGTGCCATGATTACTATATTTAGCTCAAGGAAAAAAAAGGAAACTGTCAGCTTATGAAGCTTCTGCCTTTATGCATCAGAAATAGCAAGTGAACAGCCAATTAATGAAAGCATCAGCAGACCAGTGGCGGATCCACCGCCCGGGCAGCAGCTGCCCGGGCTCCCGTGAATGTTCAAGGGATTTAGGGTTCATCATCAAAATATAAAAAAAAACTAAATTATATTTATTGAAAAACACACACAACCTATTCCGTCGAATTCGGATCAAATCCGAGATCACACGACAGGGGGAAAACCAAACGAGAGAGAGAGATTGAGAGATGAGGTGAGGCAACGCACGGCGGCGAGGCGGTGGCAACGAGGAGCGAGGCGGACAGAGGCGGCGCGTCGTGGAGGAGGCGAGGACTAGGATGGCATCGGCAAGCGGCAATATGCGAGGCAGAGGAGGAGGAGGACATGGGGGCAGGGGCCAGCAAGACCTCAAAACTACACTACGAAACCCCACATTTGTTGAAATGAGGAACTGGGCAGCATTCTCAAATTTCAATTTTTAATTTTTAGTGCCAAAAAAAAGGATCAGGCAAAACTGGGAAAGGTACAGATTACAGAACCGTCCTAATCATGATCGGCGCACAGGAACCCATCCAAATTACCACCAATAACCCAGCAGAACACAACGGAACATAGACAAATTTCAGAAAATCCAAGGCAAGAACACCCGAATCGATTAAAAAAAATAAGCCCTGCTTGCCCGAGCAACCAACCCAGCTACCTGACCATGGCCACCGAATCGAATTGGGCCTTCCGCGATCACGCCGCCTCGATCTGATCACCCCCGAAATTCGCGCGGCGAATCCGCGCCCGTTCTTGGCGAGAAAGACTGGCGATTTCTCCCAATCTTCCTCTCCCGTTTCTCGCTTTCTTGCGTTTCTGGCTGCTCCACTCCTTCCTTTTCTTCTCCAATGGCTATATAACTCCGCGGGTAAATTACCGCGGGGTCGGCGCTAATGAGATGTGTTTAAGAGGGGAGGACGTTGGATTAGCAGCAGAAGCGTCGGGTTGTCTCTAACCCGGTAGGCTGTTTTGGTTTGGTTTCGCTTGTTCTTGGCTGCTCGATGCCGGTGGTTCCTTCTCCCTCCTCTCCTTCCTGTGGTCGCCCATGGATAAAAAAAAAAAATCGCGTCTTTGCTCAACTTGTTCAAGACCTTCTTATTCCTTTCCTGCATAAGGCCTCGTGTTTTGCCATTTTCTTGCGAGTGGTGCGGGCGGCAGGTGAGCACCACGGTGAATAGTTTGTTTGATTGGACTACACATTTATTTTTTTCGGTAGATAACATTATGATTATGATGAATCATCATTCCCGTCACTGAGGTTACATAAATATAAAATGAAAACTAACTACATTATTTTTAGGGAAATGCTTCGGCCTGTACGTCGAATTTTTATTTTTTATATATTTATTTTTATTCGTTAATGCAAAATTATATGTCGGATTAAAATTTAGACACAAATAGACACCGATCGCACTTTCAATTCACGACAGGCCACAGGTCGCGCTTTGAGTCCACGACCAGTTGCTGAGAAGACGGGCGCAGGAGGATGCTGGTCCTGGATGAAATTCGTGAGCAGATCTCGTGCTACAGTAAAATACACTGTTCATCAAACTTCTTATATCTATTACCACTTCATATCATATCCAACTCACACGAAACAAATTTTAAAATTCATGTAAAATCCTAAAGAACCCATTTTTGAAACTTTCAATTTTTTTAAATTTTTTGAATTTTGAATTTCGAATTTACACTTGAATTTGTATTTGAAATTTTGAATTTCGAATTTCGAAAATTCAAAGTATGAAAAATGGGTTCTTTAGGATTTTACATGAATTTTAAAATTTGTTTCGTGTAAATTGGATATGGTATGAAATATTAAACTTCCAATTTTTGAATTTTGAATTTTGAATTTACACGAAAATTATATGTCTAATATTTCAACATGCCAAATATATTGTTTCAATAGGCTGTACAAATTATTTCATCAGGCTAGACAAATTGTTTCAATAGGCAAAACTAGTTGTTTCAGCATGCTACATAAATTGTTCCAATAGGCTAAACCAATTGTTTTAACATGCTATGTATATTATTCCAATAGGCTAAACCAACTGTTTCACTTGTTATATGTCCACTAGGCAAAAGTAATTGTTTTAGCAAGCTAGCCATATTGTTTCAACAGGCTAAACTAATTGTTACATTAGGATAACAAATTGTTTCGGTAAATTTTTATATAGCAACATTGGTCTTGTTTTGTTCGTAAAAATGTGAGGAACGCAGCGGTGCAAACGGTTCGTGCATTGGAGCAACCAGTCAAAATCTATAGCCGTCTGAAGAGAAAACTGAAAGGAATTTTTTCGCTGACGTAATTGCATGCAAATAGGGAGAGATTCACGAGCACGCTGCGGCGACTGAGGCAAAACAATGGCGGGAGAGGTTTATTCCGGTGGGGTCACCGAGTTGTTTTTCAACGGGTGGACGCGTCGTTGGTGGGCCGACCGGGCCGCGCGAGCGACTGACGGACGCGCGCAGGGTCGGACGTCCGTCCCCAAGTCCGTGCCTTATTTTTAAGAAGAGATAGAGAAAATGAGAGGACTTTTCTTACCCATCGAAGACTCTACGGTAATATAGTTGAATTGGTTTTAGGGTCGAAAGATTTCTTTCTTGTCTCTTAGATCAAATGTATGGCATCTGGCTTATTCTTTTTGAATAATATAAGTTAGTCCTAGTCCAACTACAAGAATATTAAGAGCCACATTTCGCAAGTTACAACGATATAAGAGTAAAACTAGGAGATTAGCTATAGTGTCTCTAGGAATCTAGATTTAATCACTTGATCATTAGGTTGAACATGTAATGTTTGCTCTACGGGTTTAAAACAAGAAGAGACTACTTTGGTACGAGCCTCATATCCTTTCTTTAGCTCCTCATATCCTTTGCAAGTTAGCAAGCCTCAGTAAAAAGGTAAGCTCACAAAGTAGAGAAGGTTTTTTTATGTGAAGTAAAAGAATAATCTTCATCAACCTAATACATGGCCATGTGCCCCATTTGCCACACCGCAACATCGTCATAGCCTTGTGGCCTCTACCCACGCCATAGGCCCCACTAATCATCTCATTTAGATTTTTTTCACATTGCTGCGCCACGTCATAGGCCTCTCTGGGCTGTGGTCATTCGGTGTTAGGTCCTTTCGTCTTATTGTGTCCATTATCATTTTCAGCAAGCATCCCAATAGACCCAATTTTCACATGTTACTTGTTAATCTTATCATTATCCAAACTTAATGCAACATTTAGGCATGCAATGAGGAGAAATTATACCCAACCAAACAGCAAACACCTATAAAAAAGAAAAACACTGACGTAAATCCTTTTATAAGGACCTATATGTAAAGGGCTGAGAAAATAAGAGGAGAAATGAAACGCATGGGCCCACCGACGGTGCAGCTCAGATCCGTACTTTCTACTTTTGGCGTTTTTTTGCATCAAATCTGAAGGGCGATAATTATTGGGCCCAGTTCGCTCGAGCTTGTCCTTTTTTTCTCTGTCCTGGCCATTCTTTATCACAAACTATTTTTTATGTTGAATGATTTGGTTTAAGATGCTATAATTCTTAGAAAGAACGTTTACTGAAGTTGAGCGGCAAAAAAGCAATTTTCTGAGAGGATAACATTGGGCATGCCCTTAGAGCATCTCCACACAGAGCTTTAAATACACTTCATAATACTGTTCACCCTATCCATCTTTTTTAAGAAAAAAATCACACCTTACAATAATATACTCTAAATATTTTTTTCTTTCCGCCACTTAATTTACAGGTTTTTCTACTGATGCTTGTGATGAAAATTGTTAGCATAATTAGAGGTCTGACTCGTGGGACATGGCTGTCCACTATTGAAGAATAGCGGCCGAAAGCTAGATATGGAACTATCCACATATGGATTAGGGACTGGAGAGAGCGGAGAGAGGAGGGCGGAAAAGCCTGATCCACGATAACGCGGTAACGCCCACCGGTGATGAGCCTAGTGAAGCAGTGATGATAAGCTCTACAAGCTTGAGAGAGAATGGGGGGATCCCTTTCTCATAAGTGCGGCCAAATCCTGTAGTTTTCAATGGGGAGGAGAATCATGGACTCCACGGGAGGGCTATCGGGCCAACGCCAACCCCACAGGCCACAGGCCACAGCTCGAAAGTTGCAGCTACAGGTGTAGCTCCTCCCAGTTCAACATCTGTTACTTTCTCTGGATATACTAATATACCTGACAGGAAGAATCATGCCTCGCCCTCTCTCTAGAGAGAGAGAGAGGGAGAGAGAACACCTGGCCTGGGTTTCACGGCACTTGGACGTATCGCTGGGGGACGGCTGCGGCCGTACAGCGGCCAAGCGTGTCACTCTCGAGACACCCAACATCTTCGTGTCTCTCTCGTGGTGTAGGATGGGCAAGCCGTACGCCACATGCCGTCATCCTTGGAACATCTCGTAGGCGAAGCCTTCCTCCAGGACCACGGACCTGTAGCATGGGTGTGCCCTCATCATGCAATCGCTTGATTGGACACTCTGATTTGGCTTGACCAAATGGCGAGCGTGGCAACAAAACATCCGAGAAACTTCTGGAGTTCCATTACACGCATGTTATTGGCATCGTTCGGTCATGCAATCCTCCAGCGGTTGCTTGATTCAAATGTCCATGATCAAAATGCAGCCATCCGGCTGCGAAGAGAGATGGCAAACCGACACCTCATGGTGAAGGACCTACAAAATTAGCTCGGGCCACTTGAGTTGGGAGGAAATTAACCATTATGCGATACATCATTGTGGGCATGTAAGAAAAAGAGTAGAGCAGGGAACGAAGGGGCCTTGACTTAGGCTGTCGCTGCCATTGGTGCTGCTCTGTAGCAAGCACGCTTTGCTGCCCGGACAATGTCATCAACCTACAGGGACACAACAGTAAAAAAAGTAAAGAAGACACACATGATGATATCAATACCATAGTTTCGTATGATTGACTAATTATGGCTTAATCTGCAAGAGTATAAGTTTGTAAATATTCCTCATATAATTCAAAATAATATACATAGCAAGACTGGCCGAATTTACGTATTGTATAATTTCTTCGGATAACTCATATTTACTATAAATAGCAAGACTGACTCAATCTGTTTATCATGTATGATAATTCCACGTACTTTATCCACATCCCTTTTCTCTGCCTACCTCACTACCTATTCTAGTGTTAATTGCTATTTGGCAACAATCACCAGCGGCGAAGATGTAGCAGGCTACTGATTATGGTTAGGTCCTATCTTTAAAATCTATCAACGTAACTGCCATATCTATCAACTCCCATGTGCTTCACATTTGACAGTTAACACACCTAAGTCCCTGTCCAATGTTCTGGCTATAATATAACAGTTGTTCTCTCATAACTGCAATCTCACAACCTATTAGAAAAACTACCAGTTTGGCAGTGTCTATGATTTAATAAATTCCTAAATAGACTGAACTGAGGTGAAAATAACACCAAACACTCAGCATTGGAAAAGATATCGACAAACAGATTTTAACCTGCATCATTGAATATGACATGACAATCAACCAATGCTATGAGATGCAGACCAAAATAAATGTATAAAAGAAATAAAACTAAAAACTTAGTAGTAAAACTGTGCTATTTCCTCAGCGCTCATAAAAACAGCTGGCCATGATCGAATAGAAAAACTTTTCCAACCAGGTTTATGCGAAATGGAATCCCAAAAATTTTGGATCAAGTCAAAAGAAGCAGCTATGAGACCTGTGGAACAGCCATCCTCTCAAGGTTTGCAGCATAGGGCATTGGCACATCTGCTCCAGCGATCCTCTCAACTGGTGCATCAAGATACTCAAAGCTGTCCTCTACAACAGACATGCTGCAAAGAAAATGCATTTCAGTACCCTGAGTAACATCAAGCAAGCGAGTGAGAAGGGAGAGAGATGGACCATATTTCACCGCCAATCCCATGTTGAGGGAAACCTTCTTCAACAGTTACCAATCTATTGGTTTTCCTAACAGATGCATTGATAGCAGCTCTATCCAATGGTCTAATTGACCGAAGATTGATCACCTGTTAGCAAATATTGATAATCAATAAGGAAACAGTAATAGTATGCATGACAAAATAGGTTTGACTGTATAACTGTACTGTAAAATATATTTCGCAACAAGAAACTACCTCAGCACTGATCCCCTCCTTGGACAATATATCTGCAGCCTATAAATTGACTAGGCATGAGAACATAACCAAAATTGTTGACCAAGTACAGTATATATAGTGAAAACAGATTGACATAGATGCTACTTACACACACACACTCAAATAAAAAAAATGCTCAGCAGAATGAATTTATCAAAATAGTCTTCCCTTTTTTTTTATCAAGTTTTAAATGGAATCAAGCTAGCATCAAAGAAGGGAATGGCTCATTACAATAGTTCAGGTGTGCAATTTTTTGCATTCTAGGTGACACAGGATTTGCCACTCATAAATTAATGACAGGTGGCCAAGTGATAAATCCTTAAATGCCAATCTTTGAAGTGGAAAATTCTTAATTATTCATATACTCTACAAAATCTGAATACATAATGGACAGCATCACAGCCATGTAAGTAAGCACAGTGATTTATTCTTTCTTCTGCTTACGAAGTATATGATATTCACACACCTGAAGAGCATACCCAACCATTTTGGAGAATGCAGTGATTGTAACATCTTTTCCTTGGCGTTCTACCTACAAGACCAAAAAGAATGAACCTGAAAAAATAAGCCCTTTTTGTCATTCCAAAAAAGATCGGGAATAAATTTAAACTCTTCCCCAACACTACATGAACACAAGAACATACCTTAGCTTTGCCTATTGGAAGACAGAAGCTAGAATCAAGCACTTCAGCAGAAACAGGAAATGATTCACCATAACTGTATAAAAACACATCGTATAATAAATGGCAACTTAAATGTAGAGAAAATAACTGAGTGGGACAAAACATTCCATACAGAAGTTCATTTTCCAGGAAAACAACAGGATCTGGATCCCTGATTGCTGCTTTTAACAATCCCCGAGCATCTTCTGCAGAATAAGGAGTTAGGACCTTCAATCCTGGAACATGCGCATACCAAGCTGCATAGCACTGCATACCAAGTCACTCAGTAACTCCATCTAAATAGAACTATAAATCCATGAAAGAACTGCTAAACCAATAACTAAAGAACAACCCTAAGATGCTACGCATCTTCGCCTTGTTAGTTGTTTGAAGCACACCAATCCTTAGTTCAATACATTCTTGCAGATAATGGGATAAAAAAAACTTGTGTAATGACCAATTTTTTCCTTCAATATACTTATACACTGTAAATTTGTGCCTCTTCCTTTTTCCAATACAATCTTACAGAAAATGGGATAAAAAACTTGTGTAGTGACCAATTTTGTCCTGCAATATACATCATGTTCAAAGTGGCTTGAGCTTATTCATTCAGCCAGCTTCCATTCAGCCCCACACACTAACTTCCACTCAGCCAGCATATTCATTCAGCTCAGCCACTCACATGCTCATAATCTTATACACTGCAAATTTTTATGTCTTCCTTTGTCCAATAGAATGTCATAGACAGTGGGATAAAAACAACTTGTGTAATGAAGAATTTTGTCCTTCATCCACTGTAAATTTTTTGTCTCAGTGCAAAATGCTCAAACACTAATAGAAGATGATCTGCCCTGTTCTCCTCGTCTTGCTTATCTACTTATCTAACTTATCTTCTAACGAGCTAAAAAATCGGATTAAAAAAACTAGATCATTTGTATTTTATAAACAAAGATAAGCAAATATGGAGATAAGTTAGATAGGTCACATAAGCTGCGGACAACAGGGCCTTATTTGTCCTTTAACGAGAAGTAATAGAATAAGGATGGTGACATACATGGATAAAAATGGATCAGTTTCTGCCACAAACCTGTGAGTGCTGAGCACCAACTCCAGCAGCAGCACCATTTGGTCCTCTGAAAACAATAGGGACATTTATCTGACCAGCAGACATGTAGTTTGACTTGGCAGCTGAATTTATGATGTGATCAATTGCCTGAGTGTTCAAAATAGTGCTATTAGGGTAACTCTCAACTATTTTGCGGTGTCTGAAATTGATGGTGTGTATACATATTCTGCAAGATCCAGTACATATATGCATTACACGACATTACAAATTACAAATGGATACTTATGCAACAGGATATTCGGCCAACAAATGAAAACTACAAAGTGCTAGCAGGAGAAAAGTAACCAGGAAACATATACTAGGGACTAGCAGCATTTTTCATAATTAGGAGCAAATATCTAACCAGTGGTTATAGCTTATAACTAACAAGGACCATATCAATGTTTTAATATTCAGAGGAATATGTTATTATGCGGATCAAATAAAACATTCTGAAAAGTTTAATTTTAGCAAATAAAAAATTATGTTGTAGAAATCAGGTTCTGAACTCTATAATCTGTCAAATATTTAAACTGCCAGCGAGAGGGAAATATTGTATTATGGGCCTCGTTCCACGGCCCATCTATGTGCATGAACAGTACCCACAGGTATTGCAGCTAGTGACCAATGTTTGTGGTACTGTAGCACGTGTCCTTGAGCTGCCAGTGGAAAGGAATAAAGGATTAGCAAGTTAGAGTATTATAGGATTAGTTAGGGATTACTCAGGGTCCAAATCGGTCGTCCCTATAAAAGGGATGCCGTGTGTCCATCTTCTAATTATTGGCAATGAACTAATTTGAGAGATCCAATCTCGTATGTGGTGGCTCTGAGTAACAACATAGATGTTAGTTTGGCAACATCCAACAGCTTGCTCCGCCTTCATTCTGTCATGTCCTCGTTGCGTGCTTGGGATCAAGCTCGCATGGCTCCAAAAAACGATGGAGTTCCAAGCGGAACAACATCAATCAAGGCCAACCACCTCGGCGCCGGTGAGTGGAGGCATAGCGCACGAGGTAATGGGTGGCGTGCTGCCTCATCCAAACTGGGCAGCAAACTCTGGCTCATCCAGATCAAGCAGTGCATGGTGTGGTACTCCTTAGATGTACATACGAAGAACATGAAATCCCAGTCTCACAACGTGAGAACAAGCTACATGTCCATGGAAGGGATGTAATGCTTTGGGCCTTGTCCGGTGGCTCATCTATGGCACTCATAGACAACACTCGCGGGTACTGCCATGCCTGAATAGTACACGTCATACTGTAGCATATGGCTTAGAGCTGCTTAGGGGATTAGAAAGTTTGGGTATTCTGGGATTAGTTGCTATTACTTGATTACTCTCATTTAGGGTCCAAATCAGTCATCACTATATTAAGGGATGCCATGTATCCATTTGAATTAAGAAATGAATTAATGTGTGAGATCCAATCTCGTAGGCAGTGGCTCTAATTAAACATTAACAGCCTAGGCGTTAGCTTTGACAACAAACTCGTTCTGTGCGCATTAAGGGTCATATTTGTCCTTGTTGTGTGCATGGGACCAGTTGATCAGACCCACAACACATTTTTCAAAGTTGCTAGGGGATTGTGATTATAAAGTTATTGTAAGGATGCTATTTTATACGAAATTTTAGTTCTCCCCCAAATCATATTCTAGTAACCAAGTTATTGTAACATTAAACAAACAACTCAGAAGAATATCTCCCCCAAAAAATAGCATTATACAGAACAAATAAGGGTTGCAAGGAAAAATCATTTAAGTTATAGAATCAACAGTTTAACACATTAGACAGATGCACAATTTTTTAGTAAAATCACAGCACATAAATTGCATGCGCTTCTGTATCTCTGGTTTCAAACAAAAGAATGTCTTGTAACAATTCAACATGATGACCACTATATACCAACCTACGCATAGGTAATTTATGTAACAAAATCTACTTACAAAACTAGCATTGCCAGAAATAACAAAAACAAAAGGTTCTGCAACAGATGAGCATTTCCTGGATTTTGAAAATCAAATGAGTAGAGCAGCAAAAGGAAGTTGACCAAAGAAGATAAATTAAATTGATGTTAGTCAACAGCTGACCTGCATCGAGAAGTTAAATGTCATGAACTCCACAATAGGTCGAAGACCTTGATAGGCGGCACCAACACCAATGCCAGTAAAACCAGCCTGAACAGAGTGAAAGCATGTAAGTTCTTGACGACGATCCACATTAACTTGACAGCCTACTAATGGACACAGATGATTGTTTTAAGATTTTAGAGTATAACCTCAGTGATTGGTGTATCAAGTACCCTATCAGGGCCATACTTGTCTAACAAGCCCTTTGATATCTGTAAAGAATACCAATCAATGTGAGAATGATGCTAATAGTATTCGCGTATTGATTTTCATCAGCCACAAGGTGATAAAAAAGCATTACTCACCTTGTATGCGCCTTGGTATTCTCCAACCTACCATAGAAATAAATAACAAGTATAAGAGAGAAAAAAACAAAGAAGATAAGAAAAACAAACAACCTTCTTCAGGGTGGTAGTGGTACCTCTTCTCCCATCAAGAAAACCGAAGGATCAGCAGACATCTCTTCATCAAGGGCAGAATTCAGAGCTTCGCGCACAGTCATCTAATAAGCACAAGAAGAATAGTTGCATAAACTTGTTTTCCAAAATAGCGACGTACGAAGAACAGAGAATTGCTGCTCAGGATAAACACACCATTTCATCTATTCAGCGAGCAATATTACTAACAAGCTAAAAAGAAATGGCCACGCATCATCCATCCTAAGATCCGCCAACACAATCATCTTATCTCAATATTGAGCCATTTCGATCTTTTCCTTTAGGGAGCAGAAACCACACCAAATACTAAGGCTACTCCATCAACCGCTACAGACCGGCACTAACCATTCATGAAACCCAGAACCGCTCACTTAGCGGCAGGTGGCAGCAGAAACTATGATTCCCATGTCTGACCGATCATTTCCAGAATTGCGCAGGCAAAACCCACCATACAATCAATCGAATCGTTCAACCCCCAACGACAAACCAATCCGCAAGACTACCTACTACCTTAGCGGCACCATTCCGTCACCCAAAAAAACAAGCAGCCAGCGGATTGACCGCGCGGACGGAACCAGCAGCCGCTCACCTCCTTTGCGGCGGCGGAGTAGGCCCTGGCCGCCGCCGCGGCCTCCGGGCGGAGGCCCCGCGCCAGCTGGTCCAGCACCTGCGCCGACGGATCAAGGTCAGACCAACGAGCCACGGGAGGATCCCGCCAAGGAGGAGGATTCAGGAGCTGGCGTACGCATCGGGATCCGACGAGCCGCCTCATCGCGACGCCCAGCATCGTCGGCGGCGGCGGAGGCAGGGTGGGGATCGGGCTCTCCGGGAAGAGCGCGGGGCTTCGTTGGGGGTGGAGGAGTGGGACGCCGGAATCGCCGCGCCGCCTTCGCCTCCGCCTTGGAGTTGGTGCAGGTTGCAACTGGGCCGGGAAAGTGCGCGCGACCAGGCTTCGGGCCTTGGGCCTACGTCCTCGTTCTTTTTAGAGGCCCTGTTCTTTTTGGCAGATCTTAATGGCTGAACAGCTGAACGGCTGAAATGACTGAATTAAAACGCTTCTCGATGTAGTCTCGAGATTTGGATCCATTTCGTTTAACTTGTTTTTTAAAGCGTTAGGATCACTTTCTTAACGGCAGCTGAATTTTGTTTCTTGAGGTAGTCTCGAGATTCGGATTCATTTCGTTTGACTTGCTTTTTAAAGTGTTAGTTACCACTTTCAAAATAACGAAAAAACAGACTAAAAAAACTCAAATCATATATCTTTTTAAAACATAGATAAGTTGTTAAACTGTTAAGCTAAAAAGAACTGGGTCTAAATTAAAATTAAACCATGTCACGCGTAAATAAGCGGCTTAATTTACATGGCAATTTAGTCGATAGGCCTCTTTTCTATTGTTGCAGTTAATATATATTTTCTATTTTTAAAATATAGTAGATATTATATATGTAGTAGTTGATATGGACTTTTTTTTATTTTTTATTTAAAATTTATTTTTTATTATATTTGATGTGGACTCTTTTCTAGTTTTGTATTTGATATGTACTTTTTTATTATATTTATTTCAAGTTTTTATTATTTACATAGTTTTTTTAATAAGAAAAATGGTCAAAAGCGTGTCCAAAAGTTAAGATCGTGAAATAAAAAAATGGAGAGAGTATTTGATTTAACCTTCTAAAACAAACGTATGATTTTCCGCTATGATCAGACTTTGATTTGTAGTCAACCCCTAACCAAGGGCGAACATAGTGGTGGGTCTGGTGGGGCTCCAGCCCCATCTACACTGTATATGACAGTGGAGCCCCATCTTAGACCCACCTATAATTTTTAGTGTTAGAAAAAAAAGAAGAGACTAAACTTCATGCTGAGGCCTTGAGCTAAAACTTTAGCCCCTTCTATTATTTTTTGCTGCGTCTGCCCCTGCCCCTACCAATAGTAGACATAGATGAACTTTGCCGATCGTCGAAACTAGCAGCTTGTTCTAAAGTGGTTATCAACAATTCAGTTGGAAGTTTGTAAAAGGCAAATATATCAACTCTCTTAATAGTAAGCATCGAAGATATTGACAGTAAGTATTTTTTATGATTAATAGTAAGCATTTAATCATAGATCATCCTGCATGGTGTAAGTGTTTATATTGCCCACCGATGAGAGTATATGACACATGGATTAGAATGCCACTAGGACTCTGCGCGCAGCTTAGCCTACATAAACAAAAACTAGTACGGCTATAGAATTTGGGCCGGGCCTCACAAGTAGATCGGCTCTCTCTATTAGGCCCATGAGGCCATAAATTCATCAAAAGACTAGGCTGTTTGGTTGCTGGTCTAACATGGCCACGCCTAAGCAGAGGCATGCCACAGCTTGTTAGGCATCTGTTTGGTTGTTGGCTAAGCATAGGCGCGCCACAGATCCTTAGGCAGCCTGAGGCAGCTTTGTTCACAATTTCTCGCCACACACTGCGGCGCTCGTTTTCTTCGCCGCACTCGCCTCGCCTGCTCGCCATCTCTCTCTCTCTCTCCCGTGCACGAGGCAGGAAGAAGGGCGGCGGCGGAGCTCTCGGCCGGCGGGAGGACCAGCAGCGGCGGCGGAGCTCCTGGCTGGAGGACCGGCGGCGACGGCGGAGCTTCGAGGATGCAGGATGCGGTTGTTCGACCAGGATGCAGTCGTTCGACTTCGAGCACATCGCCTCGCTCGCGGCGGTCGCGCAGTCGCTCTCCCCCGGGAGCAGGTGGCGGAGGGCGCTCACCAGCGTGCGCTTCGTCATCTTCAAGGCCAAGATCAACGTGCTCTTGCCCTCCGGGCCCCTCGCCGTCATGCTCCACTACCTCACCGGCAACCACGTAAGGAAGAAGCCAGCATCTATTTGCAGTATTGTTCAGATTGAACTACTACTGCTACTGTGAATCCTTCGTCTCAAGTCTCTGCTTGCACGGTGGATGTGCTAATGCCTTCTTTCAAATGCTTCACAGTTAGGATGGGTTTTTCTTTTCAGCTTAATCGGTATAACGCCATTGGCTGAGAGATTTGGCTCTGAATCCTCTCTAATTTTGGGTGGTTTGGCTCTGAATCCTCTCTAATTTTGGGTGATTTGCTCTAATTTTGTGTTGACTTGGCTAGAATTCAGAATTTATGCACAAATTCAATGGGAATGGCTGGTGGTTAAGGAATTTTCTATTGGCTGAATGGTTTCGTTCCCTCGATCCTTCGTTTTGTAATGAAAATCAATAGGAATGGCCAGTGGATGATTAGGGTCAGTGTGGATTATAGTTGTCCTGTAGGTATTCGATGAAATGCCAACCTTGGCTTAGTCAATTTTTTCCTCAACCAACCAAACGCTGGCCACAAATTTTTCTTAGCCTAATGTTAGTTATGGCTACAAACCAAACACTGCCTAAATATAGTCAAGTTAGTCATGCCATAGGTGTGGCAACCTGCTAACCTTAGGCATGGCATTTTTAGGCGACAACCAAACAGGCTGCCATTCACAGAGCCACGCGAAAGCTCGCCCACGGCCCGTGGCGACAAGTCCGGCATGCCACGGCCCATATCAAAGTGGCGATCATCCCATATGTGAATGATGTCAATGAAACGAGGATTATTAAATTTTTGAAATACTAGCAAAATACTACCTCCGATCACAAAAAGAAGTCGTCGCCCACTTTTGAACACGCATTCGACCATTCATCTTATTCAAAAATTTGGTTCAAATATGTAAAAATATAAGTCGTACTTAAAATACATTTAATAATAAACCAAATCATAACAAAATAAACAATATTTATATAACTTTTTTGAATAAGACGAATTGTCAAAGGCGTGTCCAGAAGTCAACGGCGACTTCTTTTTGTGACCGGAGGTAGTAATTAATTATTTATACTCGTCTCCTCTCCTCTCGCTGCGGTGTGTTGCAAGTGACGCGCCTGAAGTGAAAACAATGAAAATATTTGTAAAATAAAGAAAATCCCTGTCCGTCGCGCGCAGCGAATATTCAGCGATGAATGCATTGCTGGGCCAGCACCGCGGCAGCGATGATGGGTCGTGTCTGCAATTTGCTGCCGCCCAGGCCCAGAGGCTGAATCTGAAATCTCACCCACCTGCAGGCTGCAGATTCTGCATGCATCCATCAATTCGATCTGCTTGCTGCATGCATGCAAATGCGCGCCAAGCCATGCAGACCTGCAGATATGCACGTACGTACAGCGCAGCCTGGCTGGCTTGGCGGATCGATGCATGGCCAGCTGTGTGTCCGTGTGAACACAATTTGTGCTTTTGACTAAAATATACATGACATATCAAAAAAAATTTGGAAGCACACAAATCTGAACATCTAAAATATTAAGAAGAAATACGTTTCGCCAATTTGACAAACAAAATCGTAAAAATTAACCTCCGCAGGCGTTGCCAAAATATTATAGAAAAATTCATAAAATGCAAGAAAAAAACTTATAGCACAAATACATATAATAGATGAAATCCAATAGTTCATAAATGAGCAGCACACACCACTGATTCAATTCAATGTTGAATTTATAGCCCATAAATTAATATTACATCTTAAAATAATTGTACAATAATTTAATAATGATATGTAGATTTTGTGTGGTTGGATTCATGTTTGAAAATATTATGTAATTGTCATAATTTTATTATTAATTACAAGCAATATCATGGTAAGCATAAAAAAAAACTTTTTTGAAACCGTGGTAAACCACACTTACATCATGTTTACTTTTTATTTGGACAGAGGGAGTAGAACCGAACCATGCACAGAGGCGAGTCAGATTAATTAGTATAGCTGCCTGGAGAGATGCACTAGGCGACACAAACCGAACTCATAAATCCACTTAATTTGGCTAATTGTACTTAGTGGGCACGTGAGTGCAAATGCATCTCGATACGTCGGTGTGGAATGAATGAATGAGCGGCATTAGCCATTAGATCGATGGAGAGCACGTACGTACGTACGCGTAGGCACTCATCACCGGGCGGACAGGCTCTTAAATTCCATTGGGTAGCTAGCTAGCTGTTCTCATGATGCATGGGGTTCGATCGATCGAGACGTACCGTATATACAGGACAGACGTACCACGTTCAATTCCACCTCATCATGGATTATCCCATGCATGCATGGAGGCGTTCAATGCATATGCATGCATCGATCAGATCCATCGATCTCAACAACCAAAAGTCCATAACCACAGGGGCATGTATGTATGCATTATCGATTGTTTTTTTAGAAAAAAATATAACGTTTCTTCCACCTATGCTTTCAACCAAAAGTCCATAACCACAAGGGCACGGCTTCCAAACCCTGAATAACTCCCTTAACATTAAGTCATTAACATTAACATTGTGGACTTGAGGACTGCTTTTCACTATTGTCCTACCAGTCTCATCCACAATCTTGAAAAGTTTCTCTAAATTACTAGCACCCACCCTGACACCTTCGTGGAGAATCTGATCTCCTCTTGCTAGAGCATTTTCATAAAAAAAAAACAGTGCATTCACCGCACCCACACGCCTAGAGTTCGGTCCAGTCCACATAACGCCGCGGGCGAGCACCGGGGCCCTATGAACCTTGTCCGATGGCCCCACAGCCCGACCTGATCAAATTCCTCAGCAGGATCCCTCCATAGGCGTTGCCAGGGACACGCTGCGCCTGGACCGACTTCCCCACGAGAGTCCCTCTGCAAATGACTGGACAAACCCTTGTTCAGGACACATGACAACTAGATACCATAAGTTGTCATGAAGATATCACGGGTTCGACGATGGTGTAAGATGGTGTGGCGTGCATTAAATGCCCCTGACTGACATCATCACGCCCATCTGCTAGAGCGATGCTGCTCCGTCAAGACCAGAATCAACCCCTGTAATTGTTAACTCAAGGATCCAGGACAACAAGTTAGATGTTAAAAAAACCAGTGTTGAATATATATAACTATGCAAGTAACCTGGCCTTGTGAAGTCCATCTCCACAACAAGCTATCAGGTCAATGTTGTCGCATTTGATCTGTCTGATTGCAATTGGGAGCACTGTGAGCTGCCGTCCTTCCTTCATATTATTCACAAATTACACATAGGAACATGCATGCACAAGCCAGATCGATCGAGACACAAGTCTTATCGGACTATCAATCAATCTGTTGTGTTGGACTCGATCAGGAGTTGATGACACAAGACTCATCGGCAGCACAGGATCATCACAATCGATCAGTGAATTAATTTGACCTGATCGATGCATGTTAATTACGTGTCAAATCATGCGCAAGCCAGCAAATCTAGAGGGCAAGGTACGTACGCGATAAGAGTTTGGCATTCACAAGCCTGTCTGCCTGCTGTGGCCCAAGAAGTTACCAAGTCACCCGGCAACCGAGCATGAATGCCGGCAACCTCATTATTCCGTTCCAACCAGCTGAAAGCAACTCGCCATAAGACCATTCCAAATTTTGTTATTCATTTCGTTTCATTCTCTATTCTCTTTCCCACGTCCTTTTCTCTCATTTTTTTACTATTCCCAACAGCATCTCTTCAAAAAAAATCGTAAAAAGGACGGAGAAAGGATTTTTATTCTGAAGAAAATTCACAAATAAATTTCTCCTAAATAGAATCGTGAAGGGCATGTGTAGGAGCATCTGAAAGGATCGGAATCTCTTTGTGAAGAGAAAATGGCCCCCCAAAAAATATATACCGCTGGAGATGGTCTAAGCAGGATAAGAGAAAGGTGTTCATGAGAGATGCAGCTAGCTAGAGTGGGAGACTGAAACACCTAGGTGTGAGTTTCATTTCGTCAATGCTGGAATCTAGCAGGCTAGCTGGAGAGGGAATCGATCGATCGGGAGCAGGCACTATTTTCTACAGGAATTCCACAGGCCGCAGTCATCTCCATCGAATAGCAAACTAACTAGTACGCACACAATACACACATATCGCCAATCATTCTGCAACACAAATTGCAATTAACGAATTCAACTGTCCATCGCGCGCACAGGTCCACGGCCGCAACATCAGACTGAGAGCAACAGATGCCACCCAAGATCAGACTGGTTAATCAACTCAGGACAAGATCATCAGGCTAGTTGATCAGCTTAGGACTCTTATCTTTATGCATGATGCACATGTAATATAGTTCCTCTCTCTCTCTCTGACACACACACACTACTGTACCAGAACATGCATACACATGCATGGAGCTAGCTAGAGCTGAGCTGAGCTCGATGTAGGAGACAGTAACAGGTTCCTGTCGTGACCTCACTCGCTGCTGGAATCCGTGGACCTCCAACTCCAAGGAATTTAAGAGAGAGCAGCAGGCGTACGTCGTCAAGTGGCAGGAGAGCTTTCATGCATGCTCGGTCAGTCATGGCCGATTGTTCTAGCAGCTAGCTTCCAACTCCATCCTTCCTCTCTTTCTCTCTCTCACTGTATATATCCCTTGGTTGTGTACTTGTGTACGAGTAGAGAGAGACTATTGAACCCGAGTTGTAATAGAGAGTTTTAGACAGTCTTTGTATCCTAGAGTACATCCTATATAAAGGGATTCCTCCATTAATTATAACCTTCTGTGATGACTATTCCATGGAGGAGGGCACACAGGAACAGTGATCGTCATGCGGCCGCAACTTGGTATCCCGATGAGCTCATTGAGTTGGGAGGAGTGCCCACAATAAGAGCTCCGCAGATGCAGATAGTTGTAACCTATAACCAAACATGTGTCGTCTTTTTTAAAAAAAAAGAGTAAAATACACGGACGGTCCCTAAACTATTAGTCGATTCTTATCTAGGTCCCCATTCTTTGTAAGCGCAAGACCTCTAGCATCGTGACGTATGTGAGCCCTCAAGTGCTATTTTTTTCTCTATTTTTATGATTTTTCTATTTGTTTTATGATTTCCCGTATTTTTATGATTTCCCGTATTTTTATGATTTCTGAATTTTTTCTGAATTTTTTAAGTAATTTATGTGACATGTACGCCCATGTCAGCGCTATGTCAGCTCCAAGGCTGTTACATGGCAGGTTTGGACCAGGATGAACCCACTTAAAAAGATTAGGGACCCAAAACTGTAATTTCAAAGAATAGTGACATGGATGAGAATCTACTAATAGTTTATAGGAACCGCCCGTGCATTTTACTCTTTAAAAAAATAGAATTTCCCTTAGAGCATGGACCCATAGATGACCAAACGGGTCGTGCCAAATGGGCCGGCACGAGGTATGGCATTTTGGCTCAGCCCGAGGCACGGCACGGCCCGGTCAGGCGCGTAGGGCGGGCTAACGCGATTAATTTTTTATTCATCAACATATATATTACAATATATCATGACGCAACCATCACAAGAGAAACCAAGTCTTAGTGGCTAGTAGGTGTGGTAATAGAGCTTTAGAAGTCAAGAGATCGTAGGTTTAAAGCCTAGTGCCAACATTTTTACCTTCTATTTTCTCTATATAGTACAAATGGCCTAACAGCCCGATGGGTCCATCGTGCCTTGGGTTGGCCCGATGGGCCTTTGCCTCGGCTTGCCACTTTCCTCGGGCTGTGTCGGGCCAGGTCTAATCGGGTCGTGCCTGACCGGGCCCGAGCCGGGCAAGGCTGGGCCACTCGTTTGGCCATCTATACATGGACCAAATGCTAGGAAAAATTATTACGACATAACTCTAGCTATAAAACCAACACCTACCAAAAATAGTATTGGTATGAACTTGCAGTCCATCATGCCTTTGGCCGGCCTGACACGGCATGACCTACCTTTGGGCCGTTCCTGGGCCTTTGCCTCGGCCCGTGGGCCACCCTTTGGGCCGTTCCTAGGCCTTTGCCTCGGCCTGTGGGCCGGCACGGCACGGCCCGCCACCTTCCTCGGTCCGTGCCTAACCGAGCCCGGGCCATGCCGGACCGGGCCGCCCGCATGGACCAAATGCTACAATCATAGGAAAAATTACTGCAGCATAACTCTACCTATAAAATCAACAGCTACAAAAAATAGTATTGATATGAACTTGTAGTCCACTCGTTTGGAAGCGTTTGTAGCATGCATCAACCATTGATGCACTAGTAGTATCATAATAGGAATTTTATGCATGCTTAAAAATGCATTTTTTTTCTTTGCCAGAGGTTTTTCATGAACACCCCAATCAAGGGCATCAACACTACGAAGCCATGCATATAGGTCGCCGAAGAGGTCCATCTCTTCAAAGGGAGCTTACTAAGCTAACCGCCATTGACGTTGTCTCGACGGGACGCAAGAACGAACTGCAAACCCTAATCCTAGCAAACTAGATCCGACACAAAGTTAGATCTGACATAAAAAATTGGAATTAAGCTTTAAGACTAGAAGAAGATTCTCATCACCTTCTTTTGGCGTGTGTGGAAAAATGACCTCTACACCGATCATGAACAGAATTTATTTTCATTGCGGAGATAAGGGCACGAGACTTCATGAAGGCAAACCAACCCCACCACTTGGACGATGAGTCTTTTTTACCATGAATTGCCCCTCCCCCATTTTACTGAAGATAATGACCCTATGTCTGGTTTCTTGTTGCCTTTGATATAACCCGAAATATGGCTTGATGATTTTACGGAGACGATGTGACAATATGAACTACCTGTGGCTCTCAATGGGTATTTTGTATATCTAAGTTATCTATTTTGATGATCCTTGATCGTCTGCTTCTTCACACATGAGGTACTTAGGTCCAGTTCTTTTCAGCTTAACAGCTTAACGGACAGCTTAACGGCTTAACGGCTTAACAACTTATCTACGGCTTAAAAAGACATATGTTTCGAGTTTTTTGAGTCCGGTTTTTCGCTGTTTTGAAGATGGGTCCTAACGCTTTTAAAAAACAAGTCAAACGAAATGGATCTGAATCTCGAGACTACCTCGAGAAGCGTTTTAAATTCAGTCATTTCAGCCGTTCAGCTGTTTAGTCGTTAAGATCAGCTCAAAAGAACATGGCCTAAATATACATGTGCCGAAGATTCGACTATGATGCGACTAATGATCCATCGTGCTCCTCTTTTGACATATGTGTGAATCTACATGCAAAATATTTTTAAAAAGTATGAGGGATTATTCACCGCCAGTCCGTCACCTCTCAACTTCAGGGATCCTGCGGAGCTAGGGGGAGGGAGAGAGAGGTGGGGGATAAAGGGGAACTTTAGGCAAGGATTAGGGGTGGATTCAAGTCGATCCTAAGCGAGCTTAGGCTGTCAAAGCTCGAGCTCGGCTCGAATAAGCATCAAACTTAGGGTTAAGCTTGAGATCGAGCTCGATAAAAGCTCGATTAGGCTCGAGATCGGCTCGGTTGAGCTCGAATGAAGGGATTTGTGCTGTTTTAAAGGGAAGATAAGACTATATGAGCTCGGTTGGAATCGATTTCAAGCTCGAGCTCGACTCAAATTGGTTGAAAAAATAGATTTAAAGAGAGAAATATGATCTAACGGTCAATATTAACCTCTATAACAAACTAAAGATGATATATATATAAGAGATAAACTCTAAATCTAATATGATATATTATCTATATCTTAACACAAATCTAGCCACGCAAACGCGCGGGTCACCTTGCTCGTTCCTGCATTAATTATAACCTTCTGTGATGACTATTCCACGGAGGAGGGCACACAGGAACAGTGATCGTCATGCGGCCGCAACTTGGTATCCCGATGAGCTCATTGAGTTGGGAGGAGTGCCCACAATAAGAGCTCCGCAGATGCAGATAGTTGTAACCTATAACCAAACATGAGTCGCCTCTTTTTTTAAAAAAAGAGTAAAATACATGGGCGGTCCCTAAATATTAGTCGATTCTTATCTAGGTCCCCATTCTTTGTAAGCGCAATACCTCTAACATCGTGACATATGGGAGCCCTCAAGTGCTACTTTTTTTCTATTTTTTATGATTTTTCCTAATTGTTTTATGATTTCACGTTTTTTTATGATTTCTAAAATTTTTCAGGATTTTTTATGAATTTTTTAAGTAATTTATGTGACATGTAGCCCATGTCAGCGCTACGTCAGCTCCAGGGCTGTTATATGGCAGGTTTGGACCGGGACGAACCCACTTAAAAAGATTAGGGACTCAAAACTGCAATTTCAAATAATAGTGACCTGGATGAGAATCGACTAATAGTTTAGGAACCGCCCGTGCATTTCTCTTTTAAAAAATAGAATTTCCCTTAGAGCATGGACCCATAGATGACCAAACGGGTCGTGCCAAATGGACCGGCACGAGGCATGGCATTTTGGCTTGGCCCGAGGCACGGCACGGCACGGCTTGGCCCGAGGCACGGCACGGCTGATGCGATTAATTTTTTATTTTTTATTCATCAACGTGTATATTACAATATAACATGACGTAACCATCACAAGAAAAACCAAGTCATAGTGGTTGGCCCGATGGGCCTTTGCCTCGGCCCGCCACTTTCCTCGGGCTGTGTTGGGCCCGGTCTAATCGGGCCGTGCCTGACCGGGCCCGAGCCGGGCAAGGCTGGGCCGCTCGTTTGGCCATCTATACATGGACCAAATGCTAGGAAAAATTATTACAACATAACTCTACCTATAAAACCAACACCTACCAAAATAGTATTGGCATGAACTTGCAGTCCATCATGCCTTGGGTCGGCCTGACACGGCACGACCCCCCTTTGGGCTGTTCCTGGGCCTTTGCCTCGGCCCATGGGCTGCCCTTTGGACCATTCCTGGGCCTTTGCCTCGGCCTGTGGGCCAGCACGGCATGGCCCGCCACCTTCCTCCGGCCGTGCCTGACCGAGCCTCCCGCATGCACCAAATGCTACAATCATAGGAAAAATTACTGCAACATAACTCTACCTATAAAATCAATAGCTACCAAAAATAGTATTGGTATGAACTTGCAGTCCACTCGTTTGGAAGCATTTGTAGCATGCATTACACATTGATGCACTAGTAGTGTAGTATCATTAATAGGAATTTTATGCATGCTTAAAAATGCATTTTTTTTTTCTTTGCCAGAGGTTTTTCATGAACACCCCAATCAAGGGCATCAACACTACCAAAGACGTCGTCATGCATATAGGTCGCCGAAAAGGTCCATCTCTTCAAAGGGAGCTTACTAAGCTAACTGCCATTGACGTAGTCTTGACGGGACGCAAGAACAAACTGCAAACTCTGATCCATCGTGCTCCTCTTTTGACATGTGTCTGAATCTACATACAAAATATTTTTAAAAAAGTACTATGAGGGATTATTCACCGTCACCTCCCAACTCCGGGGATCTTGCGGAGTTAGGAGGAGGGGGAGAGAGGTGGGGGATAAAGGGGAACTTCAGGCAAGGATGCCCTCTGTGTTTTGCATGACGTTAAATTCCTAACACCCAATTCTGAATATCTGATCCACCTGGACTGTCAAGTCTTAACCTGCAGGTCGGCAGCTGTAAACATCAACCGTCGTCGTCGTCGTCATCCATGGATCACCTCGACCTCTTGGCCTCCTCCTCCCCGCGCAAGTGGCCGGTCGCGCGAACGGTGGCTAGCTAGCCCCTTTTCCCGCGCCGGATCGAGAGACGAGATCCGCGTCGCCGTCGTCGCCGTATGAGGCGCTGTCTGAAAACCATGGCCTGATCACGATACATGCGTATATATGTGCAGCGGCAGCAGTACGTAGCTCGTAATTGCGTAGGACACGAACAGTGTTCATCAGCAGCTGTCGTTGTACACGAGTTCAGGGAGCTCAAGCAATACAGGGAAGGATCGACAGCGGCAGCACAGTACTATAATTGGCTTGTCACGCTCCATCGCCTGCATGAGCTAGCTTACCTGGCCACATCTGCTGGCTCTAGCCGCAGCTATGCAGATCATGCAAGCAATCGTCTACTACAGCTACTGTACTGCATCGATCAGCTAGCGACTGGGTGAGGGTGATGCAATTCTGAGGATTCAGGGAACTGGGGAGCAAACCATGCATGCATGTATGAGCCTATTTGAAGTCTGAACGAGTGAACGGGAAAAAAATATAGGCTTAAAGTTCAGAAAGCGATCGAAACCTGAATGGATATGTATCATGTGGAAAGTGGAAACGGTTTTCAGAAATTATATATACTCCTATGAAGCAATTAAGTGATAGCAAAGTTGCCTATGCGCATGGTGATTAGCTGATGGTTGAAAGGAAGGTGAAAAGATTAAAAGGCCAAAAAGTTCGTGAAAGAACAAGTGGGTAATTAATTGCCGATCAGTGCAGCTGAGCCTACCCAGTGGCCGGGGGAGGGAGACAGCGAGAGCTAGCAAATCCATCTCCAAAACGCATTTTCCACGCATATACGTGGCTTTTTGCGACCACGCAGATCTTGCTCTAAGATTTGTGCTCGACTACATCTCCTGTCCTACCCCCACTCAACATGCTTTATGAAAAAAAACCCATAAATTTTTAAAATTTTCATTCCTTGTTCTTTCTCTTTCACTATGCTTTTATCCCCTTCCATCCCAGTTGAGTTAACTCCTCCCCGTGGGGTATGTGAGAGCCGACGTGGTTGCCATGAGGTGGTTAGCGGATGACACGCCCATGGTTTATGTCTTATGAAGCTCTGACGATATACAGGGAAGAAAGAGAGAGAGAGAATGAAGTGTTCGATCTTTTTTTATGATATTTTTTTTACAAGAAAGCATGTGAAAGAGAAGTGAGAGAGCGTGAACATGCCTGATAAAAAATGAATATCAGATCGATCTTTCAGTGAGTCTCAGACTCTCAGCCAGGGGCGGACCCAGCACGCTGTCTATGACAGTACAGCCCCACCATAGACCTACCTATAATTTTTAGCGTAAACTAGAAGGGAAGAAAGGGCTAAATTTTAGAATTATGTATTAAACTAAACTTCAGCTCCTTCTATCATTTTTTGCTGCGTCCGCCCATGCTCTCTGCTCTCAGCTCTCACCATGGCATGTTGATGTTGTTGTGTTGTGCTAGTGCCCGGTGGTCACCGTGTGGGTGATGTGATCTGTAGCCTTTTATTATTCAAAGCCAAATCTATAGCGGATTCGCTCGGCTAAGGCAGTGCCTATCGCTGGCCCCACCACACACACACATACACACACACAACACTTCTGGCCCCACCACACACACACACATACACACACACAACACTACCACTGAAAAATCATCGAGCTTATAGGAAAGCGTCGCTCTCTTTCATTTTTGCACACATTGGAAAAGCATCTCGCCCACTCTCCACAAACCACTCGTCTCCTGCGACCCTTATCCTAATCTGCGTCGGTTTGCTCCGTGGATCTTTGCTTCTCTACCCAATCTTTGCTCCCTTTTTTGTTGGATCTGTACTGCTAATTAATCATGCGCTGGTCCTTAATTAGCTCACGAGTAATTGTTCTTTCTTTCTTCTAGTGTGTATAGTTAAGTGTATTAAGTGAGAGTAGCTAGTACGTGCTCATGTGACATGTCGCCCTAGTAAAATTGCAAGCCCTGATCTGGAAATGGAGCTGCTTGATTACATATCTAGAGTTATACATGCATAGCAAATAGAGTTAATTCCGTTTTTTCGCTATTTGGAAAGGTGGGTCCTAACGTTTTAAAAAGCAAGTCAAACGAAATGAATCCGAATCTCGAAACTATCTCGAGAAGCTCTTGAAATTCAGTCATTTCAGTCATTCAGCCGTTCAACCGTTCAGATCAGCTCAAAAGAACAGGGCCAAATCTTGCCTTAATTTGCACATGCATGCATGACAGCAACCGCCTTTTCCCCATAGTTTTGGGTCTTATGATTTTTTTAAAGGGAGGTCATGTGCAAAAATATACTCCTAATTTTTATAAATTAGAAGTACAAATCTCTGGTGAAAAAAGGTGAATTCGGATCACAAGCACTTGTCTTGTATATTTGTTAATTACTCCTACTATATATTTAAGGTTGTAGACACTTGTCTAGGCCTTGCGCCTCCTGTAAATACTTTCCCCTCTACGTACCGAAATGGCCTTTTGGTCTTTAAAAAAATTATTTAAGGTCGTGTACATCTTATGATGTTGATGCTAAAAAATTCTTCTTTTTTTAAAAAATAAAACATATGTTGAATGTTGTAATATATATGACCTTTTAGTCACCGGCTTGGCGGCTTTAGAACAAGCAAAACACGATACTGCAGAAAACATGAGAAAACGAGAGGAAGGCGTAGCATGCAACTGCAGTTATACGCCTTTCATATTTCCCTCCCTTAAAAGAAATATTATAAGGACAAATTGCAATTAGGTTGCAAATTGATCATCATGCAGAGCTCGATCGCCGCTGCATGCGTGTGCTACATAAATATATTTGGCTCCTGAACCGTAAATAGAGGCTTCTTCCTTAACCTGCTACTGGACTTTAATCTGTTTGTTAATCAATTCAGAGATTGCTTCTCGTTACATTACACTGCATCACAACATTACACGGCCGGGGATGAACAAAAACCGAAGGGAAAAAAAAGAAGCTAATATATTTGGAGCAAGAAAACGACGCATATATTCCCATTGGTTTGCCTATCTAGGCTAATCACGCCTCTCTTTGGGAGGCAGCTTCAGCTCAGCTTCAGCTTCAGCTGGATCCATCCTGCTTGTGGCCGCCGCCGCCGCCGACGCCGACGCCGACGCCGCTGCTGACCTCTTCCTGGTCGGAGCTGCTCGTGACGCAGCTGGAAGATGACGACGCCGCCGCCGACATCGCGGCCGTCGACGTGCGGCGCGCGGCGGCGGCGCTGCCGTCCGGCCTCGTCGGCGGCCTGCTCCGCTGGAAAATCCGGCACACCACCCATTCTTGGGGCCCTCCTCCGGCAGCCTGAGGCAGGCAGCCCTGCAAGCAGCAGCAGCAGCAGCAGCAACCGTCGGTTGCCACGTCACCCAACTGTCAGCATCCAAGCACACTCACAGCAACAGCAAATGGCACTCACACTCACACATGCAAGTGGCAGCTAGTAGCAAGCGATGCTGCAGAAAGTTAGTACCGGTCGTACACTACTACTACCACTGCCACTACACTATTCCATCAGCAAGTATGACTTGCCAATCACACAGCCAGTGAAGTGTCCCAATTGGCCCCTCTCTCTCTCTCTCTCTCTCTCTAGGCTGCAGCTCAGCTGAGAGAGAGAGTCGACTAATCCAGTACTTAAGTTACTTCAATAGAAGGCAAGATTATATTCTCTCATCATCCACAAGAACACAATGTATTGATGAGCCATACTGTGCTGCAGTCTGCAGATCCTAGTGAACAGATCGGCAGCTTAATTTGCGCATCTCTTGCAGACAGTAGCCGTGGAACTGGGCACAGTACAATGCGTAGCTAATAGCTCTGTCAGTAGCAAGCTCGACGAGCTAATTAATCGGTGACGGTGTGCACCACATGCGACAGGCAGGTACACTGTATTAAACACGCGCACATCTTGTTCAGAAGCTAGTACTGCCAGAGTATAGTATATATTCCCTCTGTGCTGCAATATTAAATGAGCACTAAGTATATGTATGATGGAAAACTTACAAGAACGGGACATACTTCTCCCTCTTAATTAAGTGTCGACATATTACTATCAAAGTTCTCCCAATTTTTTTAGCATAAATTCTCTCCCAAATTAATCATCAAAGGGTGCAGCCTTTGTATTAACTACTTATTGTTAATTAGCAATCCACTCAATGGGGAAAAAGTTGATAATTTGCTGTAGGACACTACAATTGCATATGAGCACATGTTTGGCTCTCTGACATGGGAGTGATGAAAATGAAATTGCCGTATTAAAATTTCTTCAAAAAAAAAAGTCTAGACCGGAAGATCAATGTCTGAGGCTACTTGGCAAACATGCATGGTGAAATTTAAAGCGGAGGAATGTATTTGCCGGCTGATTAATTAAGGGTTAAGGGCTACGTGGGCTTCAATTTTAGATCCCGACAGCAAGATTTAATCGAGTGTATGCCATTGCTGCTGGGTTGGTTGGTTGGTTGGTTGGCATTTGCAGGGAGATCGAGGAGAACAAATTGATGAGGCGATTCGAGCTGAATTCCCATCAATTAGAGAGCATCAGCATCTGGTACGTACTGCAGGTATTGAGTGCAACCACCTCTCCATATCAAGCATAAATTGCAGCAACCACCATCTATCCCAAGCGATTTAAAACAGCGATCATGACTAATTAATTAGCAACCTGTGGCTGTTCGATCGACAAAACTAGCGGAGAAGCTTATGTGGCCTACATAGTTAGATAGCTCAAGTACGATTGCTGATACCATGGATCGGATTAATTACTAGTAGCTGGTTGTTTAGGATTTCTAAGGGAGTGATGTACATGTGTTGTCTGAAACATGTGGTGAGGTGATCCCTTGACAGTGCTACTTTTATATACATTATTGTGAAGCAAATAACTTTTGCCAAATATAATTTACTAACTGTATAGCGCGCGCGCGCACACAAACATATATACCTATTAATAAAATAGATATGTTAATTTATGTCATTTGGATTTTGATGAATGCCCTTCCTGTGTAGCTTACTATATATCTCAATATAGTGTAGTAATGCCAAATATACGTCTCTAATTAAGGCTAGTGGAGGACATGCATGCATGAACATGATCTTGCTACCTGTAAATAACATAAAATGGGCTTTGCCAATAAAATGGAAAGAAAGATTAAATTAGCTTCATCACTGAGTAGCCTGGACACTAAATCTTAATTACCACAGCTGTTAGTAACAACTTATTGCCAACATCAGTTTATATATAGCTTGCACCTAATTAAGTTATTGTTAGAAAAATCCTAGGATAAATCCTTCCAGAAATTGACCGATGATCGACGGGAACACGGGTAAGCCGCAGCTGCATAGCTTCATGTACTGCAGGACGTCGCAGCCTGATCGAGGAACGTAAAGAGCACGCCTAGAACAACGGCCACATGCACGTCCACATGTTGTGATCGTGTTTAGCCTAACTAATTAGCTCTACTAATCACGCAACACAAAAAAAACTTGACTCAATATTTTCTCGGTGCTAAAACTTGCCCCTTTGCTTGGCCCTTGGCCATCTATTTATACTAGAGAAATTACAAGACTCCTACTCAAATTAGAACTACTAATTCTAAACAGACTCCAACTCTGCTGGTGCTTCTACTTTAAAACTAGTCCTACTCAAACTAGACAAACCATATCAAGATTAGATCCAGCAGTTATCACTGCAAGATAAGCAATAGCATGCATGCACATGTATGTACACTGCATGCTTGCATGAACCTAATCCATAGTTTGAGTAGGCTGCACCTAAATGGAGTAGCAAACGAAGATCTCACAATTCACAAAGGAAACCTCACTAATTGACAATATTAAGGTGATGATAAGCAAGTAATCAGAGCTTAATTAATTATAAGAGGGATTGGCTCTCACATTCTTGCGGTGGTGAGGCGGCAGCGCGAGGCGGTACTCGTGCATGACCCAGTCGGTGTGCCTTGCCGCCGCCGGCGACGCGCGCGGCGCCTTGCCGCCCTTGTTGCTCTTGCCCCGGAGGACGAAGACCATGGACTTCTTGACGCCGACGAGGTGGCTCCCGCCGCACCGGGACGCCACCACCACCGGCTTCTCCCTCCCGCGCATCGGCTTCCAGCATCCGCTCGCCGTCGCCGTCGCCGGCCTCCCGCACCTGCCGCCGCCGGTCGGCCGGACCGCGAAGAAGTACTTCTCCCCCTCGCTCGCGCCTGAATCGGCAGAGACGCGAGCACAACCGCTTCAGTATATACATCAATACATGACATCAAACATGAACTGGCAGGCGGCAGCGTCGTCGTCGTCGGCGGCGGCGGCGGCGACGTACCTGGAATGTCCCAGGGGTCGAGGTTGTGGAGGCGGTGGACGTCGGGGATGACGGCGGCGGGGAGCGGGAAGCCGAGGGCCTTGCGGCGGAGGTACTGCACCACCAGCTCCCCGTCCGTCGGGTGGAAGCGGAACCCCGGCGGCAGCTGCCGCAGCACCTGCAGCTCGCCGTGCCCCACCAGCACCGGCGCCCTCTCCATGGCCTACGTACGGTACGGGCTGCGGCTCACAGATCACTCACCTAGCGAGCTTCAATTCTCTTACAGCAGCAGCAGCTGCTGCTACAGCAGTACAGCAGTACAGCAGTACAGCTAGCTAAGCAAGCTTAGTGCATGGAGTAGTGCAAATTAATGGCAGCTTAGCTAGCTATATGCCTCTCTGTGCGTGTGTGTGTGTGGTGAAATTACAATTAGCTCGCAGCTTCTTCTCACTTTGCAAGCGCAAAGTGGCGGGCAGGAGCCATGCATTTGCTTGGAATGTTCATCGGGGTGGGGGAGTGGGGAGAGAGGGAGGGGTTGGGGTTGGGGTTGGGGCTGGGCTAGAGGGCTTTGCAGGGAAGGGGGAAAGGGCTTCGGGCTTTATAGGATCTCCTGTGGCGTGAAGTGCACTCCATCTCCATCCTCCCGGCCTCGCTCGGCTGCTCGCATGTGGCTTACCTCGATGCCTTCTCCGATTTGACAAGCCCTCCCCTACGGGTTTGTTATGACCTTGTACATTTCAGCTCCCGTTTTACCAAAATTTATTTTTTTTATATAGCCTATTTGGTGTAGTATTTTGTAATGATTTTTTTTCTTCAGATTTTTAGTATTCCTCTTAAAGATATTAAAACTATTTTTTATTTTTTTTTATAATATTTAAACCTCTTTTAAAAAACTCAAATTTTACTAAAACGGTACGCTACACTACGTTAAACTGAAATGTACAAGGCCTATCTCACTCCTTACAGCATATCCACGTGCATCGCTAAACATTGACCGCTTGTGTTGTCTTCGAACCACTGTTCACTCCCTATATTTTTATTCTCTAAAAAATTTTAAAAAATAAAAAGATTGAAGTCTTCAAATACCAGACTATTCGGAGAGAGCCTACAAAATTTAGAGACTACCATAGAGACTCTACTGTAGTGCTATGTAAATTGAGACCGATACGTAAAAATTAAATACTACCCTCGCTAGCAATGCTCTTAAATTGGCCACAATAATTTGGGTCGGCTATGGTTTTAAAAACTTTATGGCTTCAAGAAACCAGAGTATTAGGGTTCTTCTGTGCTTTGATAGATTTAAGAATTATTTGGTTCAACTGTAATTTACAGCCAATTTGTACCATAAAAATTTTAAAAAGTAAAGTATCTATTTGGTCAATGAACTTCTGCTTCGGCCCAGATTTGGTCCTTAAATTGTAGACCAAACTTATATGATCCTCAAACTTTCAAAATTGGACATGATCAATCTTTTGACCAGATTGCGGCCGGTTCCACGAAAGTTGCAACAGACACGACTAGTTTTGCTTATATGGACGTTGAGCAGGCCGCCACATTAATGCTAACATAATGGCCACATCAACCTTTTCTCTCTCCCTCTCTCTCACTCGCCCCCCTCATCTCTCTGCTAGCTGCTCTCAATCCATCATCTCGCCGCTTGGCTCTCTGCCTGTGTCATCCTTTTGCTCTCCTCATTAATCTAGTAGGAGCTAGCTACATGTTCAATGTCGCAGCACATACTACTATAAAATTGGGCTAATATACCAGCACATCAGTACCGGTTGGATTGGAACCGGTACTGATAGTGGCATCAGTGCCGGTTCATAGCAATGACAATGATTCAGATTACAGTACCGGTTGGAGGCAACAGTAGTAAAGATTCATTTCGCAAACAGGTATAGACCAACTAGCACATGGGCTCATCAGTTTTGGTTCGTATTACAAACTGGTACCGATGCCTTGTTTTTGAAAAGGCTAAAAGGTATGCATGTGCTAGTTATATCAGAGTGTGTGGGTGGGTGAGTTGGTTAGAAGATTAAGATGTGGATCACAAGGGAGCAAATAGGTGATGGGTTTGAGTCTTGGTTCTCGCAATATTTCATCTTTTTTGAAGCAAGTCTAACCTTTAGTACCGATTGGTTGAACCGGTACTGATCCACATCAGGGGCGGAGCCAGGATTTGAACATAAGGGGGGCCAGGCTAAATACACCACGAAGAAATATTACAGTTGGTACATGCATATTCATGTATATTGCGTATATTTGGCTAAGAATTTTCTTCTCAGTAAGGTGAACTTAGCATTTCTAGGATTTATTGTAGCAAAACTTCATTCACTTCCTCATATAACAGTGATTAGCATAAGTAGGATTAGGGGTAATGGCAGATTACAGCTTTGTTAGGGGGGGCCAGGGCCCCTGCTAGCCCCCCCTTGTCTCCGCCACTGATCCACATAGGCATCAGCCCCGGATTACCAGTACCATTTTTTGTCAGTACTAAAGGTCCTATTCAACCGGTACTAACGGGCTTTTGCTTAGTAGAGATGGCGTTGGTCGCACACGACACCAGTGCTATAAACCGGTGCTAACGGGCTTTTGCATAGTAGCGACGGTGTTGGTCGCACACAACACCAGTGCTATAAGAGATAACAGCAGACTTAAACAGTACTATAGAGCTGAGGCCGTTCCACGGAATGGTATGTAAACAAGAGACGCGTCGCAGAGTGCTACATGAGTAATTTTCTCTAAAACGGTAGTAACATCCCATTTAGCTTCCAAGTTCATCTCAGACTGGAGGGGAAGAAAAAAAAGGGAAGATGGAGGCTCCTCCTACCATATGCATCAAGCTGTAATGTGCTAGCTAGCCAAAGCCAAAGTCGAATCTGATATTACTTAACCTAATAGCCATGCTGCAATCGCCTATCTGTCCGGCGGATTTGGCGGTACGCAGCTAGATTGCGCGCTGTGGATCTCTAGTCTCTAGCTAGTGTAGTTCTTGCTGTCGTCGACAACGAGCAAGATTAATTATATAACTAAGAGCCCAACCAGCACAAGTGCCCTCCACTAAGCCGCCTAATTAATCAAGCTTCTTTTCTCAACACATGGATCACGACGCGCGCAGCATCTCTGAATAATTAATTAATGGAGTCCTGCCCTGCACCCCCTAATCGACGAATTAAGCCGTGCAACTGTGCAAGTAATCAAAGCTCTCTCGCTACGTACTCGCCAGTGTGTGGTTCGTGCGTGATTGATCGATGCGGTTGGGGATTATTTGGGATAATATCTGAGCCAGAGGCCAGGGCATCGTATTTAGCTCGATTTGGTGGCCTTTTCTTGACTGTAACGATGCTCTCTTCGTATAAAACACTATTTATATACATGAATACTGTTTTCAATGGAGGTATGGAAGACCCGTTAGTGATGCTCTTAAAAAGATACTGGTTTTGAAGCGGCTTTATTTGCAAAATTTCGGATCGAAAACAACCATAAGAATAGACCATAAACCATGTGGAACAAATTGATTTTCATAGTCTTATGTCGATTTTTCATATAATGATTCACAGTTTTGTGAACCCAATATAACGTGCGTCACTCTAAAGAACATTTTTCCTTGCTCTTCCTTTGCACTATATATTGCTTTAGGAGCTGCATGCCTCTTTAGCTCCTGGCTCTTTTTTTATGAACATGCATACACTGGCTACCTTTGCACCAAAATCTTTAGAGGGTGGGGCCCACCATGCTTGGCAATGGCATCTACCTCCGGTTGATGGACGAAGCATTGTGTTTAGCTTATATAGCTAGGTGTTAGACTGGCTGATCATTGCTTTCACAGACAACATGCTTTCAAATAAATTAAGGGACATGACATTGGTGTCAAACTAGCATTGATCATGTGCATGTCATAACACACGGGCAAGAAACCTTTCCATTCCCACCTAGATAGGTTAACAATGGTGAAAAAAAAAATGCTCTCAACTTTCCACAAGTTATCCAAGGTGATACATCCTTCCACTATTTTATACGCGCGTGTAGCGGATGTAATTGAGTTGGATGTGAGTCGTATGGCAAATTATGCAAGTCTTTTGGAAACTGGTTAGAACACCATTCATTAGAAGAAGGGAAACATATATTTCATTTGTTTGTATAAGAAATTTAAAAGGTGAACTACAGATTGAGTTTTAGTGTATCTACTATCTATATAAAGCAGAGTTAAACGGAGCCACCATATTAATCCTAAAATCCTAGAAATTTTCATGTTAATCGAAAAATAGTAGAAATTCTCACGTTAATCGTAGAAAAAAGAAAAAATCTACATCGTTGAATATGTATATTATTATGTAAATCTAACGCTCAATATTTGAAAAGATTAAAAAGATAACCACTAAAGATGATCTAATATATTAGAGATAAACTTTAAATTTGATCTGATATATTGGAGATAGATTATGAGTTGGAGATTAGCCTAAAAAAGATTATGAATTAAAGATAAACTCTACATGTCAACACAAATCTAGCCAGGCAAACGCACGGGCTACCTTACTCGTTTCTAATAAACTAGAGTGGCCTAGGGCCAAGCCTTTTGCACCCTTAAGAACTACAGTATAGGTTGTGTATACATATATCCATAGATGACGTGAATAAATAAGATATAAGCGACTATTGCCTACACCATTGTACATGCTCTCATGAATTTTGCGACTAATTGTTTGATATTATTGTAGGTTCATCTTATTAACCCACCCTATATAAACCGTGATTCACACCTCTTCCACCCTATTTGTTTCTCTACCCTTGCTTGTCCAGTTCCAAGGATGCATGAGGCGACTAGCGTTTTCTAATTGTTTTCACTCTACCCACCCCCATCGACCTCCTCCTCATCCTACTTCCAAAGCTTACCCAACGTTTTGGTGTGTAATTCTTTCCCATGCCCCCTTATATGAATATGGATGAGTGGGTTTTGTTTCACCACACCATTCTTCACGGGTTTAAGCATTCCTCACAGGCTTGAGACAACATATATACCTTGTCGACTTGTTTTTAAAAAATTTTAAAAGTGTCTTTGGAATATAAAAAATGGGTTCGATAAGTCAAAGCGTTTGCCTCTCGCGCGAGTTCAATGTTCGGCTAAGAATACATATTAGAGTTTCTCAATTTTTATTACTTCTAAATCATGAGCTTAATTAGCGATACACAAGGTTTCAAGTAAAATTTTGAATTGTGGGTAATTCTGATGTTTAAATTTATATTTTCTATGCAAACTTGAAGAAAAAAATGCACTCTAAGACAGACGACCATGCAACAAACTACCCCATCTTTGCCATCCAACCATAAATCCTAGCCGGAAGCTTCTTTTAGAAAAGCTGTAACCATGCATGCTCTACATATTCGTGTACCTCTAGAAATTACCGCGCAGAAAACTGATTCAACTAATTAAGCTAAGTACGCCATAACCATGACATCAACCATATGTCACAGAGACAATGAAACCTCACATGCGCATGCAAGCAAGCAAAGTAAAAGCTAGCTAGCTAGGGTTGCGCGCATCAATTGGCCTGCACGTCACTGTTAGGGTGGCAGATTAATATTGCAGGTTTTGGAGTAATTCCATCGAAGGTAATACATGTGATAGTGCTTGCCCTTGTTTTGGATTAATAAGGGCAGGCAGGAGGAAGCCATGACATCAGCTGCTTCAACCAGTTAGTTACCTCAACCAAAGCATATATATTACACGTACGAAAAACGCCCACCTGGTATTTTGCCAAATTCCCTTATAACGCTGACTGACGACCGGGGCCTGGCCGGGTGGGAATTTAGAAAGGCAAGTCCAACAAATATATGTTATGACATAATTGTTGTTGTTATAGTATAATTTTAGAAGGCATGTCTCTATTGGTTAATCGACTGAGCCGATGACCTTTCAGCCGTCGATCGATGCCTCTGCCCTAATTCACCGATGTCGCCTCACCTCTCGTCCATTCTCTCATTTGTATCTCTTCTTAATTTGGCCATGCTCTGCATGTCAACACCATCAATGTCCCTCCCTCGGCACCAACCATCCCCGCCGCCAAGTCAGCACCGCATGCAACCCCAAACTGCTTCAATAGCGTGCTAGTAATTCTCCTATTTCATTGGTCACCGCCTCGCTGCACGTATTGTTGACCAATGACCACCTTCCACTGTTAGACCTTCGCTTCCCTCTAAACCTAGCTAGGGTGCACAGGTAAACCATAACTCAAACTCAAACCCTAACCCCAACCCTAATCACCATAGAGCTCTAGAGAGAAGAGGCGTCGATGGCAAAAGAAGTAAGAGCGAGAAGGAGAGACAATTGGCTAGTGCACGTGAAGGAGAGCAAAGCGTTGGGTGAAAGAGATCGATTTCACTTGATTGACAACTAGCAAAAACATAATTTTAAAAAACCTGTATATGATATATGATCAAATATATATGCACAGTAAATTTATACTATTATATAATCTGGCCATTGGAAAATGAACAATGTAAATGTAACACCCTGACCCAAAATCGCTTAGAGCCTAGCCCACCTACAGGGCTAGCCCACGCATGCATAGCACCCACTTAGACTTTTCGGCCTCGCTTCGTCCAAAAGGGTTAACCCGGGATGCTATGTTTGGTTCCAACAGACATTATATGCTACTACAACTCTTTCTTAACTAGCAATATAGGACTAATCCCACCATCACATCCACATGGGCCACATGGGCCTCACAACAGATCGGACCGAAATAGGAAGAAGTCCACATTGCCTTCCTCAACTATTGAAAAAGTTCACTTTTCCTCCCTCTGTGTTAAATGGGTGAGATCTGGCCGTCCAATCTTGCATCGAACGGCCACAAATGAGTTGAGGGAGGAAAAATGAACTTCTGCAATAGTTAAGGGAGGTAAATTGGACTTCTTCCGACCGAAATATTACACTCACTCTCACCATCACATCCACATGCATGGGCCACATGGGCCTCACAACAGATCGGACCGAAATATTACACTCACCCATCCTTAATGGGCTGACGCACTTGTCAGCACACCGCTTAAGCGGCAAATGTCCAGGATCCCCCTCGGTATACGGTTATCCGTCTAGTGCCGACACATATGCCATGCCGTGTGACCACTCTAGGCTCACACACTCTGATACCATCTGTAACACCCTGGCCTAAAATTGCTTAGAGCCTAGCCCATCTACGGGGCTGGCCCCACGCATGCATAGCACCCACTTAGACTTTTCGGCCTCCCTTCGTTCAAAAGGGTTAATCCGGGGTGCTATGTTTGGTTCCAACAGACATTATATGCTACTACAACTCTTTCTCAACTAGCAATATGGGACTAATCCCACCATCACATCCACATGGGCCACATGGACCTCACAACAGATCGGACCGGAGTATTACAATAAATCTTGTTTAATCAATTAATGAGTGCTTCTGTTGTGAAAATGTTGTCCCTTGAAGAAAAATGTAACTATAATCTCGAAGGTTAATGTTTTTATCTTCATGTAGATTTCGTAGCAGTTATTTGTACGTGGAGTGTTTTCACAATAAAATTAAAGTGATACTACCGGTGAGGTCAAGATCTTTTTGATTACCAAAAGTGAATTCGTCACTCTAGGTGGCTTCTTCGCTATGGGAGTACACGTGTATGGTTCTAATGGCTTCCACCAACTAATTAACTTGTCGTGGAAATAACCACAAAATCTTTTCCCCAATGTCAACGAATTATATCTTTTATTGACAAACGTAGCTAGCTAGCATATGCACAAAAACCATACATGTTACTTTTATCCCTACTCTGGGTGAAAACCTACTCTGGGTGAAAACCCTAGCATGTGGCATCAAAAACCCTAACATATGCATAAAAACCCCTAGCATATGCACAAAAACCACAAAAAACCATCACCTTACGGATCTTCCCTACTCTGGGTAAAAACCCTAGCGGCTCTGCGACAACGGCCGGTTCTCTTCGTTGCTACCTTGTTGGAGGCGTCGTGGTTGCCGTTTTGCGCATTGGTTTTCGCTGGGTCTACTGCTGCAGGAGTCGCTCGTCGTTGTGTGAGTATTGGTGGTGTTTCCCCTTCTCCCTCCCTTGTATCTCTCTCTTGTTCGGCCTTTGGCCTTGGTGGTAGCGGTGTGGCTGTATTCCTTCTTTCTACTCTGTAGGCGGTGTTCCCGGCTGTGGCCGGAGGTGTGTTTGGCTTTGGCCAGGTTGCAGCAGAGTGTTGTAGTTGTACCTCGTGTTTGCACGGGTTTTTTATTTTATTTTCACACGGTTTTTTTTATTTTTTTCTCCTGCTATTCAATGAATTAGGACGGCAGTTCTCCTGCCCCTCTTTCAAAAAAAACTTTTATCCCTGATATGAAGCTAATACTAATTCAATTCCGTAGCTACTAAAAGAAAGATATCTCAGACGCTTGGCCAGTATAATTAATCCACAAAAGGTGATCTTCACAATTGCGCGCTTTTGTTGTCTGTAACGGGGCCATTAATTGATGTAAAGAAGCTTAAGGTTCGGGATTAATTAGGGAGCTAAGCTTTAATCAGGGGTCATAAGGTTTTCTCCGACCAATCATAAATCAAGTACAGTACCTCGAATCAGTACTATGGCCAGGTGCAGCCGCAAAATCTTGAAGCATAAGCCCTACCTAATTTACAGGCTAGATAAGAAGCCTAGATAAGAAGGCTTGGGATACTAGACTTTTATCAACACTTTTTTTTTACAAAATTTGTTTGAATTTGGAATTTCAGAATCGATTTGGTTTCCATAGGATATGACTGATTATCGGCGATATTGTCCTATCCAGCTAAAACGGGCGAAAGATTATAATGTGAAAAAAAATTATGGTATCACGATAGGGGGTTTGAAAAACCCAAAAAATATTTACAAATGGTTATGAAAGATTCGAGAAAAACAACAAAAAAAATTACAAAATGGTTACAAAATGTTATATAGGTTTGGACGTTTGGCTTGTAAAAAAATAATAAATTTTCAACTATAATTTTTAATTCTAATCTAAGCCCAAAAAAAAAATCTGTGCTGTTGGATAGCTATCAGGCTGAAGAGAAAGAAAGGAATCCAAGGAAGGCAGGAAGGAGGAGAAGATGACGGCATGCTTACGGCAGGGCCACGTCAGCCTCATCGCCATTCGCCACTCGGCTCGACTCGAGTCGAGGGATCAAATCAGTGGAGCTGTACAGCGACGCCTTTTGCTTCCGTCTCCATGCACTCGATCGCAATTCGCAAGCGATGCGAGAGGTGTCTCTGCACGCCGGAGGATGGCGAGCCCGGCAATGGCGGACAGCGACGCCGGACGGACGACGACGACGAGCTCGGCAGCGACCGCCTCCTGCTCCCCGATCGAGCTCAGCTCAGCTCTTGAGCTCCTCGTGTACGTGGAGTGGAGCTTTCCTCGAACAAAACCAAAACAAAAATCATAATGTTCTTCTTTTTAAAAGAGAGAAAAAAATAGTTTTTTTTCTGCCACTGCTTTCTCCGGAATCAAGGAGTAGGAAAGTTTTATTGCGTTTCTGATTGGACCAAAAGGGAGGTAGTCATTGGTTGCTTATCCCTCTATCCCGGCCGTTTTTGTTTCGCTGGGTTGCCCGGCCTCAAACTGCGGAGAACTTGGGAGGGAGGTAGAATATATAATCAGTGCTGCTTGATGTTTATTTCTCAGGAACAGGTGTATATGTTCGGAGTGGCCTCAACTCCCGTGATATTTTTAAATAAAGGTCAAAAGAAATGCCTTATATTTAAAAACAGAGGGAACACGTGGAAGGTTACGACTCTGGCCAAGGCCCGAGAAGGTGAAGACCAGTAAGAACCTATATTACAAAAGTGAATTTGGCTTCAATGACCCCCACAAGTGGAGGTCCTTCTTAAGAAAGTTAGCTAGTGAATGCTTGGAGAGGGCATTCAAACACGTGGAAAATTCTACCATTGCGCTCGAGCTATATGCACCAAATTGCTCCTAAGACCACTGTTAGGCTCCTGTGCGGAGGTTGGGCGACAGCTGGAGTAGGATGTTATCCATCCACCAGTGAATTAGGTCAGGAGAGTCTGACCAATTTGAAGGATGGATGGAGGACAGTCCTAGCCAATCTACAACTTTGGTCTAGACCCGAAGGCTGAAACTGCATTGTAGGAAGAGGTGGCGCGGGGTTCCAATTTCATGCAACATAGGGGGCAGAAATTACGATTCGGCAGCTAGCGTTGCAAGAGCACGTCCACCGTCCACCGTAAAAATGCGGTTATGTAGAAGCAGCCAAGAGAAGAACTTGCACTTGGGTGGTGCCCAAGGTTTCCACATGATGGTGTTCATGTTGGACCGGCTACTTCTAGCACACTGAAGCTTGTAGGTTGACTGCGCTGAGAACATGCCATTCGAGGTGATGTACCAAGCAATATGACGAGGTTAGTGCCATATTCTCGACGGTAACGTGTGTAACCGTGTAATACCTATCAATACTTTTGTCTATTAGAGTCAAGCAGAATTCAGAGCTACACACATTAAAAAAAAGCTTCTCCATTATATATATTAGTTGTCCGAAGCATTATACATGCCTATAAATTTTCAAGGCCCCAATCACACTTATGACCGATACAAAATAGCAAAGAGACGTACCGTTTAATTTGCCATTTCGGCACGACATCGCACTCCATGATTTTAAGCAGTGATCGACTGATCATGGACCGATCAGTACACACTACACAGCAATGCAGCATGCGCATGAGGGCCCCAGAAATGACCATATATAAACTGGGATGCTGCAAGTGCAAAACCTAAATGATTGAGATGGCTTAGCTTAGCTTAGCTAGCTATCTGCTTTCCAGTGTCGTAGCAACCAACAGTGAGCAATTATTCCAACATAATCCATCTGCTGCTCAAAGCGATTACATATAGGAGAGAGTGTGATCAAGCAAGCTAATTAAGATCGATGCCAGAAAAAAGATAATTCAGCCGTGCCGTCGTGATTAAACAGTACTTTGTATGGGTTGGAACCCCTTTTTCTGAGATGAGAGGGATCAGAAAGGTAGAGCAAATGGATGTGTGTGACAGTGTGAGCATGTCACTAACGTACGATGCAATTATGCAAAGTACCCGTCAAATTAATCATTTTATTGATTCCAACCTAAGCACTGCAGTCGCAGTACAAGCATGGGAATCCAAGTGTATTATACTGCTCAAAAATTAGATAGGTTGACCATTGAATTAGGTAGGTTTGTAGGTCTAAGCAAATCACAGGAACTTCGTTACAAATACAATCTTGTGTGGGAGGAGCCAGATAGTTTTGAGGCCATCTTTTTTACAAATGAAGTAAATGCGCGAGTGTACAATATCTCCTGCTTTTGGAGCATCCTAGTTTCTCGATATTACGATTATCTCTAATAGAGCCTCTATTTCTCAAAAATGTATAGAGCCAAAAGATAATATCTTTAAATTTAGAGACTAAATTAAGACTTCAAATGAGTGTTTTTTACTCGCAAACAGGCACAAGCTAGCACTGCTATTTCATTAAGAGGGAAGCAACTGTACATAATTACATAGATTATAGGGAGGGTGAGAAGAAGGTCATGTTATACAAAGACGTCGCTACATGCCTATGACTGCTGGGGCAACACGCTGCTTCCATGTTAGGACATCCTCCCTAATCGAAAAGTGATACGAGAGTATAAGTGAGTGAGGATTGTTGGAAGATCCGACGATCCCTCTCCTTCCACACCTTCCAATGGTGTAGATGACAAGCTTGCTGAAGTTGTGCATCGTAGTTTTTTAGGGTTACAACTGTCATATGTGTTCTGTTTTGAACGGGGGTTACAACTTCTTGTATCTAGAGCAGAGTTCAACTTACCAAACGGACTTTACGAATTTCTCAAAATTTATTTGAATTTGTTTTAGCGTAACCTATTTAGAACACGGAAACTGCTTTCTTTCAAGGAAAACTAATCTCCAACCCATATAGTCAAATGCTAAAGTTTCACAGGATCACTTCATGCAGATATCTATATCCATTTACCCTCTTTTTCCATGAACAGTGGAGACATGCAGTTAAACACTTTATGCAGTTAAGCTCCACCACGGAAGCAATTCACACATTCCATTCACACGGATTTATTAATGCGGTTACTCCAAACTTTACGCTACTGAATTCTGACCTCCCGCTTCTCCTCCTCTTCTTCTTCTTCCTCCTCGCAATCCTCCATCGGTTCCGACTTCCGAACACTTTCCATCATGTAAACGTCGGCGAAATTTTAACTTTGGCATCTTCAAACACGGGGAATCCGTCGAAAATACGGCGAATTTTATCATCACGTAAGCAAGGATAAGTTCGATCGATCAAATGAGTCGGCCAAGTCGTCCCCAATATTTCACATCTTGCAAAGAGAGCTCGCCTTTTTATGGGAATTGTCTGTGTGTTTGGGTAGATTTCTTCTTCTATACGCAGTGTTTGCGATGCAGCGATGGCTTTCTGGGATCACATGCCATCACCTCACGGTCCATGTCGCTTGTCATGTTTCAGGCATGAAATTAATTAAATTGCTTGAGTTTCTGGGTTAACCCAAACTATTTATTTTGTTTGTCGTCAAAAAATATTGTATTCGTTAACGCAAAATTATCACGTAAAAAAACTGTGCTTCCTCTGGAACTACAATAGTATTTCATTTACGCTTTATTTTTTCGCATTTTGTTTCATTTTGCTAGTAGAATCCTCGTCGATGTTCCGATCCTCAGAAACTTAAATTCCATAAGTTCGATTGATCCCCACAATTTTCGATTTAGAGGGTGTTCAGCTGCGCTAAAATTATCTCAATTTTAACCACTTTGACTAGTGGTTTCGACCTGGTGACTTCGAGATTGTCGACATAAAAAAGTCAAAGCAATTAAGATATCATCAGATAATCTAAAATTTTATTCTCTTTGCTTTATCGAACTTATCTTTGATTTTATAGGTGTGAAGGAAAAGTTAAGTTAGATAAGAAAAAAAATGAGGTTTTTAGATTAAATTAAAATTAGAAACTAACGTTTGAAAATTGTCATTTTTTATAAGCCAAGCGATATAGACATGTAGTACTTTGCAAACATTTTTTTGTGGGTTTTGAATGATTTTTTAGAGTTTTTAAAAAATATTTTTATTAATTTTTTAGGCCTTACAAGGCTTCTCTCGAGGGGTCATTATTTTTTCAGATTAAAATTTCAATCTACTTTCAACGAAAAAACAAAAGTAAAACAAATTTATGCACAAATGACATGCAATTTATTCAAATTATCGGTTCATTAGTTCAAAAAACCATTGGGTTCCAAACCAACGGCTAAGATCCTTATGAAATCTCTTTGAACCATGGATGGCCAAGATCTAAACTACCCTAGAGCAACTCCAACAACCCCTTTATATGTGCTACAATTTTATAAAGAATCTGATAGAGATACTCTTAGACCAACTCTAATAGGCATAACTTATGACGGACCAAGCATTATAGCACTATTTACATCTTTTTTTATACATCTATATTTTTATCTGTTCTATTTTATTTTCTACGGTGCTATTTTATTAAGATATAAGTTAGACTATTTGCGATGCCCACCTACGGTGCAGGTCCGAGGTTCTTCAAGATTCAATAATCTAGAAGAAGATAGTGGTGCTGCTCGCTAGTTGCTACGCGAAGCAAGAAAAGTACCGTGGAAGTACGAGACTACGATCTACATACGAGACGATTCGAGTCGTCGTCGCAAGTACAAGCTCCGTTTCATTCTCCATCATAGCTGATGAAAATTGCGGCTGCCTTCTGTTCATCCTCTGTTCATACATGGAGGCAACGCCAATCAATTGTTTCTTCTCTTTTTGACCTGGTCTCACCGATCGCTTTTGCACATACAGGTTGAACAATGGGCAGTGCAGCTCAGCTGCGTACATGTAGTGATTGGATTGGTCAAAGGGATTGCTTTCTGGTTGGGAGTAGAATATACGGTATGCTGACGAGTAGAAAGTTCAGTTATCTTTTCAGTCTGGCTTTTCATGCGCTCTCTCAATATCTCTGCAAGTTGTCACATTCTTTGCCCTGCACTGGAGCCAACTCTTAAGAAGTATTCCTGTCTAATTGCACTGCTAATCTTTTTTTGCTATATCCAATGAAGCATGCCTCCACAAAGAGGAAACTTTTCTGTAAAAGCATATGCCATTGCCTGGTGATCTATCCAGAGAGATTTACTAGCCTTTTTTTTTTGCAATTAATAGTAGTTATGTCATGGCTGTGGCTAAAGTAAAGCACGGATTGGAATTCTTTGTTGGTTGTGATTCTCATTTGCCTGACAAAGTAGACCTATATGAGATGACTTGCTGCTAAGTGCTAGCAGGGGTTTTCAGTTGAGGGATTCACGCTTTCTTGCTAACCAATCAGACTTACATGGAATTATTATGTATTTATGCTCTTTCTAGTCATCAACATTGTGATGGTCAATTATGCAACAAAAGAAGCAACTTAGCTTGAAGCATCATAAAGTAAGCTAATTCAGATGTCTTGTCTATGTGCTTGAAGAGGTAAAAGGCTATGCACTTCGGTACCTAACTGGCTATGTTTTTCACCCATTATAAGTCCAAGCTCTCAATTAATGCACACCTGATTAGTAAACTAACTCATATTAGGACTAGGTCGCAATTTTCAAAAGAGGGAGGTCAGTACGTTCCTTGTTTAAAAAATAGTTTTTCATGCAGGGTCAGGTCAACATGGTGCTTAATTAGGAACAAGGTTAGGGCAATACAGTCTACTCCTGTACGCCATTTTATTTCAGCACATAGTTGAAAACATTGGTCAAATGTTTTAAAAATGTTCTTTAAGGTTTCATACCTAAAAAAGATACTTTGTACTTTAATTCACACTTCTTAAATTATGCTTAAGATACCGTAATCTTCTTACCAACCTTATCTCAAACGTCTATAGCAGAATGTGTAAACAGCAATCCTCCTATCGTCAACTAGGGAACATGATTCCATACCATCTGTATCATCTATTCATCTCTGAGCAGCTCAAAGAAACAAAGAATTGAACAGTATTGGGGGTGTACAGCTGTAAACGATGCAACCTGAAATTTGATTTCACAAACCAGATAAGTACTACTGGAGAACAACAGGAATATGCAATAGCTGGTAATTATTTACATGATGTTTGCATCTATTCAGGTTTCAGTTCAAAAATGGGGAAAGGGTTCGGCAGAAGTTGGCCTGGCCAAGCAACAGGTCACCTTCATCACTTCAGGCAAGCACTAGGCAGTATTGTCGACAGAAACCATAAATTGACCAAGGTTGACAACACTAGGTAGGTGGCAAAAAAAAAACAGAAATCGATAATATGATTTCGTCTATTTGCTGTCACCGATATCGGTTCAGCATCACGCGACCCCATGGCCAGATTTTCATTTGGCTTTTTTTGCCGTTTAGGATGCCTTGCTGGTTGGATTAGTGAGACTGAGACCATCTCGATTGAGATCTTGTTGGGTTAATGAATTAGGAGGGGGTCATTTCATCAATTCTAATCGAACTAAGTGTGCTGTGATGTCACTTTTTCCTTAAACAAAAAGCAAACCTTCAAATCCTTGCAAAGAATAAGCAAGCACGCAAGCGAGCTACCCCTATCAGCTGTTAGGTGAAGTTCAATCATATGAAGAAGAGCTGGAAAACGTTCAGCATTTCCACCATGGGAAGCTATCTCCAATTACCAAATCCTTCAAAACTCGCAGTGCGACGCAACATCTCGGCAGTTCAGCATCATAGCATGTTGAAACTCACCACACCACCATAGCAATGTGAACATCAGAACTGAACACCCCCTATTAGTGAAAGGCTGAAAGCTAAAGCCCAGAATTAATACCCTTTTCTTCAAAGCATGATGCATCACATTTGCACCATAGCATGACAAATCCCTTTTTCAGGTTGCTTTCTTAGCCCCCACAGTGTAGCCCACTGTCAATGCCTTTGGAGTGGGGGGTGCATGCCTCTGACTAATCTGTGTGGTGACCTTGCCCATGAAGCAACTAAGCCACTCTTACCCAATATGTGATCTATCATATCCACAAGGTGCACCCAACTGCCTATATATAAATTATTGGGAGCTGAAAGAAGCCAAGGACCCCCGTCAAGAATCAGGCAAGGTTTGTAAGGCAGATTAGGCTGATGCCTTTGTCCCAAGGGAAAACAGAGGGGCCCTGGGATGAATTGGCCAATGGTCCTCACTCCCTCTTCCCCCCTTTGTCTTCTGCCACCGTTAGGTCACCGAAATTTCGGCCGTGCAAGATTATATATTCTAGACCAGATTAAGCTAAGCAAACCTTGCAGGGGCAAATCAGAGAGGACAGACAGTGATCGGCTGTTTGTTCTTTCAGCTGCTCTGGGGCTCCTTCTCAATATCTCTTCTTTCTTTAATGTGAAATCAAGATCACCTCAAGTGCAGCAACACCAGCATTCTTCTTTCTTTAATGTAAAATTAAGATCACCTCAAGTGCAGCAATACCTGCATAAGCATTTGCTTTGCTTTGCTTTCTGCTGACCAAGCATACATGTGAAGTGAGTCACTTGCAAGTGGCTTTTCTTTCTTGGTCCAAGTCAGGGAAGGGCCACACGCACGAAGCAATCGGTGGCGCGTCGATGATTCAGCTCAGGTCGGCAAGGGGGGGCAGTGAGCAATGTGCCATGTGCTGAAAATTGTACTTTGCAGAGAAGATGCCTGCGATTTGTGAGACATGCAGAACAATGTACTGGATAATTCCTTAGGACCTAAGAGAAAGCTATTGCGATCCACAATTGTGGATGTACTGTACTCTGTCGCCGTCTCTAACTGCTATGAGCAAGAGCATGACCTACACAGCCACCTGCGGCTGCTGGGAGCAGGTTCTTTCTCTGCTTATCTGCATTGGAAATCTTTAGTAAGATAAATAATCTTGATAGAGGCAACACAAAACAATATCAATCCTAAAAGAAGTCCACAAAAAATATTTGGATGATATATAGTTACCACAAAAAAGACAAAAAATTCAGAGTAAGAGGTTGCTGCCACTGACATGGAGTGGGCGTCACCCTGCCCAGTGCCCACATAATCCTCTCTTTCTCCGCGATTTTCATCCTCCCCGAGTCTTTCTTCCTCTGTGAAGAACTCGCCGCCGCCCTCCTCTCAAACCCACCTCGCTTCGCCGTCCCCGCCGCCGCCGCCGCGGGGAACGAACCGGCGGTGAAGAGGATGGTTCGGCTTGCAAGGTTGCAACCAGAGAAGAAGCCGCGGGCCGTGGCAGACATATTATCCATCTTGGGCCGTACGGGCCCAATTACATGTGCTCTGAGGGTGAGTTGGCCAACGCGACACACTTGAATGTTGGCCCAAAATACCAAGGATGGCCTTCCCATGGGCCGTAGGTCGCAGCGCTCGCTGCTGCGGAATGCTGCACCGCCTCCACGCGCATCTCCGCGGCGCTGCGGCCGCCATGGCTCGCCGGAATCCGCCGGGCGCCGGCGGCGCCCGTGCCTAGCGAGAGCTTCTTTCTCGCGCACGTCCGCCCTCCCATACATGTGGAGAAAGTTGGATCGGTCGATAGGTTGTGCCGTGGGGGCAAGCCTTTGCCTCGAAACTGGCGGTGGCTGGCTCCGGTCGGCGATTCCTCGCGGGGCGGCGGTGAACCACTCTTCTGCAGCTAGCCGTCGTATTCTCGTCGCCTCGTCGAGCTGACTGGTTTTTCCCTTCGTTGCGTGTCTGCCTCTTACCTGCAGCGATTGAATGAACTAGTTGGTTTTTTTTTTCTTAGTATAGCAAATTCATTTGCCTCTCGTGGTATTATGTGATTTTTTTTCAGTATTGAATGGGAGTATTGTTGCTAGTTTAATTTTTGCATCTGACTATCTGAGACAATTAGGCTAAGTATGGGATTATAAATCTGGGCACTGCTTGCCTCTCAATTGCATTCTGCAAGTAGTCAATCTACAAATTGGTCATAGCCGTTGTTCAGCTGCTCAACTGTACAGTGAACAATTGGTCGTCCTTGTTCCAATCACGGGCACGATTGTAGTCTTAACCTGCTAGTTGTACTCGGGGTTCTTCACCCCTTTTTCTTCTTATTATAATGATATGCAGCTCTCCTGCGTGGTCGAGAAAAAAAATAAAATAAAGGCTGTTCCAGTTTATAGCGGTGACATATCTATCGATATAGTCCCGATCTGTTTCAACCATTCAGAAAAAAAAATGTATTTTGCGGAAGGAAAAGGTTTATATTAACTATTAAGAATACATTGCAAACTCACTTGTGCAAGCTACATAATAACTTAGGTACATATACTCCAGCTAATGCTCAAAAGGGCGTCAACATAACATCATTCTTGATCTTCTCCAACTTCACGACAATATCATTCATTGTCATCCTCTCATCAGGGGACTCACTTGAGCATAGCATACCTAACTCAATTATCGATAGAAGAAAGTTGTGTGATCTTGTAGACGAATTTTCTATGGAATTGTCAGTGTGGTGAAACCCATTCACTATTTCGTCATCATCCAGTTCTTTGTCATCCAAAATATCAGTAAGCCTTAATGGAAATGCATCATGAACCCATTGCCTAAGGCTTATCTCTCCAACAAACATGGGATCTGTAGGCTTCTTTCCAGTGAAGACTTCTAGCAGCATGATTCCAAAACTAAAAACATCACTCTTCGTTGATGCTTTTCCCATGAATCCATACTCTGTTCATGATTTTTAAAAACAAATAAGAATTAGTGTCATGTCAATATCAAGCAACATGTTAATAAAGAACTAGTTCAGTCATGATTGATGAAGAACCTGGTGCCATGTATCCGATTGTTCCAGGCATGCTTGCAGAAACCATAGAGTTATCATCACCTATCAATAGTTTTGCAATTCCAAAATCTGCCACGTGTGCCATCATGTCTTGATCAAACAGCACGTTGCTAGGCTTCAAATCACAGTGTAATACTACCTCATAGTGATGATGATGTAAGTATTGTATTGCCATTGATACCTCTAGCATAATGTCCAGCCAGTTGAGGAATCTTAGGGGTAGCTTGTCATCACCATGGAGGTATGACTATGCTAGTTAACTTACCAAAAGAGCTTGGGATTGAATTTTGATATGAGTTATGCGATAAATTTAGGTAGGTTAGCATCTGCAGCTGCCCAAAGGAATCTGGGAGGTTACCATATAGATGGTTGGTTGAGAGATCTATTTTGTCGATCATCTTCAGCCTTACAACATCAGCTTGTAGTGCACCATTCAAGTAGTTATGTGACAGATTGAGATCAATAAGGTTCTCAAGATGAAATAAACTTGCTGGTATAGTTGAAGACAACTGATTATAAGACATGGAAATATATTGTATCATACTAAGGTTACCAATACTATCAGGTATGGAGCCAGAGAAGCTATTGTTGTTGAGATGCAACTGTTGAAGGTTCCTTAGTGCACCAATTTGTGTTGGGATATGACCGGACATGCTGTTGCCAGAGAGGCTGAGTACCTGAAGATTCTCCATCATCTCGATAGATTCTGGGATGGAGTTGCTTAATTCATTGTTTGTGAGATCTATGAATTGGAGACTGGTTAGATTTGATATTGTCACAGGAATGCCTCCAATTAAGTTGTTGTCACTTGCACGGAAAGTCACAAGTTGTTTGGAGAGGTTTCCCATATAGCCTGGGAGGCTGCCAGTGTACGAATTCGATGATATGACGAGGTTCTTGAGTTGTTTGCAATTTGAAAGAGCAACCAAAAAGTTAAGGTCCCCCTCAAAGCGGTTCCAGCCGAAATGAAGAATGCTTAAAGAACCAAGGTTCCCAAGTGTGACTGGGATCTGTCCACCAAACATATTTGTGTCCAATACTAGGAAAGACAGGTAAGATAGGTTGCCAATGGAAGAAGGAATGGAACCTGTCAGTTCATTATCTGAAAGGTGCAAATAAAAGAGTTGTCTCATCCGTCTGAATTCTGGTGGAATTTGTCTTTTTAGCTTGCAGTTTGAGAGGTCTAGTTTTTCAAGTCCAGTGAGATTGGTTAGCTGAACTGGGATTGACCCAACAAGATTGTTTCCACCTAGTGCAAGGTACCAGAGGTTTGACAATTTGTCCAACCATGTTGGCACAACATCTGTGAAAGCATTTTCAGACAAAGATATTACTTGGATGAATCGGCACGAGCTGAGCCCCACTGGGATTCTGCCTACAAAGTTGTTTCCGGAGAGTGATATAAAGTTGAGCATTGGGAGCTTAAAGCTCTCATTATCAGGGATAGTGCCTGTCAGGTTATTGTTTAACTTGCAGGTTGGACTTGTTGAAGATACCAGGGGGCACCGTTCCGGTAAGTTGATTCTGTTGCAAAACAAGGATCTGAAGCATGGGCAAGGCACTGACACCAGCAGGTATATGCCCTGATAAAGTGTTGTTCCCAAGGTTTAAGTAGCTCAGGTGAGGTGTGTTGTTGAATATTTCTTCTGGTATATTTCCACCCAAGTAGTTTTTCTGCAGCTCTAATCGCCTAAGATCTTGTAGGTTTTGCAGCTCTGGTGGGATCTGTCCTGACAGCTGGTTCTCATAAAGACCAAGATTCTGAAGCCTTGTAAGGTTTCCAATGGTCGAAGGGATGTAACCTGACAAGGTGTTCCAGGGAAGAGCGAGAGCTCTGAGACGATACAGCTTTCCAAGTTCAGCAGGGATGGAGCCTGTCAGGCTGGTGTTGGTGAGGTTCAGAACGGAGAGGAAAGAGAGGTTACTGATCAGAGGAGAAACCCTTCCTTGGAGGGGAATGTTCGGCAGCTTCAGGGCAGTCACACGCTGCCGGTGTTGGCTGCATGAGACACCCACCCAGTCGCAGAGGGATGTGTCGGTGGTCCAGTTGCCATGCAGGACACCAAGAGGGTCAGAGAACTGGCCTCTCAAGGCGAGCAACGCGGCGAGATCGGTGGTGTTGCTCCGGGAGGAAGCAGTGGCCACCGCCGGTAGTGTGGCGGCCAATGCTAGGATGAGAACAAACGGGAGGGCCATGTCGCTGGAGTGGTGCATGACGTTCAGGTTTGTTTAGTTTACTTGACATTGAAAGACCTTGTCCTGTTGTATTACTTTGTGGAAAGTCCTGTTCTGCTGCTTTGACTATATTACTATGTGGAATCATCTACATGTGACAGCAACATGCTAATCTAGTATGTGTATCTACCTTGTAGATTAGCTAGTGTCACTCACCCGTCCAAACTTCAAAACTCACACTCCATCTTGGGTATTATCTACCTTCAGTTTACGCCTGATAGTCTTCTGGAATTCTTTTGGAATTTCTAAGTTTGGTGAATATGGAATTTGCGCCATATTTGTACTTTCATCCAATATGATGCATGCATATGTGTGCAGACGTGTTATATTCCCTTCTGTGATAAAATCTTAGAATTCTTCGACGTCTTTCCCAGAAAAAATCATGTAGCTAGTCTGCATGTATAACCTCTAGCTTAACCCGACGTAAGAATTTGTAACCTCTAGCTGCTACAGAATTTGTAAGAATTTTTGGTGAGCCGACGATTATGAGCGTTCTAATTTCATTGCAGGAGCGGAGCTATGGTGTGTTGTGGTGGCAACTTGCATGCAGTTATTTCAAGTGGTTATCGTTAGGCAATTAACGTTTCCGATACGTTGCTGCTGAAGACAAGTTGAGACGGCAATGGAAGATCTTGGCCTACTCAATGATTTCATGGAGACTGTCGTAAAATTCAGTATCCAACCTTGAAAGAAAATCTGTACTGCTTTTGATTAAATTAGCTTACTATATTCATGCAAATGTTCCTCTGGTAGCTCATATTCCAATTCTTATGGTGTGGGCATTCCATTTTTTCTTATAAAAAAAAGGCTTTCCAATCTGGCAACAATTGCTGTTCGTGTAGTTAACAAACTCGTCACTGCAAATATTTCCAACGAGATTGTGATCCATGATTACATACTGGATCATTTTGTGATGATTCCACTTTCTTTACTCTGTGGGTGGTTCATCTCTATGTTCAACAGCAACGTGCCGCTCTAAGAATGCGTATGTACCTTCTAAGCTAGTGTTACATCATCTGCCCAACCTTCAAAACTGAGACGACTCCATCTGGGGCAGTACTAGTACCTACCTTCAGTAATGTGGTTACTGGATCAGTTCAGGTATAAGCCGGAGCAAGAACCCCAGCTGCTGCTGCGAGAACGCCTGGTACCTTGCTCCTTCCAAGCTAGCAACGCTACCCAGCATGCTCTGTTTGAGGCCTGGTTTACTGAAATCTGCCACAGCATTTGAGATCTCCTCCACTAGGTCAACAATGACACCGTCCACGCCCATCAGGTGCTGGACGTAAACAGCCTCCCACACATTGCTGCGGGTGAAACCAAGAAGCCCAGGATTAAGATGGCTGAAAAGCGAATAATGGCCTTGTTCTTTTCGGCTTAAACTAAATTAAATAAAAATTTGTTATGTTTTACAAGCTAAAAGACGTAGTACTCTGGAGTCATTTTTTGAGGGTATTTAATAGTTTTTCTTAAAGTTACTAAAATATTTTTTTTGACTCATCAAAACCTCTATGCAATGGAGGAGTCGTAATTTTTTCAGATTAAAACTTTTAGCAACTTAATCTGAACACAAAACAAGACCAATAGCAAGCTAGCGCAAGGAAATGGGTGCATGAATGTGAGCGTACTTGAGCTGCCCGTAGGTGAGAAGTGCGAGGTTGGACTCCTGTGCTCTGCGGACTGCAGAGGGGTTCTTCAAAACCCCTCTCACCTCTGACACGACCCCTTGCAAGCCATACTCTAGGCACACCAGGATAGCCTCGTCAATTGAGTTCCTTCTTGAATCGCTGTGTTTGGTTGTCCCTCCTTCAGTCAAGAAGAGTACCTGTTGCAAAGCACAAGAATGAAAATGATAATGCTCAAACACTCGTCTGTGGAGTGCATGGCAACGTTCCTCCAAATTAGCAATTAACAATTGCACACCAGATAGGACTATATAATCTAACAGCTGAAAAGGGTAAAACTTTTGTAGGAAGTAATAGTTTGCAGTTTGAACTGGTTTTATTTAGCATTGGCGTACCAATTACCATCCATTTTGCAAGTTACTGATTATTCTATTTGCAAGTATTAATCATAAAAAAAATTTATAATCTGCTCATGCTCTCTGTGTAACTTGTTGATTGAATTTCAGTTTCTTGCGTCTATTTTCATTTCTCGACCAATTGATCAATGTTGGGAGAGATCTCTACAACTCCACCTGCTGTAGTTAGCTGAACTATGGTATACTCGGTAGGCTTAACAATACTTTAAAAAGGCTTAAATATAAGTAAATCACAATCAGATTAGTCTGCAAAGGTTGAGACATTTGCCTTTGGTAGTTCCAGACCTATGAATGTAAGAAAGGACCATTCCTTCAGTTGGTGTCAGATATCGAGAAAGTAACCAGTGGAATCACTAGCTAGGATAGATTTTTAGGAAACTTTTTCACTAATAATTTAGACATAAAAAATGTTACTTACAGGATATAAACTTTGGAGTTCCCGCATTAACTTCGCTGCATCAGGTTGGAAGGTCGAGAAAAAGATGGGCCTTTTGCGAGCGTACTGAAAAACAACCTATCAAAACCATTTAATATTGTTATGGCTATCACCTCACTTGATCAAATGATTGAATATGAAATAATCAAACATGGACAACAAGCCATACTTGCAATACAGCTTTAAGGGCACGGTCAAGATCTCTCCTCTGATAGATAAGGTTGTCATCAAACTTTAGTTCAATATTGAATCCCAGACGAGGATTGACACATTCAAAGACATCTTGCAATGTGCAAAGAGAGTCATCTTCTTGTGAGCTCCAATCAAGGACTCTACCATCTCCTGTCTGTCTAAGTAAGGGCTTGTAGACCTGAAAGACCATTACAAAGGAAGATGGAGAAGATGCCATCTTAAACACAAACTCATGGACCTTTTACAGCATAATCCATTAAAAAGAACAAGAATAAGCACCTTGCGAGATCTTTTTTGTGGCCCATATGACAGGAACTCTTCCAAGAGAAGATCAGTAACACGCCTTTCACTTACAGCCTCCTACACACCTTGCAATAACATTCAGGATTAGCTCAAATAGATTTTCCCGCGATATATGAACAGGAGGATAGTGCATAAACAAAACTTAACAAAGAAGAAATGCATAGAAGTAACATACAGCTTCTTTGGTGAGGATGAAGTCATCATGGAAGATTATTGGGCAACCATCTTTTGTAACCTGCAAATTGCAAATTAAAATGGTAAGATCACTGCTACCTGAGGATACAATGGGATAATTTGATCAGCTTACGAGGAAAGGAGACAATGGAAAGGTCAGGTAGTTTTGCAGGGTACTCAAAATGAAACAATCAGTTGTTCCAAACCAAACACTCGCAAAGAACTAACAGCACTCATGAGCCCACATTACATCTATGTTTCATTTGATTGCCCATTGTCCATTTCAATAATGCTTTCAGCTGAGAATGACTCCTAGATTACCCCTACCATAAAACTGCAACCCGCAATCTTTGGCGCTTGCGTTATGCAAAGTTCTGTAACATTACAGAACATCCCAATGATCAGATCGCTGCCGCTTTTCTAACATTTAAGATGGTGATTGGTTTCTTGGCAGTATCTAATTGATGCTTGTTCGGATTCCAAGTAATTTACACGCTAGAACTTCACTACGCGTGCATGATATGCTTATTCGAGTGGACAAAAGTCTAGCATGCGAGTCACCAACTGTTGCTAGATCCAAGTTGCGCAGAGAGATTGTTCTTGGGGATCCCAACAAAATCAGTGCACCAACTAGAGCCTACATTGCTGGATCAACCACACTGCCTCCCAAATCTTGCCCCGCGACGCGGCAATGTCGAGCTCCAATCCAAGCCTAGACTAGCACGAACGCAAAGCAGCAGCAATGATCGGAGGCGGAAGCGCCGAAGCAAGCAAAGGCGGGCAGCGCAGACCACACCTGGACGTCGAACTCGACGAAGGCGACCGCGGCGTGCTCGGCGGCGCGGCCGAAGGAGAGCAGCGTGTTCTCGCGCTCCCTCGCGGCACCGCCCCGCGCCCCGGGGGGCGCCCCCACCGTGTTCATCCCCATCCCGCGATGGCCGCCCACCAGCATCCCCTCCCACTCCGCCAGCGCGAACGGCAGAGCCCTCCCGCTCCTCCCGCCGGCGGCCGTCGTCGCGCAAGCCGCGATCCGGCGGGGCGGCGCCGCGCGGGTCGTCGCCGGGAGCGCCATTTGGGCGCGCTGGCCTTGCTCTCCCGGCCGGGAGGGTGGGTGTGGGTGGGTTGGTTGGTGAAGGGAGGAGAGTTTTGAATATTTTTAGACCCGCGAGCGCCGCCGGCGACGGCGGCGGGCGGAGCAAGGAGACACCGCGCGCGGGGATCATTCCGATGAATATTCCGTTGTACGGAAACGAATATTTCAACCAATTACTCAAGATACGGTATATGCGATCCCACTGGTTTACTGTTTTGACCATAGACACCGCATCGCGCCTCGCCTCACCTCGCGCTGCCTCGCCCCCAGTTCATTTTCGCGCGTGAGGCCACCTCACCTGCGGCGGCCGATTTCAGCGCCGCACTTGCGGCGCGGCGCGCAGCGGCTCGAACCAAACAGGCCCTTCGTACTTTTGTTAATTGGTATGTACGGTATGTATACGAAAAACTTATGTACAACGGATATGTTGTCTTTAAGTGATTAGCTGCATCTTTAAACTCTGATTACTATGTTCTCCCCTGCACAATTACACAAAAAATTTTGAACATTGGACTTTGGAAATAGTGCAAAAGCTAAACCAAAGGAAAAATCAAGTTCCTATTTTGACCATAAATACCACGTAAACATAAACATATAATATAAGCTTCCCCTATGTTGTATTCTCTATGTTTTTGAATACGTAGCATTTCTAAAAAAAATTAGCACCATAAAAAAATGGAGTAGATAATTCTCGGGCATCCGGAACCATCAGACTGACCATAGATGCGTTGCATGCTAGGCGCATTTGAATCCCGTGTGGTAAAGCATCAAAGCGTCTTTTGCTCGTCTCTTTAATTTCTCTCTCCATGTGGGTTGAGTAACGCGTGCCATCCTAACGAGAGCTAGGTGATCAGATCTACGTGAACATGACAAATGCTCGCCGATTTGAAAAAAAAAGTAGTGAAAAAGAGATATGTCATGTTTTTTTTGATTTTGGGATATCATATTTACACGTAAAGAACATTTAGGGTTGCTTGTCAAAACATCACCTTTGTTCTCATGAAACATCTAACTTTATATAGGGTGCATTACAGAACATGATATTTTCATCGGTTATTTTTTCATGTTTCATCAGATCTTTGACATGTTTCAGTGTTCTTTTTCACATGTTGCCATAATTTTTTATCATGTTACAACATTGATCGACTCCGTTTCGACATGTTTCATCGATTCTTTTATCATGTTCCATCAATCCTTTTATCGTACTCCATCGGACTTTTTGTCATGTCCTAACAATTTTCTATAACGATGTCATGTTGCATGTTCTAACATACACAACCAAACGTTCGACAGTACAACGTGTACATGTATATGTTATGAGTGGAACAATCTGAGATGATTTTTTTTTTTTCGGGCGAGCCGTAGGGTAAAATAAAAAATGTACATTTACGGAGGAACTTTACATGAAAACGACCGAGTGTTCGAAAATGGATAGATACATCAGTTTGGGCTTTTCCTAATCGGGCCCTTTTCTGGGCCGAATCTTTCCCAATGTCATGTAAGCCCAGACCCAAACCCTAATCATCAAGACAGCCGCGGCCGCATCCCCAATTCCCCATCCCCTTGTCCAAGCCAGAACACCACTAGGGTTTTAGGTTTTTGGAGAGAGAGAGAGGGGGGGAGAGATAGATAGAGAGAGAGAGCGCCATGGACAACAGCCCCCAGCTCCAGCAATTCCTCGAGGTGAGAAGTTCTTGATGTGTTGCTTGCGATGTGGCTCCCGTGGCCGTGGCCGTGATGCCGTACTATTTGCTCTACGCTGTGCTGTATCTGGGCTTCTAGCAGTCGATTCGCGGGCTCGGGTTGATTAGGTTCTGAATTTCCGATGTAGAGGCGTTACCTTTGAGTATTGCGGATTTGCGGGGATTTGTTCATAGGAGGACCTTCTATCTATCGGTGCGATTAGCCGATTAGTGGTGGATCTTAAATCTGTTTAGAGGAAGCGCGATGGTATTTAGCTGATTTGATTTCGATTAGTGGTGCCTTATAATTTCTTGGTTGTTTGTTTGAGTAATTTCTGTAATGAAGCTAGTTACATCGGAGCAAAATGGGATGGGTTCGCAGTGAAGCCCCCGTGATGCATTAGAACGCACCCTTAGCACCAGAGTTAAATGGTTAGTGTTTATACAGCGCAACTGGCTGTGAACTGACGAGCAAACCATTTTGTCAGCACGCAAGGTGTTTGTGCCCCAATGTGGACTTTGTAGAATGTGGAATATGTAACATGGGATGGTTGTAAAACTTGGTCGGAGAATCTGAACTTACCAAATTCTACTGACTCTGAATAGCTACAAAATGATATTAGAATCCATACACGACAGTTAAACCAGACCTAACCTTTGAGCACACCCATAACCCTTCCCGATGAAAACGGAAAGCAACCAAACGCTGGCCAAGAGCATAGTAGTAAAATCCAGCGATTTTAAAACCTAAATATTTTGAAGCATTTGATATGTTGATCTGATGGATCCCAATTTCTTTACCTATCTCAATCAGGAACAATGAAATTTTAATCTCAAATTGCGAGGAATTTCAGTAAAATTGAAAATCCCCCCAAATTTACCAATAACCAATATTCTAATTTGTCCATAAGTGTTTGTAGATGTCGTAGCAAGATGATTCACCACACAAGTTTATTTAGTACACCTTGGAGCAAGATTTGATTTGAGTTGTTCTAGTGAAGTTTGTGTGGGAAATCATCGTTCTAGGGCATCTAGGATCTTTTTTGGTCCAACTTGATCTGCAGCTCTTGGTTTGTTTAGTCGAATATTAGGTTTTTTTGGTTTTGTGTGGCAATGTTGACGTCAACATAGATCAAACTAGAATTCATAACCAACTGGGATTTAATTTTTGTAACTCCTGGTTGGGACAGTTTTAGATTGTGTTAAGAAGGTTTATGCAAAATTGGGGTTCATTGGATCAACGAATCAAAAGTTACATTGATTTAAGGTTTAGACTGAGCTGTTAAAATTTTCCGATTGAGGATTATCTGCCTGGGATTGGATAATCTCTTCTAGGTGTGGCTGGGTTTTTTTTCACACCGGTTTGAGTTAAGAGTTTCCTTTACTTCTTGTTCACTGATTTTAATAGCTTCAGGTTGTTATTTAGATTTAGAGTCAGTAGAAGAGGTTTAATTGTGGAAAATTATTAAATTTGAAATTCAGCTCCCATTCCCCATTCTCCTCTTGTAGTTGCCTCATGCGTGCCTACAATTTGCAAGTTTCAGGGTGTTGTTGAGTTCAGGTGGTAGATGATAAAATAGACATTCTTTAGGCATCTAATTGCAGGCCATTCTCATCATTCTTTAAATGTAGCTTGTTCACACTAAAAAGCAAGTGCTATTTGTTTGGGTGTGTTTAAGTGTTTTGTGGTGATAATATCTAGGGCATTGTATATGTTATTAGGCCTTAAGGCTTTGAGTTACAATATTTACTACATGTTCCAAGGCATATTTTAAGGAGAACCACTATGATTTGATGGGTTTAGTCTGACACTCTGAATGTCTGATGCCATTGGTTCCCTACCCGCCAACTCCATGCTTTCACATGACTTGCTATCTCCACAGTAGATCTGTTGCAAACTTGTGATGTCAGGCTGCTTTGTTTCTTTGATACCTCATTTGTTCCTATTTGTATTTTTTTAATTTGTCATCCATAATTTTTCTTAACAGGAGCCTCACACTATATCTTGTCTCCCACTCTGAAACTCTTTGCAACATGTTATTTTGTTTTAGTCGATGCAGACATGTTAGCTATCTTTTGTAATTAGGCAAAAGAAAAAAGAACTCATGTGTGAAATTATTTAATTATGCAGCAAGAGAAGCAGAAGATGATGGTGAGCGAGATGGTTGGCAAGCTGACAAGCGTGTGCTGGGACAAATGCATCACCGGCACGCCTGGAAACAAGTTTAGCTCTGGAGAGACAGCTTGCCTGACCAACTGCGCTCAGAGGTATATTGACATCAGCTTGCTGATCGCCAAGCGGTTTGAGATGCAGTAGTTTGCCGGACCCGAAGCTACTACTTTATTAGTCATAATACCTTCAGTTTACCTCTGAGCTTCCATTTGGACATGTGAACAATTGGCAGGTTTATCACAGAAAGATTTTATGTGTTTCCGAAAAAAAAAACTAATGTACTTCTGTGCAACGCCTCTTGTTATCTGTCGTTTTTGTGGTGATATCCCTGGTGTGGCCAGCCATATGTCCTTTTTCCTTGGTGATTCCGTTTCAATTTTTGGAGGAAAGATTCCGTTTCAATTGCAGCTAATATATCGGCAACGATGTCATTCTCTCCATTGGTGAACACTATCATATCATTGAGTTCACTCCAGTGAATAATGGACTATACCATGGTTGGCATGGAAGAGGCGAAACTGCACAATTTGTAGATTGTAGTATATCATATCGTTGTGAACGAGGTTTGGAAAGAGGAGGATGTTGGTTACCAAAGCTGGCCGAATCGGTGGTGATGCAGGAAGTGTGGGATGCTTCAAGATCTTAGCATTGAAACCCATGGAGGATGTAAATATATTTTCGTTGTTGTGCAATGGTCGTTGTGCACAAGACTTTTCCATGAATAGTTGTCCTTTCTTCAAAAAAAAGAAAATCGAAATTTGATAGAGTTGTATAATTTGTTCATAACTCTTCGACGATGCACGACAAAGATATTCATATTCATTGACAACGGGCATTTATTGTCGGTAGTATATTTTATATCTAACCAGTCATAACAATGTACTGTCATTTTAGTAAAAAACAGTCCAATTACATGAAAGATCAGAATCCACCTAGACCATAAGATCAGGAGGAATGAAGAGTTGGAATGGACGAGTACTCATGTCTATTTCTAGCGTGCTGGTGGTATTTTCAAGGAAAAAGCTGCTGTAGCTGCAGGTATTCCCGTGAGTAAACAGTAATAAACACAAGTAAACAAAAGTGTTAAAGAAATAATGGACAAATAAATATAAACAGTTAAATCATAATTATCTTAGCCTTTGATCACAGGATCAACAGTAGATACACATTTACAGCAACCGTCTCCAAAGGTTGTAACCGACATGTACATATTACAAAAGGGGCAATGCCCTGTGTAAAGACAGACAACTGTTCATTTGTACATCCATCCAAAGCAATAAAGCAGTTCTTACATATCACTCTCGCTCTCTGTCTCTCACCATTCACCACTGAGCAATATTACACTGAAACAAAAAGAAAGAATTGGACGGGCCAAATGGGCCAAGAAGTTAGCCCAGAGGCCGAGACTAGCCCAGTCTCAAGTAGCTTCGTCTTTCCATAGCGAGCGAGGGCGGAGTTGGGCGGCAAGCCAAGTTCGTCGTCCTCAAACAAATCCAACTCCCAGTCCGGTCCTCCTCACCTCCCCCATTCTGTATCCCTGCAGGCGCAGGCGGGTAGAGATCATAGAGCGAGAGGATTGGATTGAGGCTGGCTGGCGGCGCTTGGAACCCTAGATCAGGCCTCCTGTCTGCCGTGGTAGGAGGGGGAGGCGATGAGTCAGGCGGACAGGAGCACCTCTTCCTTGGGGTGCTTGGACGACGGCCTCACGGAGGAGAAGATGATGGCCAAGCGCATGGAAGATGAAGAAAGGGATGAGTTTCTGTATTGGATCGAGAATATGGAGGAGGGCGATGACAAGGCCATCATGCCGCACCCGCACATTGTGAAGTGCCATGGTAAAACTTTAGCATCCGCATTTTGATATTGAATTGTTATCATGCCATGCGATCTGCTCTAGAGATCTGCCAAGTACTCATGTATCATTCCTCTTCACCCATTCATTGTTTGTTCTTATGACTGAATGAAATGAAATCTCCCTTGCGCTGCGTGCTGATGTGGTGAATTTCTTGATGCTTCCTGCTTTCATGTTTGTGTGCCGCACTGCCCATGCGTGTTGCCTTTCCCCGATCTGTTCGACACATGAATGGAGGGAGTCTTCATACTGTAGCTTACCACCCCTAATGTTTACACCAACTAATTCCAAACGACGATTTGTGGTGTGACTATCTGATGTTTTTAATCAGTGTCTCCAGGAGGAGAAGAAACTTGCGCTCGAGTGGAAGATTCGGATGGAATCTAGCAGGGATATGATCTTAACCACCAAAACAATCATTCTGAGTTGCTTGATCATGGAGCGTGCACATTCAGACATTCAGTCATCTTCGCAGCAGACGATGGATTTTCTCGTGCATCCACCGCTGCTTTGGTGGTATGTGCCTGTCCTGGCCCTAACTAACAAACGAAACAAACTTTTTTGTTGTATTTGGCTGCATCCTGGTGATCACATGTTTACTTTACTGTAATGGACTGTCAGCCAATGTGAAATGGAGAATTTCGAAAAGGAGGGGGAAAAAATCCTATTTGGAGGAGGGAGAAAAAAGAAAACCCTTCTACCTCAACTATAATTAACTGTTTTCATCTCTGTCCGTTTATCTTCATGACCTAGAGAAACTAGCTAGTTCTACTCATCGCCACAAGATGAGGTCAAGTGATCTGATCTGAATATTTAAAACACTTCCTGCTCTTGATAATTTGGGAAGCTTACAAACTACAAATTGGTGCCTACTGTAATCACAAAGAACCACAATATGACCTGCAGTACGAATTAATTGCATGCTGTAATAAGGTTTCCAGTTTTGGCTACACAGTTTTCTTTTATCGAAACTAAAATCCTGGCCAGTCGCACATTGAATGACCACTCACCGTTGATTCTTTTCAGCAATCTTACAAGCAGCTTATTCAGCAAGCATTCGCCAATCGCCACCTGGCTGGCGCTAAAGAAATGGGTGCCCTAGATCTATTTGACACTTTTTTTTTCCTAGTCTCAAGTCAAAAGTTGCAAATGTATATATTCACTATCTACTGTAGGAGTAGTTGCAAGATATTGTGCACTCCCAGGTCTTACATGCTTATTGTTTCACTTTTCATCCATGTGGGTAGCTTGGACTGGCTCTATGCAACTCTGCATATACACCTTGAGTAAAATAGTAGTAATAGTAATTCTCTGGGTAGCATATAGAATATTTTGTTTGATAGTTTATGGTCATTGCACTCATGCAAAATAATGGTTTCAAGTGTATCGCCGAGGAGTCTGACCTGATCTGTGAGTTGCTGAGGCGTGGCGCTGATCGCTGTGATAATTACTTAATCAACCAGAGCAACGAGATCGGCATGTGCGCCTTGAGCCTTATGACCTGCAATTCGTGCCATTCTGCCTCCGCTGCCGGTGCCATGGTGGTACGTGCCTGCCTGCATCATGCCTCCTGCCAAAACCTGCTTGCTTTCATCAAATATCCATCCATTGTTTTTATTTTTACTACAAGCTTATGGGTACTAACTGCAAACTGATGGATGGCTTCGATCGAAGGGTATCACGAGGGAGAACAAAATACTGTGTGGCTGGATGAGTGAAAATGGGAGGCTTCTTGATGCCTTCTGTAGTTTTGTACCACGTAAGATCTTCGATGCCCACGTAATCCGGTTCCGAACCATGAATGTTATGATCAACATACCTGCTGCTGTTGGGAGCAACACTAATAAAGAAGAATGTGCTAGTGAAAGTAGTCCTGGCAGTGACGGGGATGACATTGCTACTGCTGAAGCAGAAAGAACTACAGGGTATGAACAGTGTATACATTTTTTTTCTTGATGCAGCACAACTGATATTGTTAAAGCCTGAGATAGTTTGTTACTTCTTAATGAAAAGCATTGTGATACTATATTATCACAATGTACTGTCAACAGGGGCGATACTTCAGATGTATTGAATTGTCAATATCTGAAAAAGAACAAAGACACTGAAAAGAGTGAGAAGAGGAAGGGGAAAGGAGTAAACAAAGAAGCTAATCACCATGGTATGTACCTTTATGTATCTAACATTCTTCAAGTGGCTAATCGTGTCCCAAGAGTTAAGGTTACCACAATTCTGCTAATTGTGAGCACTTCATATATCTTGCAAAACACCTCACTGACAGGCATCGTTTTCATATTGGAACAGAACCTCACATCTGCTAACTGCGATCATTTCTAGTAGTGTTTCAAGATGGAGGAGCTCGTGTCCGAGTGGAAGACTCGGGTGGAATCTAAGCCCCGCTGCCCCGGTATATTGACGATATCTTCCCAGTCAACACTGTCATTCAGAGTAGCCTGATCAAGAAGGCTGCGCTTTCATCAATCTGCGCCGCAGGGGGTGAAATTTCTGTTGCTTGCGCCGCTGCTTTTGTGGTATGTGCCTGACCTCACCTGAACAAAGCAAACTTAACATTTGTTCTTGCATTGTACCTGCTGGTCAAATGTTTTCTGCTGTTAAGAAATACTCCCTTCGGTCATAAAAACAAGCCGCTGTTGACTTTTAAATACGCTTTTGACCATTCGTCTTATTAAAAAAACTACGTAAGTTATTATTTATTTTATTTTGATTTGTTTTATCATTAAAGATACTTTAAGCATGATTTATATTTACGCATGTTTGCACTATATTTATGAATAAAACGAATGGTCAAAGGTACATCCAAAAATCAACGACGACTTGTTTTTATGACCGAAGGTAGTAGCTATTAAATGCATTGGTTTTTCATCTCACTGTCGTGCTATGATAAAGTTTTACTCATCGTCAGAAGATAAAGGGCGTGTTATCTGATCTGTAATCTTGAAAATACTACACATGGACGGAGTTTTGAGTTTCGTTAGCTGCACAAATGCTGCAAATTGTGATCTCCAGCAACCACTGTATGTCCTGCAGTAAGAATTTGATGGTCGCACAGTTTTTTTTTCTTTTATCGTCACTGAAATTTTTGCCTATCATACATTTAATTTCCTATTGATGGCCGCACAGGCAGCATATCTATCAATGTTTTGTCGTCTTGCTAAACAAAGGGTGCCCTTGAAGTTCTGAACGGTCTGGATATACGGTGGAAACACACATATATGTATGAAACAACGGCAGTCTATTCTAGTATTTTAATTCCCGCTATATTTGATGGAAATTAAGAACCAGAAACACAAGAGGTCCTGCATCTAGAAGTAAATCTGTGTCCACAACCTAGCCCTTAATTATGTTTGTGAACTGTGATATGCTCATATGCAGAGTCACATGCAGACTGCAGTCAATATATTAACTTTTTGCAGCAACACATTACATCGATCGTGAGACAGGAGCAATTACATCAGTGATATATCAGACAATTACATCTCCTAGCTATGCATTGGCATTAGGGTTTGGGGCACTGCTTCTTGTTCCTAATTGCCCTACACTTTGGTGGTGCAAACCAGGGCATCTGAAGCGCGGCGGCAGCAGTGATCCTGTTGGTGGGGTCGAACTGCAGCAGGGCGCGAAGCACGTCGAAGCCCTTCTGCGACAGCACCTGCATCGGCACCATCTCCCTTAGCTTGCTCGCGCCCATGCCGGACTCCCCTAGCTTGTCGGCGATGCTCCACAGCTGCTTCTCCTCCAAGCGCTCGTCGAAGAGGCGCTCGCCGGTGAGGAGCTCGGCCATGACGCAGCCCAGCGCCCACACGTCGACGCCAGCGCCGTACTCTTCTCCCAGCAGCATCTCCGGTGCCATGTACATGACGGTGCCCACGGACTGCGTGTGCGGCGGCGCCGCCTTCGCCGTGGCCTTCCCGACGCCGAGATCGCAGAGCTTGACCCGGCGGCCGCGGTCGCTGACGAGGACGTTCGAGGGCTTGATGTCCCTGTGCACGATGCCCTGCTCGTGCATCGCCCCAGCCCCGGCCAGCAGCTGCGCCATCACGGGGCGCGCCGTGCGCTCCGAGAACTTCCCGCGCAGCCGCAGGACGCTGGCGAGGCTCTCCCCGGCGAACTCCATGATGAGGTTCAGCGCGCCCGTCGAGCCGCGCGCCACCTCGCGCAGGTGGACGACGGTGGGGTTGTGGGCGCAGAGCGCGAGGAGCTCGGCCTCGCGAAGCAGGTCGTCCTCGTCGCCGCCGAAGTGGAGGGACTTGACTGCGACGAACTCGCCGGTGCGGAGGTGCCGCGCCTTGTAGACAGAGCCGTAGCCGCCTTCTCCGACCTTCTTGAGGATCTTGTACGAGCCCATGCTCCCGAAGCGCGCCTGGTAGCCTCCTACGGTGGTCGTGGTGGAGGAAGAAGACGACGTCGCCGACTCTTGCCCGTCGTCGAGAGCGCAGCGCGGGCGCTTGGCGGCGGAGTGGCCGACTGCAGTGCACGACGGCGGCCGCTTCCGCACGGCCATGGCAGAGGAAACTAGGGTTCCGGAGCCCTCTCTCGCGGTAGGGTTTGGGAGTTGGGAATCGCTCTCGGCGGGAAGGGGGCAAGGAAGGAGAGCGCAAACAGATTACGTAGAGGAAATGCGCTCGGGACGGGGGGTGCTTGAATGTTATTATACTGCTGTAGTTGCTTGGGACGCACGCGCGCGTGGTGAAATGGCCCGTGTGCGCTAGCTAGTAATTTATTTCCGTTTTGCGCTCGGGATCGGAGATTACCTGACCTATTACGCAAATTAACACATGCCGTTGATTGCCGTTAAGCATAAGCAGCACGAGGAGTAATTTATGGTTGCAACTCTGTCTTGCAATTGATTTCATCAGCGACGAGAAAATACCACACGGCCCGTACGTGTAGGCGCCGTGTAACAACCCAACCTAACAAGGCTCACGTGCTACGAACACAACATAAAAAAATAATAATAACTCAAAGAAAATTTTGACAGCATGTCCCCTGTAGTAAAGTATGGTATTACTATTTGTAGGTAAAAGAGTCACACAGGCATAGCAATCGGATCGATGGCGCCCGTGACTGCTGCGACCAGCGGGGCGACTAGGGTTTCCCCCTAGCCGCCGCCGCCGCCGCTGGTCTTCCCCTCCTACGCCGACGCCGACGTCGCCGCCCCTCGGCCCCCTCCGCCTCCACCTCCACCGCCGTCGTCGCCCCTCCCGCCGGTCGCCGTCGTCGCCTCAAACGCCGCCGGCCATCGATGCCTCCAACGCCCAACGCCTCCGGCCTCCAGATCGAAGCCGCCCCGGCTCCGTCCTCCCCCAAGTCGGCGCCGCCCGGATCTTGCTGCCGCCCCGGCTCCGTCCTCCCCCCAGTCGGCGCCGCCCCGATCCGCGCCGCCCGGCCTCACCCTCCTCCAGATCGGCGCCGCCCCGTTCTCCACCGCGCCGCTCGGGGACGCCGTCGCCTCGATCCGCGCCTCCTGGCCTCGTCCTCCTCCAGATCGGCGCCGCCCTGTCCTCCACCGCGCTGCTCACGGACGCCATCGCTCCCGTCCTCCGGCCTCCGTCCTCCCCCGCGCCTCCGTCCTCTGGCCTCGTCCTCCTCACCGCCCAACGCCGGCCCCGGTCCCGGCCACTCCAGATCCGCGCCGGCCCAACGCCTCCACTGCCGCCGCCGCCCTTCCCGCCGGCCGCTTCTTCCACCCACAACATCGAAGGCTAGGAAGGATAGCTCAGGCGCAGGCTCCGCTGGTCGCCCTCCCGCCGCCGGCGGCCACTGACCCCATGCGTTCGACCGCTTCGGCGAGTGCGGCCAACCCAACCCCAACCGGCGGCGTGCCCTTCCTCACTCCGCCCTCTGGGAGCTCCGCCCTCCATTCCGCCGCGGCAGCCGCGCCGGCACGTTTGCTTCGCCGTCGGTCCTACGCGGATGTCGCCAGCTGCTCCCTTTCTCCTTCGGTTCATCCCCACCTACCTCCCCCGCCCGCCATTACTCCTTCCCATCCCCCTCTGCAGCGCATTCAAACTCGCCCGCCACCGGTCGCCCTTCCCCCAAAGGCACCCCTCTACTCAGTGCGGTCTCCCCCTCGACGATCGCGCCTTTCCATCCTTGGCAGCAGGTCCTCCCGAGGCACCGGCGGCGCAAGGTGCTCTTTCCTCTTCCGGCGGCCTGAGTTATGGCACGTGCCGTCTGGCTCTTCGGTCACAGCCGGGCCCTTAAAGGGCGCTGTCTTCGTTGCTTCGCCTCGGACCACCACGCCGCCTCTTGCCGGGATCCCATCCGTTGCTTCCTGTGCAGGCGTTCGGGTCACCTAGCCAAGCATTGCCGCCGCCGCTGCGTCGCTCCCCCGCCCCTCGCCGCTCCGGCCCACCTACGGTTCCACACCTCGCCCTGCTTCCAGGTCCCTCCTTGCTTTCAACCATGTCCCCTTCCAGCCGCTCCACCCTCGCCGCCCTCCGTCCACCCTCGGCGTGTGTTAGTGTTGAGGTCACCACCAGCATGCGTTCGGACGCCTTGGACATTCACCGCCGAGGAGTCATCGTCTCCATCACCGGCAGACCCCATCCCGACCCAGACTTCGTCGCGCGCGAGATCAGTCACCACATAGGCATCCCGATGTTTGACATACGCGTCACCCACCTCGCCTATTTGCGCTTCCTCACCATCTTCACCCTGCCGGAGCAGGCTGCGCTCGTTGCCCGAACCTCCTTCCGCACTCATGGTCGCCACTTCGGCATCTCCTCAATTTCCAGCGACCCCCACGCCGCCTGCGAGGCCGGTGCTGTTCGCTATCGCGTGCGGGTCTTCGTCGAGGGCCTTCCACATCATGCTTGGTCCCTAGCCGTCGTCGAGCGCATCTTTGCCAGCGCCGGCCGCCTTGACGTGGTCAAAGACTTCTCCAGGCTCCGGTTGGACGCCTCCACCTTCCGGCCCTGGATCTGGACGCACAACCCCGCCACTATCCCTCTCGAGGTCGAGGTCGAGCTCTCTGAGCCATCGCCGTACCTGGAGGCGCGCCAGGGTGACGGCCGCGGCCCTGCGCGGCTTGTGGGTGCCCCTCGTCCCCGGCCGCCCCGTGCCACAGTCCACCGCCTCCTCATCCACATCGACTCCGTCGAGGACTTCTCCACTGCTGCTGCGCACGTTGGAGGCCTCCCGCGTCTTGATTTCCACATCTGGCAGCTGGGTTTCCCCGACTCCACTCCGACTCCTATCTTCACCGAGCCACCACCCTCCTGTCGTGCTCTCTTCCCCCCGCTTCGACGCCGGGACGACTGTAAGGATCCTAGGCCGAGAGGGGGGGTGAATCGGCTCTTTTCAAATTTTACTTCTCTCGATTCGCTTGATTTACTTAGTCAAATTAAGAACCCAAGCTATCGATTGACCTAGAGTCTAGTTGCGGAAGTAATCACAATAATGCACAAGCGACTACTAGGAGGCTCGATGGCACTCACACGCAAGCGATTAATTCAAAGTGCGGAAGTAAATTGGTGAGACGGGGAGACGCAAACCGAGTTGTTTACCGAAGTTCGGTGCTCAACACATGAGCACCTACGTCTCCGTTGAGGAAACTTCTCACACAGAGAAGTCGGGACTCTTTCGTCCCTAGCCCTCAATCCACTCGTGGTAGCTCTTCACCAACACATGGTAGGCGAGCTCCAAACCTTCACACGGAAGCGAGCTCTCTCACACGCGAGAGCACTCATACCCACCGGCACCGACACACGGCACCGACCACCGACACACGGTGGGTTTCACCTCAACACATGAGGTACCCACAAAGGCACACCTGTGAAAGGAGGAACATGTTGGTCATTTCATCTTCTTTCATTGGAAAAATATGCTCAACTGTATATAAAAAGTGAATTGAAAAGATA
>SPJY01001703.1:1753471-1822888 GCA_005191435.1 Raddia distichophylla
CCCGGGGTGGTGGACGTGTCAACTGGGCCTCTGTTTGCTCTCCATCATCTCTCGGGGGCCTTGGAGTACTAGACCTCTATTGTTTCTTCAGAGCTCTCAGGCTTCGATGGCTGTGGCTTGGTAGGCACACCCCGCACCCAATCTGGGCCGGACACCCCTTCCCCGCCCCGGATTCGGACCAAGCTCTCCTTAGGGCGGGAACCCTGGCCACGCTGGGTAACGGCTCTTCTACCTCTTTTTGGGAAGACCACTGGCTCCATCAAACTGCCCCAAGGCATCTGGCACCATCGCTGTTCAAGGCCTCTACTAGAAAGGGTAGAACGGTCCGCGACGCACTTTCAAACAACACCTGGATCTCTGATCTCGCAGGGAACCTCACTCTCCAGATGATCCAAGAGTTGATCACCCTGATTAGCCAGCTAGCGGCAATCCAGCTCAACCCCGACGTGCCCGACCAGTTTCTTTGGCGTTTCTCAAATAATGGGACCTTCTCCATCAAGTCCGCCTATTTGTTACAATTTGAGGGCCGCATCACCAAGCTAGCCCTGCAGAAGGTCTGGAAGCCATGGGCCCCTTCAAAATGCAAGTTCTTCTTTTGGCAGCTCTTGCACTTTCGAGTCATGACCGCAGACGCCCTGCTATGTCGGGGCCTCCCTTACGACTACTTCTGCCCCCTCTGCAGGCGCAACCTAGAAACCCCAGACCACCTGCTGCTTTAGTGCGAATTTAGCTCTTCCGTCTGGTCCCGGCTCGCCGTCAGGTTAAATCTCCAGCAACTAATCCCTGCCACATGGTCGAATCGCAGCTCGGTAGCTGATTGGTGGCTCCACGACATTCTTCCTAGCACCGCGCAGTGCGGAGTCCGCTCCGTAGTCTTCGCAACAGTGTGGCATCTTTGGCTTGAGTGGAACAACCGCATTTTCCATTAGGTCGATAGAACAGCCCAGGCCTTCTTCCTTTTTTTTGATCGAGGAGCTGCCGCTTTGGGTGGCCGTAGGAGCCCGTTTTGTAGTTAGTTAATTTTGTAGCCTGCGGCCCACGGGGGGAGGGGCCGATGTCTCCCTCCACCTCTTTATTCTCCTATATTTGATCAATACATGGCAGTTCTCCTGCCCGTTTTGCTCAAAAAAAAACTATTTGTAGGTAACTAGGGAAATATTTTTTCATGCACTTGGCTGCATTAGAAATATCTTTGTTTCATGCACTTGTCTACTGCATTAGAAGTGTATGTTTTTTCAAGAAAGATTGGTCTCTATACATCATTTGTAAGTTGCATAAAAATATCGAAATATTCGACACATTAGAACGTGATCCCAAGTAATAGTGCCTTTCATTTTTTCCCCTACTTTACTATATCGTATGACTTACTTATATATTGTGTATATGATGTATAGTATGACAGTATGAGTTATGTCGACGGTTGGGATATTGACCCAAGTCAACTAAGGTTCTTCAAAGAGGAGATAGGAGACACGCCGAACAACCACGAACAGCAACGAACAGGAGACATGGGTTTTTATCCTGGTTCAGGCCTCTCGGGAGAGATAATAGCCCTACGTCCAGCTTCTCTTATATATCAGGGATGAATACAAGGTGGAACTCGACGAGATCAGCAGGTCTCAGCAAGCAGTATGTAACAATGCGAAATCTATTGGCCAGGGTCCCTCTAAACATCTTAGGGGTCCTGTTTATATAGTACGGAGCAAACCGACCTACCGAGGAATATCGGGCCGGGCTAACTACGAGACCGTAACGAACCCATACATGCCAAATACAACCTACGGTAGATAAGGTAATCTCCTAATCTTGGGGACCACGACTCCTATTTCAATCCAACGTCCGGGTCTTCACGTAGCCGTGCAAAACTCTTGTTCGAGTAGAACTCAAACACGATTCCTTGGCCTTTACGCACTATGCCAGCCAGGAGGCTATCCGGCAAGACGCATATGGGCCAGATAGAACCTTCCAGGGAACTGGGCCCTGGCAGGCTGTTCAATTGGGCCGTCAGGGAGTGGGCCATGGCAATGGGCCGTATTTTTATCCCCGACAAGTTACTTTTACTTTTATATTGTGTATATGATTTTATTCATTCTCTGTTTTTGGTTTTCTAACATTGATACCTTTTAATTGTTTGGTTTAGTAAAGCTTCCTTCTATTATATAGTAACAACATTTTATTAGGATTGTAAATTGTTTTTTGCATGTGAATTTATTTATACATGCTCTGTTTTCTGGGTTTCTGAAAATTCCTTCCTATTGGTTGTTTGGGTTTAGTAAAGCTTCTCACTGTTATGTAGTAATATTGTCGTGACCCCAGTACTTGTAATGGGAATCCAGCACCACGAGTCGATACTAATCCCAGTTTAATATCTCGTGATGGACAACACGGTGGAATCATCACAGTATATTTAATTAAAGTGAAATATGAGTAAACCATAGTATTTTATTACAAAAGCAAACTGTCATACCAGTTGTTAGTCCATGCGGAATTAAACAATAAGCGGTAAACATCAGAGTGATCAAATTAAATAACTATGATGAACTTCAAGGTGTCGACCCGAACACCTTAGCTAGCCTTGCGCTCCCTCGTCAGGGCCTTTCTGGTCTTGACCGTAATCTGAATAAAATAAGTCCGCGAGCAATTTAATGAGTACGCGGCTACCCAGCAAACAGTCCTTAATCATGAGTGCAGGGTCAAAGATGGGGTTAAGGTTATTTTACCCAAATCCTACTTCTAGTCATATTTTAGTTGATCAAGTCAAGTTTTATTATAGTGAATGCATGATCATCAGCAATACCAACTTCTCAAGTTCAACAAAAGGTGCATCTCGCACCAGGCCAATCCTAGCTAATCTAGTCAGGTTTAATATTGAAAAAGGGTGAATCTACATGTGCAAACCTCTCGTCCCGTCCATGACCGTGGACACGGCTATCATGATAGTTTTAACTCTGCAGAGTGTGTACAAGTTTTCCCACAAGCTCCGTCTCATCCACCAGGAGAAACTGTACAAGACTCAGCCTACTACGCCCACCACTTCGCTAGCTCTTTCTTTTGGTCTCCCCGGCCCGTCGGTGCCCGCCACAGTAGGACACCTACTACGTCTAAACACCACCCGGGGGTGTTCCCCATTTAAGCCATTCGGTCTCAGAAATGCACCTACCCCTCAGAGGAGATTGCAAGCCTCCCCTAGGGCAGCAGTGCCAAAACGTAACCGGCCAACCTACGAGCCAGTGGTTAGTGGGTTTCGTAGTGTACTAAGCCAGGGCCAAAGGCACAGGTGGCTGTACGGTAAGGTTTGGTCTAGTAATGCACAAGATCGAGTCCTTATTAGTGGAGACCGTCTCATCCCCACCACAATCCCGGAAACATCTATGCTGGGTCTCCCCTAAATCATCTACACTAGTTTTAGTTGTTTAAATTTAACCAAAACGCCATTCGCGAAGCATACACGCCTCACCAAGGCTCAATTTAAAGTGAATCCCAAATGCAATCCTACACATCTAGTCAAGGATAGGCTAGGGAAAGTACAACGGGTTCACAAAGGTGGCTAAAGCATATTAATAGATGATTAACATGTCTAGGAACTCACGCCTAATTACATGCATGCAGATAATTCAGAAAATAAACAACAGTAAGTTATATTGTAAAACTAGGAGAGAATATGTTACTATGCTTGCCTTCGAAAAACTCAGCACTCTGCGAATCGCACACCGGTTTCGGGCAACAATCCGGGCAACAATCGCAACCACCATCTAAATATACGAACAACAAAGAACATAACAGCAAGATCAATACAGAGAAAATAATTATTAAATATACATAAAAATTTTAGGATTTAAATGTGATTTTTAGGCTCCAAAATCATCCAATTTGGAGTTACGGAGCTCCCTAAACAATTCGAAAAAGTTTTGTGCTAAATAAGAAATTTTAGGAAAAAGAAAAACCCAAAGAAAAACCCATTTAACCCCTAGGGGGAGGGCTAGGGTGACGTGGCTTGACACTTGTCCGGACACGTGTCAACCCACGTGGCTCCTGGCTAACGCGGCTCGGGCGGGCCCATCGGTCAGTGGCTCAGGCGTGATTTATGCGCATGCGCGTGGCACGTGCTAAAACAGAACGGCAAGTCAATTGCCCCTGACATGCGCTTAATTTGATTTATCATCCAAAATGCAAGTCAATTGCCTTTAATCAGCATGTGATTCTGCATATCACAGTTCACAAACATAATTAAGGGCTAGGTTGTGGACACAAATTTACTTCTAGTTGCAGGACCTCTTGTGTTTCTGATTCTTAATTTCCATCAAATATAGCGGGAATTAAAATACTAGAATAGACTGCCGTTGTTTCATACATTTATGTGTGTTTCCACCATATATCTAGGCGTGTTCCAGAGCATGGCTAATGTGCATGCGTTTCATGCATATTTGGAACATACATGCATGGTTCCCGTTTTTCATATATTTACTCGTGCTTCACATCACAGTTTAGGGCAAAGGAGAAGAGGCAGTGCAATCTATAAAGGAATATTTGGTTTTTGAGCAAATAAAGATTTCAAAGTATTTTAGTGGACTCTAGAGGACCCAAAGTATTTTCCAATATTTTTGTGTACTTTTCGTAGTTCGTTTGGTATTTTAAATAATTAATTTTTAGTTTCCAACATTTTATAAAACATCAAATCATTTTATTTTCTCCAAGACCCCTTCGGGCCGCATTTTAGCCGGCCCTTGTCTTGTTGGGCAGTTTTGGCCCACCTCCCTCGCCCTTCTCCTCACATCCACGCTCTCCAGCTAATAGGCGGGCCCTGACCCGTGGTCCTCGGTGCACTCCCTCCCTATTTACTTCCTTCTTATTCCTCCTTCCTTCTTCTGCTTCTCTACCAGGCGGTCCCATCCACCAAATCACGGCGCGCCACCTCTCCATCGCCACCTCGGCACTGCCTCATGCGCCATCTCGGCGTCCGAGCACGCGCCGCCGCCGCATGCCCGTGCCACTTCCGCCCCCGCTTTGCCGTCGGAAAATCCTAAGGGTTGTCATAGGTGACTATCTATATGAGTTTGTAGACGTTGTCATAGGTGACTATCTATCTGAGCTACGATTCAGTGTCGAGAAGGAAGAGGAGGCACTTCACCCGATGCCCATCGATATGAATCAAAAGAAAGGGGGCGAGACAGGGGTGCAGGAGAAAGAAAAGAGGAGGATCAAGGGGAGTTGAACAAAGACAAGGAGACGGGGTTCAATGATGTAAATGTTTCTAAGGCTAGCCAGCATATACAAAAAGAAAGGTGGCACTTGGGGGTGTAGCTCGAGCACACGTCCGCTCCGCTGATGGCATTGATCCCATCAGGCATGGGCGTTGATGGTGCATCTACCTGGATAGCACATGCAGGTGTTGCCGAGGCCCAACAATTCTTACAATTGGAACATGTTAGTAATGGGCAGCTGCACTTGGAGTCCCAGCCCTTCTATAATTCTATGCAGATTAGCTGCGGGATTGAGTGATCGAGGAGGATGGTGATCCTTTGAGTGACCTACATATTCTTCGTCGAAAGAAAAAAATCAAGTCCAAGAAGGAAAAGAAGAGGTAGTACGTAGTAAACTAAATACAATAGTAATCATAGTGAAAAATGAAAGGCGTCTTTTGGAATTGTAATGGTTTGGGTGATCCTAAAAAATTCAGATTCTTGTTAGATCTAACTCTTGAGAAGTGTTTAGACCTCATAGCTTTATCAAAGACTGGTAGGAGAGAATGCTCACAAACATTTCTAAAAAACCTTTGTGGGGGCAAAGTTTTTTGGGGCATTGCAAGGCCCCTATTGTTAGATCTGGTGGCATGTTGGTGGGAGTGAATCTCTAAACATTAGACATAGGAGAAATAGAGGAAGGTGTTTATTTTGTTAAGTTCAAGGTGCGAAACAAACAAGATGTCTTTCAATTTATTCTTATATTTGTGATTATTTTTTTTAGATTTTTAGTTGTTCTCTCAAAGATCTTTCATTTATTTGTCAGAACCATTAAACTTGTTTTAAATATCTCTCGGTTTTTGCTATGGTAAAACGCTGCGTTGCGCTAAGCTGAAAAGAATAAGGTCTGCCAATATGTATATATTCATCACAAGAATTCCACAAGATATTTGTTAGAAAAAAAAAAAAGAACTCCACAAGATACACACATGCGCGTGTTGCGAATGTAAAAAAGAAGGAAACAACATATATGTATAGTCGATTGGAATTATAAAGCAGCACATCCACATGAGGACGAGGTCGCAAGGGCTTGCGCTAGCTCTCGCCAGCTTGTGATTATTTGCGGGATCGAACCGCGCGCACAGGAATGAAGAAGAAGAACAGCAATGGGCAAAGCTTAAGGAACGGAGGAGCATGGTGCAGATCACTTGGCGTCTCAGTGGTCGAAATTCAAATTGTTGCGCGCGACGTAGGTGTGGTCTGCTGAATGGAAGCCCTTTGCGTCGACGACGTCCGGGAACTCGAGGGTCTGGCCGCCGGTGGTGGTCACGCGGAAGCTGATCTTCTGGTGCCTGTAACCGATGGCGCCGTTGGAGGACCACCGCATGCCGGACGGCGACATCTTGCTCCAGTAACCGGGATTGGGCACCTTGAACTCCACCAGGGACAGTGAGCCGCTGCCGGCGACGTTGGTGATGAGCACTCGGAATTCACTTAGAGTGCCTCCGTAGGAGTCGTAGACGTTGAAGTGCACGCCGCCGTCGCGAGAGCAGTTGACTCGCCGGAACAGCACCGGGAGGGGTCCAGCGATGGCGCCGCCGTCGGCGTCGGCGACCACCTGCTCCCACGCCGCCGGCGACAGGTCGAAGAAGTTAGACTTCTTGTCGATGCATCGGGCTGGCAGCATCACCGGATGCGGATAGAAGTAGAAGGCAGTAGGACAGGGCCGTGACGGTGACCGCGGTGCCGTTCCTGCACCGCTCCGGCGACTTGGCGGCGTCGCAGGTGAGGCTGTAGCACTCCCCGCACGCGCTTGAAAAACATTCCTTGGTTCAGCCCCACGGTGCTGCTGCCGTACATCGCTCTGGTATTTTCATCGCGCGTGTTGATGCCGCAGTAGAGGGCAGATGAGGGGTACTCTACTCGATGGCCTCGACGTACAGCCCCGCCTCCGCTTCCTTCCACTCGCCGTCGTCGGCGCCGGCCTTCAGCTGCAGGCACGCCGCGACGACCAACAAGCACAGAGCGACCCACTCCACCTTTCCCACGCCCATGGCCATCGGGAACCACCTGGGTCCTGGGATGGGAGAAACAAAAAAACAAATCTTGGTGCCTACCGCTACCAGATCGATCAAACTGTTTGCTTTGTTTGTTGCCTACTGCATTAACGCCAAGTATGCCCGCTTAAATAGGGATTACATGAACACGGCAGATGGAACTCAAGCTAGCTAGCTAACTGATGATTGGTTTGGACAGGGATAGTTTATAATCACGATTAACTAATATATATGCTTCTAGTATATGTTACTACTAATTAGCTGGCTAGCTAGCTAGCTAGCTTCAGGCCCTGCTGCCCTAAGTATTGATCTGCACGTTGCATTTCGAGAGTGCTATAGCTTATTAATCATGCATGTGGAAAATGGGATACAAATCATATCAGGTATTACATATGCGACCAAACATAATGATTTACTTTTAGATATAGTTGCACAAATAAATGTAAATAAACTTGGCTACCACCACTTTATCCAGTATGTAGACAATTAGGACTGGTTTGAATAAATGTATTTTCATAGTTTTGAGACAATACAACAGTTTCTGTAAATAACATGGTTTTTAAAACCATGAGGTAGGTTTTTGGATGACCCTTCAAAACCATGTTTTTTATGGTATCTCTAGCTAAAGTTAGCGTGCTTCTCTTTCGCTTATTCTTGTGTATTGTTTTACTGTCCTAAAAACTATGTTCTCGTACAGGTTATAGTTGCAACAAACGTATACCAAGGTTTTAATAAAGTTTGGCGAAACCATGATATTTGTGTTAAAACAATTGCAAACATATGTGTTACAAAACTATGTGTTTGAAATCACTGTTTCCAAAACAGGGTGTCAAATGTAAATAAACCTGGCATCAGGGCCGTCCCGGGGGGGGGAGCGGGGCCACCGCCCCGGGCCCCCCACGGACAGGGGCCCCAACCCCCGGCGACACGGCGTAGCGCTCCCAGCCTCTCGCTGCTCGATCGGTCGATCGATTCCAGGTTCAGCGAGACCGCCATGCTTCACCTGGCCCAATTGGGGCAATCCGGCAATGGACCAACTGGCCAAGGGCCCATATGGATATATGGTCACCGTGGCAGTCCACAACTCCATGCCCCTTGGATCAATTTATCTGATGGCCGGCCGATCAGCCAATGCCTAATGGCTGTGTGCAGGCGTGTTCCAGAATTCCCGTCGATTCCAATTCTAGTCGAACACTCGAACTAGCGCCGCCGCCTCCGCAAGGTTCGATCCATGGTTTGTGCTTCGTCCAATCTTGTCTCTTTATCTCTTTAAACTAGATTAAAAGAACATACCAAATCAATTCATTCTACTCCTAGGTACGCTAATTAAATTTTTAAAGGAGTATATTTCTACTGTCTATTGATTTCTCATGATCTCATCAATCCTAGGTACGCTATACGCAACCTTATTTTATTTAGTGGTGGTCACGGTAGATCCAATCTACCTCGGGTCTGCTACTCTGCGTCTCTATTTTAGATTATTCACCACACGTCCACACGCTCGCCAGGTGAGTAAGTGATTAATTAATTTTTGATGATTAATTAGATTATCGAGAATTAAAATCATATTATTATCTTATTAATCTATTCTTTGGTTGTAGACATCATGCCACCAAGGAAATATCCATCTGATAGCGAAAAGAGGAAAAAGAAAAAAGAAAACATGCGGATGATTTTATAGAATCACAGAAAGGAGCCATGCATAAATATATTATTGGATGACATCAATATAGAGGCCATAATTGATGATTTTGCATCTAGAAATGTTAGAAGGCATTTCTAAGATGACCTCCACAATTATTTGAGGTAAAAAATCTTACTTGTACTTGTACTTTTATTTATCGGTATAATTTGTACAATACATTGAATGTTAGGTCATGTACCATGTCATGGAGCTGTCATCACCAAAAGAAATTTAGGACAACTGGCCAGTCAGTTCTTGTCCAAGACTCTGACCAATAAACTGTATCTAAAGTAGAAGTTGTATGGGCTGAAGATGCAGGAGGGATCGGATCTGCAAGCACACATTGATGTTTTCAAAAGGTATGTCACGGATCTATCACATCTGAAGGTGACAATCGTAGATGAAGACAAGGCAATTATTCTCCTTTGTTCGTTAGCTCCGTCCTTTTAGCATTTGGTCACGACGCTGACATATGGCAAGGATAGCATCAAGACTGAGGATATTACTGCGGCGCTTATGGTAGGGATGGCAATCCGGTCGGGTACCTCCGGGTCTGGCTGTCGTGGACCCGGACCCGAGACCCGAACCACGTACCCAGACCCGGATCCGAAATCACTCTTGGGTCTAAACATATACCCGGACCTGGACCCAGCGGGTACCCGGACCAAAACGGGTACCCGTCGGGTCCAACCAGAGAGCAGGAGAGAAGGAGAGAGGCCGCCGCCGCTGCCTCCTTCACGCCGCCGCCGGCCGCCTCCTGCACGCCGCCGCCGGTGCCGCCTCCTGCACACGCCGCGGCGGCGCGTCCGGGACGCGCCGCCTTCTCGAGCCGCGGCCCGCACGCGCAGGAGGAGGGAGGCGCCGTGGAGGTCCCGCCGTGGAGGAGGGAGGAGGAGATCCGGAGATCCCGCCGTGGAGGAGGGAGGCGCCGTGGAGGTCCCGCCGTGGAGGAGGGAGGAGGAGATCCCGCCGTGGAGGCGCCGTGGATTGGGATGGGGATTGGGGGGATTGGGGGGAAGAGGGGCGGCGGGGGAATGAGGGGGGCACGGGGGGATTGGGGAATGAGGGGAGACTAGACAGTGAGAGTGCAAGAATATTATGGACCCACTTGTCAGCCTCTGCAATTCGGGTCCGGGTCTGGGTACCCATGGGTCCAAAACCAGACCCGGACCAGGACCCTGACCCGGACCCGAAGCAAAATACCCATGGGTCCAAAGCTGGACCCAAACCCGGACCCATCGGGTCGGGTACCCGTGGGTACCCAGACCCATGGGTATTTTTGCCAACCCTAGTGGGGGAGCTCAGTATGGGTCCGTGCTTTGAACCAGCATTGACCTGAAGAATTAGAGCCGTTGTGATTCGCCAAAACTGCTCGCCGCCATGTGGGACCCACTGGTTGCTACGTGTTGTGGTCTTCTTGGCTGCGCCTTTTTTTAGGCTTTTATTCCCGTTTGATAAGACCAACCAGAATTTTCGGGTTTTTGACCCGCTGTGACAAGCTTTGATCAAGCTAGAATGCTCGCTACCAGGTCGGACGCACTGGTACTACGTGTTGTGGCCTCTGTGGCTGCGCCTCATAGCCGTTGTATCTTCTTCTTCCCGATGCCTTCACATCCCGATTTTGTATGAACTTCAGGAAAAACTTTGCCCGCTTCAGTTCATAGAGATTTCTTCATTCAATAAAACTTCTGTGTTTTTTTTGGTTGTTTTTGCATCATTATCTTTCCCTCCATCGAGATTTTTGACGGTCATCTATATTGATTTCTTGTTGGAAATTTGCAGGGTCATCGGATTTAATTTGCAGTTCATCAGATTCTGCAGTTCATACTGGTATCAGGTGCATGTTAATGGCTACACTTCCCCCACATCCCCAATCTGTCCTATATCTTCTCCCCTCACATGCTCTCCTCCCCAATCTCGATCCCCAATCTCGCCTATTCTCCTTCCCATTTTCGATCCCCAATCTCGCCTCCCACGATGTCGCGCCACCTGAAGACTCGTTGGGTGGGTACACAAGTCCGCCATGACCACCACCGTCACTGTCGTCGCCACCCCATGATAGGATGATCGCCCATTCCATGAGATCGAGATAGGATGGCCTTGGGCGAGACAACCTAACAGGGAAGCATGGGAGTTGGAAAAGTTTGTCAAATTCTCTTGGATCTTGAGTTACAATAGACTAGGCAATCTGTGTTACAAACAGCCGGGTTCTCTTATTCCCCTTACCCTTACAAGTAAAAGAAACCTAGAGGGCAAAATGGTACTTTTAGTTGTACTTTCCTTGTTTTTTCTTAGTTGGGTCACCAAAGCAAAGCTCGCTCATTTTCAACCCCCTATGTTCCTTTTGCAGCTTCTATATCCGGAGACTTACTGTTGTCAGCATCTTCCCTCGTCATGTAGCAATAGTGGACGAGCACTTTTGAAAGCATGGAATCTTTGAATCTCGAGTATCCTTTTGACCGTTCACCTTGGACAAGAATCCCAAATTTCACGTTTGAGGGCAATGATTGATGTTTGGTGCTTAGTCGCAGTCCCACGTGAGGATCGAAGCTAGTGCCCTGGGAAGGAGCGCGAGGCTTTTGACCCGCAGTGGTCTTCGGGACACGTCTCGGAGTGACCCCCCATGAGGTGACACGAGCATCTACAGCAGCCTTCCCGTAGAGTCTTCTCACTTGGGGGTGGGGGGCCACCCATATAACAATATTACAGTCCAAGATGAATAATTTCGGTGTATAGGTTCATCTTGTAATCTACTAAATAATTATAATATGATGAATAATTTAAGCTGACGAGAACATTCAAATTATCATCGATAGCAAATAGCCAAATAATCTCGTCAAACTAGAAATGTTGAGATTTGCTCCGAGCCTCCAAGTTCGAACGATGGAGCTGTAAAATTATTTGTTGAGGTGGCGCGAAACGTACAGCTTGAAATCAATATGGGCCAGACGCAAGACACGCTATTCCTTATGGGCCTAGGCCCATAAAAAGAAGCTAGCCCAGCCACGCTACTACAAGCACGGCCCACGTTGTGAGCGCGTGTCCAGTCAAACGCAGACACGCGACCACGTCCCCGTCGCCCAGCTACCCACCCAACCCCGAACACCTCCCCTTTCCTCTCCTCTCCACGCTTCTCCTCCCCGTCGCGTCCACCCCCCCGCGGCTCCGCGGCCGCCTCCGTCCGTCTCGGCACCCCCGCCTCCGCAGCCGCGCCTCCTCTCCTCCCCGCGGGGGGCGTCTCGGTGGCTGCGGCGGCGCTGCGCGTGGGTCGCCGCGCCGGGGAGGTGCTGCCCGTTGGCTTGGCTGGCGGCCGTCAACCGCGCAGGACAGGAGAAGGTCGCGTCTGGGGGGGAGGTTCCCTAGGGCTTCCGTTCCGTGCTCCGAGGAGGTGGGATGTACATGCCGCAGCCATCCCGCGGCGCGGCCGCCGGCGAGCAGCCTAGGGTTTACCAAGTTTGGCGGGGGAGCAACGTGAGCTCCCTCTCCCTCCCTCCCTCTGATTGTCTCTGTCTCTTGGCGTGGCGCGGATCTGGAATTGGGGATCTGGATGTAGCGGTAGGCTATGCAGTGATCATCGATTATGCGCTGGTGAAATGGAATTTGAAGGTTTCCCTTTTTCATTCGTGGAGGCTGTTTTCCGGTGCATCAGTTGGCAAATTGCTCGATTAGGTGAATTTTGAGGGTGCCCGGTTCACTTTTTCGCATCTCCCGCGGTGCGATTGGAGGATGTGGGGTTCAGCTTGGTACTTAGCTCCTGACAGAGGAAACCTGCACAGTTTGCTAATTTGCTTCACGTGTTATTTGAAAATTAGGCCTACGAAATGATTAGTGTTTGAAGTATTTTGTGAGTGCTGTACTTAGTATCCCCGTGGTGGGGTAACTCTGTCATGAGAAGCACCAAATGTAGGTCCTAACTGAAAATGGTTTGTACACAATTTGGTGTTGTCAATCTCTCTCATCATTTTGAGCACATACGAGCTCTGATGAGGAATAGCTATTAACATTGTGGCATGTTGGGTAACTGCAAGTGGAGTATATAATTGAGCATCACATTCAATAGATTTATGTGGAGTGTTTTTGTAATCCGCTGTTTGATGATTATGCTATGATTAACATAAGGTTCCTTGTGATTTACCTACCGAGGATTCTATGCTTTAGTTGGGAAATAAACAAACATGAGCAAAAGCAAAATGAACTTGTTTAAAGTTTGAAGTTATGCGATTAAAGATTTCAACAAGAAGTTGATAACCGTAATTTAACAAACTATTATGGTTAATGTTTCATGAATTTCTAGGTTGTTAATTTCTCAGAATTTTTTGCATCTCAAATTCTTCTCATACATCACCCTTCTTTTTTACTCGACATGATTCAAAAGCGAGTTTTGCATTTACTAGCAGATCAACAATCTTTCTAGCTTATTCTAAGACATGCTGGACTGCATTCAAAACGTTCATATTAATATTTCTGAACAATAGGATATATTATATTTCTTGAACAGTAGGATATCATTTTTTTTTTTTGCTTTCCTGTGCGTTTGACTTTCGTGGAAACTTGTTTGGCTAGTTGTGTTAAATAGCAATTTGAAATAGGCATCAGGCAGAGATGTACTTCTTTAACTGATGAATTTATGTTAGTTTAGTGTCCTTCTGGAATGACATCAGACCCTGTTTTTGTGAGCTCCAACATAATTCAAAGCCCATTAATTTGTATGCTTCTGCAGTCAGTGTGCGCCTTACACATCTTCTCAGGAAATGTTTTGGTGATATCTGAGTTGTCTTCTATGACTGCTTGCACTTGGATTTTTTGGACTTTGCTGGTGACATCTGTATATCTTTGGCTCTTTGTGTTTTGCAGGAATTCTTCTTGCAAGGGAGGTTCATATTTGGGCCTGATGTGAGATCCTTATTTCTCACTATGTTCCTCATCATTGCACCAGTGGCGACCTTTTGTGTGTTTGTTGCCAGACACCTTATGAATGACTTTCCTGACCAGTGGGGCATCTCAGTGATGGTAGTGGTGGTTGTCTTCACCATTTATGTAAGCATACACTGTCACTATAAACATTTTCTTCACCTCTTATAATAAGCAGTAAAAATCTTTGCGATGAATTCTGCCTGTAAAATGGTTTGCGTGGACATATATATTCTCTTTGTTTACTGTTTCATATCTTGCTCTGATCATGATCGTTTTGGTGATAGATTTTCTGCATGTTCTTTGAATGTGCATTTTGGAAATATACATGTATCTGAATTTCTTGTTCTTTACCAGGATTTGCTTCTGCTTCTTCTTACCTCTGGTAGAGATCCTGGTATAATACCCCGTAATACTCATCCACCTGAACCTGAAGTTGTTGATGGGAGTAATGATATTGATGGTCAGACTCCGCAGCAATTTCGTTTGCCGAAGACAAAGGATGTCATTGTAAATGGAATCAGTGTGAAGATTAAATATTGTGACACCTGCATGCTGTACCGACCACCTCGATGCTCACACTGTTCTATTTGCAATAATTGTGTGGAACGGTTTGATCATCACTGTCCATGGGTTGGCCAATGCATTGGGCTAGTAAGTTTTCTATATCTCCAGAGGCTATGGATTTTTTAAGCATGTTGTGTGTACACGCTCACAAGTATTCTCAGAGTAGCATGTTTCATTTTAATGATTCTTACGACATATCTTTAGATCAGTTGGATCTAATTTTAAGCATATTTGGTGCAGCGTAATTATCGGTTCTTCTACATGTTTGTATTCTCGACCATGTTACTCTGCCTATATGTATTTGCTTTCTGTTGGGTATACATAATCAAGATTAGAGATGCTGAACATTTGTCTGTTTGGAAGGCAATGTTAAAGACACCAGCCTCCATTGTTCTGATTATCTACTGCTTTCTTTGTGTATGGTTTGTCGGTGGTCTTTCTGTCTTCCATTTCTATCTGACGAGCACCAACCAGGTAGATATATGTTCATTTCAATAACCATCTGTGGTTGCAATTCACTATCTAATCATATGCCCATTTTCTTTTGTAGACAACCTATGAGAATTTCAGGTACCGCTATGAAGGGCGGGCTAACCCGTATAATAAAGGCATTCTGAACAACTTTCTAGAGATATTCTGCACCCCCATTCCTCCCTCAAAGAACAATTTCCGGGCAAGGGTTACAGTAGAGCAAGGACAACAACAAGCACGTGTTCCATCTAGGGATTTCATGAGCCCAAACATGGGCAAGCCTGTTGGAGATCTCGAAATATGCAGGAAGCCAGTAGCTTGGGATGAACCAAGGACGGCAGCTGATATTAGGGACTTGGAAGTAGGTCTTGCGGACTTGTTGGACGAGAAAGAGGGTAGAATAGCCCATGCATCCCCAGATCTGAGCAGAGATGACCTTTCAGCTGAGCTTATGGAAGGCCGAGCTGGCATGCATTCGAGGCAGTCAAGTTGCGGTCATAGAACTGGAACATCTGATTCAGCGGACAGCATTGCTCAACAAATGGCTACTGCTGTGGAAGCTAATGGTGGCAGCCATGTCACTCGCAATTAACAGTGCATGTTATCGAAAGAAAAACTCCCAACCAACCCTGTGTTAAGCAGGGGCGTGACCATGTGTTTACCACGTGCGGCAGGGCAATACCCTGGGCCAGTGTAATTGTAGCGTGCATCAGTCAGCTTCTGTTGTGTGTATGTTTGGTGATTTAAGAAAGTAGCCAGGAGCTCAAGCTCCCGCCTGGTCTGGATGTCGCGTCTGTAATTCTGTATATATTATTGGAACAGTTTGCAACGGATGTTGTGTTTGGCTTGCCATGCTGTGCCTCAAAGAATGCCATTTCGGTTGGCTCATAACCCGTCTGTCGTAAGGTGTGTTCTTGGTTAAAACTGTGAAGCTGAAACTCCAGTTTGTTTGTGCTGTTCTCTTGACATTGGCCCGTCGATCCTTCGAGTTTTTTTTTTAAAAGAAACGGGGCAAGCGTTCTGCCATTTCATTAAGAAGAAGAGAACTGTACACTGTACAAAGACCTAGTCACAGCTAGAAAACAAAAAGGAATCACATTGGGGCAGCAAGAAGCCCCATGTTCCATCTTCTCACATCCTTCAAAATTCTATCCATCAGTGTCCTAAAAGGAAGATTCTTATGCTGAAAAATGCGTCTATGAATATCCTTCGAGTTGAAAGATGATTCTGGAGGAGTCGCTTCCATAGCTGCATTTGAAACTGCGCTGATTTCCATTTCGCTTGCCGATATTCGAGTCTCATCTGCATGTTGCCGGCATTGCCGGCGCAGCCGAATCGAGATGGCAGATCATTCCCGCACGTTTCTTTATCCAGGCCGACCAATCCACCCTGGATTTCCAACATGAGCAACGCCATGCATGCAAACTCGTGCCAATAATTGTACCACAGTACGATCCATCCTGCAATTGTCAGCGGCCAGCGCCATGGTGTTCGCAGCGAGAGAGCATGGAGCTTCATGTGGACCGTCCAAATCCTGCGATGGGCGGTACTGGACGGCTCGCGTCGCATTACCAACTGCCAGTAGCAGCTAGCAGCTACTTGCAACCAGCAGGCCCAGCATGTAGGCAGGAGTAGGAACAACGGTATTTCTTCGGGACCATTTTTTTGTTCGTGAAGAAACACCATGTTTCAACAAATTTTCTTTACGTTTTTTTTTTTTAAAAAAATTCTTCATGTATCCTCTTCGGAAGGAAATTCGATCTCTTCGTGAACTCCTTCGAATAGATGTTGTTGAAGATGGCGGGGAATAAAGAGAAAGAACGTGGGGGAAGGGAATGAAACGAAGAAAAAAATAGTTGGGGATAATCTCTAATAATCTGATATTTTCTCTCTGGACTAGTTGGGCTGGTTGAACTGGGTGGAGTGCAGGCATGCTCGCTGCCGCGTTGGCGATCGGTCATTGGGATAAAGGTAGTGAGGCAGCTGCAGCGTGCATGTACCCTGCCTCGGACGCAAACGCAATAATACTGCAGCTGATGATCACGCTAGCTAGCTGCAACCTGCAAGTGATCCATCGATCGATCGATCGCTCATCGACTGGAGCTAGCTGCAGCGAGTGAGGTAGGTGACTGTGACTGTGAGTGTGAGTGTGAGCGTCTGCTCGGTCGCATGCATCCTCTGCAACACATGGTGCCCTCCAGCTCGAGCTGCACTGCATGCCGCTTAATTTGCCTCGAACGCCGTGACAGCGTCCACGCTTTGCACTGAGGCTGGTACGTTCACAAAACCGACCGATCTGAATTCTGACAGTACTCGGCTCAAAACGTTTTTTCTCCATGTTTTTTATAAGAAAAAAGGAAGAAGATGATACTGGACAGTTTGTGTGGTGGTTCACCGACCGATCTGAATTCTTATAGTGGCTCCAAGACTGGTTTAATTTTTTTCATGTTTTTTGACGATGATACCGGACAGTGTGTGTGAGGTTGATCAGGTTCACCGACCGATCGATCAGAATGTTCGATCTGATAGCTGACTCCAAGAATGTTTTTCTTTCATGTCTTCTGACAAGAAAAAAAAGATGATACCGAACACACAGTGTGGGGTTCTCCCTCGCGGTCGGTTAAGGATTGGAAACCCTGCTTGGAGCTGAGCTTATAACCCTACGTACATTGAGAGAGACCAACCATACATACATCATCCATCATTGAGGATGCTTTGCTGCCTGCAATGCATATATGTTTCCTTCCAAGATGCACACAGGCCGAAGATTCCCACACATATGTGCCTGCAAATTGGGCTAGCTAGTGGAAGGCGCCAAGCGGGCGTAAAGGACCAGTTGCCGAGTCAGGGTGATGCATGCAAAGATGAAAGAAACCTTGGAGTGAGTGAGCAACAGCTAGCCCAGCTGCTACCTAGCTAGCCCCAATAGGCCAATACCGCATGCAACTATGCAAGCCAGCAACTTGCGAGGTTGGCCGTGCTGCTGTTGCTGCTGCTGCTGCTGCCTCTAACGATTATGCATCGCATGATCAGATCAGATCAGAACAGATCAGTGCCACTGATCTGCATCAACGGTCGGCTGATTCGGCTCTATCCCGGCCGGGGTGCATGCACGGCTGGTGGCCATCGATCGATCGCCTCCTGCTCCCACCTACAAATCCGGCATGCAACCCCCCATACCGCTCTACCCCTGCACACCGTTTTCTATTCCATATGCCTGCCAAAATGCAAAAGACTCATGATCAGACCAAGGATATTCCATCTTCGTTCATTCATTCCCTTTCACTTTTCCACTTCTATCGGGCGGAAGCAAATTGCGCTTACCGGAGTAGGGTCCACATGTCAGTGACTCCCGTAGTAGCGATGCTGGATGCTTCTATACAAAATGCGCATATGTAGATGCCATGTTTGGAGCCCATGACACTATTTGTAGGAAGCATCCTCCTTGGGTCCTTGTTACCTTTGCGGCTATGATGTAGACGGGAAGGGACGTAGACAACGTATTTTTGTCCCTGAGCCTGGTCATGGCTCTACATTTGTGTCTTGTAGAGGCATACGTATATATATGCCCGTCATCAAGCTAACTAGAACTAGCTGAAATTAATGGATATCGCTCCGGAGATGCATGTTAGTTTCTGGGAAAAAAAAAACTTTGGGCATATATATGGGATGAATTAGGTATAGTACGTGGGAGTTATTTTTCCCTAAAACTTTTTAGAGAAGAAAATAATTAGGATATTTTGAGATGTTCTCATGGAAAATGCATGCAGCGTGAAAATTTTGTACCTTCAATATATATGTAAGTGTATGAAAAAATGAAGCTTTTTTATGCCACAAACCAGATGTGCAGATTGGATTTCTACCTATAGGGCCTAGGGCAGGCAAGGTCAAATATATGTACTTACTGCATTTTCATAAAGTGGTTTCTGATAGAAGGTCCAGAGCTACCAGGCATAGCATAAGCATAAGGTGAACTTTGCTAGCTAGATGTACAAATGAAAGTTTAACTGGGTGACAGATTCCAAAAATCTGGCAAGAACATAATAATTTTTTTGAAATCATAAGAAAACTTACTAGTAAGAGCACTCCTATGGTGCATTACGGGGTAAGAAATCACTAGACTGTAAACATAAACAATTCAAATATATTTTTTGACTAATCCAATACAGAAACATCGATCACTTGTCCGCTGTATTCAGTAAAATGAATTGCACACAATATATAGCGTGATTGTGTTTTCAAATCATTCAAATGATAAGGAACAATAACCTTTTCATCATGTGTACCTAAACAAAATTTCTTGAAACCATAGTTGAGTATATATGCCTACCCTTTCTTCAAATGAAAAAAAGAAGTGGTGTATATGTAGCATGTCTACCTAACAAAGCAAGTAAGCAACCAAATTGTATGCTTTACCGGTGTACGCCGCTGTTCCTGTATGATTGGGCTCTCTATGATTGGTAGGCCAAGCATGAGGTTGTTGGCTAGACAAAGCAAAATACACACACACACAAATACAACCTCGTACACGCGATGCTCAAATATACACGAGGCACTTTAATAATGCAACAGTGGCCACATAGACCACAGCACACAGGATAAGGTGACACCACAAAGAAATCTTGTATATTAATCGAGATCCCTGAGGAGCATGAATGCATATCAACTTGCCATTTGGGAAGAACTCTTAATGGCCACATCAGGTCTGCATCGGCAATGCACCTGGGATCAGAGATTTCAATAGCCATGGTGTGTGCTTGCAAGAAAAGGAAATGCATATCTTTGATAGCTTCATACAAATGTCGGGTTTCTTTTGAGCTATCATTTATTCTCACCACTCTGTTTGGATGTATATGTGCAAGACAGAGTTGTAAACGCTGAAAGATTATGGTGTTTGTATGCGTATCGACACATATGCATATTTTCACTTGATCGGTCTTTTTTTTTTTGACGGAAAGGCAGGAGGGCTGCCTTGCATTAATTATAGGAGGAATGAAAAGATAGAAGTCTCAGTACAAAAACGAAACAATAAAAAGAGAAAGAAAAATGGGTGAAAAGAAACAAAAGGACGCCCACCCCAGGCGTGTAAGAAAAACTACGCAATTGCAAAATTGGCTCCTGCGACCTCTCAAAGGCGCAAGTCATCAATGAGAGAATCTACGAAGATCGAAGAAGGTCACTCGACGCCCTTGATTATGCGGCGGTTGCGCTCTAGCCACAGGTGCCAGAGGGTGGCGAGAGCGATGGAGGCAGAGCCATTAATTGGCAGGACAGGCCCGCAAATCATCAGTCCAAGAAGCGGGGCTGAGTGTGGGCAGGCGTAACTTGGAGGCCAGAGAAGACCACACTTGACCGGAGAAACTGCAAGTCAGGAAGAGGTGATCGGGCGTCTCCAGATTCCTTCTGCAAAGCGCACAGAAATAGTTGTTAGGGATACCCCTGTGAAGCAGAGCATCCGCGGTCATTACTTTCTTTTGAAGTAGCTGCCAGACGAAGAACTTGCATTTGGAAGGGCCCCAAACCTTCCACAATCGATGAAAAACCAAGGTTGTTCGCCCGAGGAACTGCTGGCGGTAAGCCGAGGCGACGGAATACTCTTCACAACCAATGAAACGCCAAATGGTGTGATTAGGTACATTGTGCTGCAACAGAACGGGTTGGAACAGATAGCACAAACCCGGGTCGCCACGCGCACGTGGCTAACAACACGAAAACAACCTATCGTAGGAACTAAAAAGACACCATGGGCTGGGAGGCCGCCTAAGCTCCGTCCGCAGTGACCTCCTCTACAGCATCCGCACCAACCACAAATAGATCAATGGTCGGCTGCCGGACACTGCAAAGGTCAGCGATCACGTCGAGGGGAGGCTTGCCGAGGGGAGAGGCAAAGAGCGAGCTGAGGTGGGCCGCCGAGTCATCGACGACGGCATTGGCGGAGTCGTGTCCAAGCTTGCGAGCAAGGACAGCCTTTGTCCTCCTGATGGAGGGAACCGAGGAGGCCCCTGGAGCGAGCGGAGGGGCGCGGGCAGAAGCTAGGCAAGAGTTGCGACGAGTACACTCAGGGAGGGAGGTCCGGCCACGGGAACCTCGACCTCTAGAGGGGCGCGGGGTGGAGTGCAAGAGTGGCAGTTGGACAGGGGTGGAAATGGATGCGAGGAAGGAACTGGTGGCAGATATAAGATGTGGAGGAGGCATCTCTACCTCGAGTATCATCGGGTCTAATAGGGGTGAGGGAAGCTCAGGAGTAGAGGGGAGGCCTTCACAGAAAAGGCTTAGCATCGAGACCCAAGAGGGAGGCCTGCAAAGGAGTTGGGCTGCGCAACAGCAAACATGGCAAGGAGATGGGATGAGCTGGCAGGGGGCCAGGCGAGGGCGCGGCTAGCAAAGCAGGGCGTGTCAAGCTTGGTGGCGAGGGATGGTGGGGCCCAATAGATCACGGGAAGGCTAAGCGCAGTAGCGAGGTGGAAAGCAGAGAGGCGGAGCACGCCCTGGGGATGGACCACGCAGCGGAGGGGTGCGGCGAAAGCGAGGCTTGGCGTGTCGAGTGCGACAAGGCGGAACGCAAAAGTGGTGATCCCGACGCGGCGGAGCACGCCCCCGGCAAAACAGCGCGCGCACCCGGAGAAGCTTCGCGCACCAAGGCCAGGCCAGCGCACGACGAGCTGCGGCGGTCAGTTGAGGCAGGGCGCGGAGAACGTGCTGTCCCAACCAGCGTGGCGTGACGTGCCTGTAATGAGCGAGAGCGGGAACGACGCTGGTGAGGACATCATTGACGCGGTTGCCCAAGACGAGAGGACGTCGAACTCGCTGCCGGGTCCGGTTCGGACTTCCAGGACCAGTACACCTTCAAACGGACGCCCAGATCACATACGACATCCAAATGAGGCAAATAAGGACTCTACGAAAAGCTTACGAGATAAGCTTTCCAACGGATCCAACCATGCCTCCAAGTTCCATCCGAGTCAACAGGAATCGCAAAAACAATTTGACAAACAGAAACTTTTCGGCGCTGCGTCGCCGTATTTTTGGGCCCAAAGCCCGTGTACCCCTAGAGTTAGGGTTGAGCACGTGTGGGCACCTGTTTGGGAGCATCTCCTCTGGCCGCCGCCCTATATAAGTCCCACGCCGTGCTTCGTCTTAATTGGGTTTTGTTTAGTTGATTTCGTCACGATTGTGTGAGATTTTGCCTTCTTCTTCTTGTGTCGGCTAGACCAACAGGACCAAGTTTCTGAACCCCATTATACTTAATCTATATTCGCAATTGTGATTGCTTATCTTGTGTTCTTGCTCGTTCTTCGGTTGCCTGCAGGAATCGTCCTTGTGGACAGGTCGATCGTGCCTCTGGTTCGGTCGATAACACTCGTCGTGGTGGTTTAGCGATCGCCGGGATTTCTAGTTCCTTTGCGGGGTTGGAAGCCGGATTGTTTAGGTCTCCGTAACACCTACCGAGTTATCCTTACCATCTCTCACCAAAAGATTGGGACCCCGCGTCCGCGCCCATCAGACGCGCTGGGGGGAAGTGTCTTACCACATACAACCTGCGTGCAGGCCGTCAACCGGGCGGCGCGGCAAGCGTGACCGGCCCTGGCTGGAGTCGACAAAGCGATAGGAGTCGGCAGCCAAGGTGAGGCGCGTGTGCACCGGCTCCTTGCTGGGACGACGGGCGCGGCGAGGCGGACCGTCGAGCTCGGGGTCGTCGTTGTCGCTGACATCCAAACGGTGCAGGCGATTGCGAAAGAGAGGGCGACAGGTAGCCGGGAGGGCGGTGGCGACTGGAGTATTTACTGATGGCTCGAGATTAAACCGCCCTTTGTTCATGCACATAGCATATGCATCTTTTGCTCCTGCAAAAGATTCAATAGAGATACCACCAAATTGCTACATGTGGCAAGTTTGGCAACCTTGTAGGAGGAGATTATTAATAATGACACGCCAATGCCATGGTGGTTAATTTGGAGTGCATCAATAAAATGTTGGGTTTTTTTGGAGCTACCAGCTAGTGGTCGCCTAATTCTCATTGCTCCATTTTGGTAATACACATATAAACGTGCAGGGAGGAATTACAAACCTGCAAGGATATAAGCGATGTCATATTTCTCCATGATTGATCAGATTCTTTTACACTAGACCGCCCTTTGTGCACGCAAACAACTACTCCCTCTGTTTCATTATGTTTATCCATATCACATGGTACCATATGCACTTTTCAAGGAAGTAGAGTTTCAAAAAAAAGAACAATATGCAAAGACCATCGTACCCCTACTTAATAGTATGTTACAACTACTTTTATTCTCACTAAACATTTAATTAAGGATAAAGATTGAAAAATATTACAATAACTACACTTTTGATATTTTCAATAGGCAAACATCGTGAAACATATTTTCTCGAGGCTACAGACAAATATAGTGCAACGGAGGGAGAGTATTGTCTTATAAACATAGATAAGGTACCACCGAACGGCCGGGGCGTGCCAATGCTGTAGGAGGTGGTAACTTTGGCCAACTTGTGTGGGGGTAGATGATCAATGATACACAACACTGCCGGTACACACCCATGGTGGCTTGGAGTGGCATCGGCAAACTTTGGATGAATCATTTGATGCGGCTGCAAATGCAAGATATGGCTGCATGGCCGTGTGCTCGATCCTCACTGGCTGGGCGGGAGAAGAGGGGTGCTTGTTCTCAATGGCAATGGGTCAGAAGAGAGGATAGGCGATGAGATGTAGTCGAGATAGAAAGGGCAGCCGCCACTAGTAAACTCGCAGCAAAGTTTTCCAGTGCGACCATCCAAGTTGCCCCGGTGCCCAATCTCTTATCCCCCTCGGTATATATCTTCGTGCATGCGTGCCTGAAAATGGCTACAGCATTACCAGCACTAGCCAGCCAGCAAGCCAACTAACAACAGCTGCATGGTACATTCATATAGTACATATATCTAGGTTAAAAAAGAATTGCAATGTATATTATATGCATTCGTGCTTTTGTATATAGTCGTCCTTGGTTATCTCCTACTGGCTACTGGATTTTCCAAAGTTACACTACAAGGAATTCTACCGATTGTCATGCAGTGATTGCAATAAGATAAATTTTATTGTTATAGCCAATGCTATTGCCATATAATATTTTTTTGTGCTAATAAGTTTCCTATATTGCAACAATCGTGAATTATTGCATTATTCCTTATTTTTGTTGCGATAAATTGGAAGTATTGCAATGAAAATGAAATTGTTGTATTAACTAGCTACTATTGCAACAAAAAATAAACTGTTGCAATAACTAACCTCTATCACAACAAAATTATATTGTTGCAATAATTTTTTATCTATTGCAACGATTGCAGGTAGCTAGTCATCCTAAAGATCCAATGTTGATTATTGCTATGGGTAGCAACGATTTTGATTTCGTTGCAATATATGCATATTGCAACGATATTGGGCCTATTGCAATGGTTATTTCATTACAATAAGTTCATGCAACAAGGTCAAAATGAAAATATGTTATACTTTAGACAAGTAGTTAGGCGAGGTGAGCTGGTTAAGTGAGATTACTTTTAGTCAAGAGGTTGTGGGTTCGAATCCAAAAGTCTATGTATTTGTTTTCCTATGTGACTTATTGGTTGTTGCAATAAGTTTTTGCCATGAATTCCATTTTGTTTCATTATGATATTGCCATAAAATAATATTTGTTACAATAATTTATAGCAACGATTTCAAAACCGTGGCGATAAGTTATTACAACAACCATATTGTTGCAATAAAGGAATTTATTGCCACAATTTTGATATCATTGCAACTTCTTATTACCACGGAGATTATTGCAACGATTTCAATTTTGTTGCAATATGCACATATTGGCATAATTTTGGGCTTAATGCAACAAAAATTAACAAAATTTTCGTTGCAATAGGTTGAATTTCTTGTGGTGTTAGTTAAAACATGGTTTACGTGGTTAACGCTAGATTCTTTTTCTGGAGGGAAAAAAAAAAGAAAATGGTTGTCTAACATATGCTAGCTAGAAATAATCTTTCCCTGCTCGTGTCTCCGCCTCTTAGGGCATCTCCAACAATACCAAATCAACTCGCTGTAAGGTTACCACATCAACTTTTATATATATATATGGAGAGAGGGGGGAGAGATGTGGAAACTAGCTCCTAGCTAAGAGATAATCTATGACGAATTACAAGATGTTTACACCCTACTATATGTAAGTCCAAATTAATTTTAAAAAACAATATTATAGCTAGCACCATTGAAGAGGTTGTCTATTTGCTATCTCTAGATGACATGTCAATCTCTTATATCTGGCACCATTTGAGATGCGCTTGCAAAAAAGACTTAATAGTTAATAGTCAATACCTATTAATATAGTTTTTCTTGGGAAATAAAAACAGGAGGCAAGGGTGGAAACTCGATGGTGATCAATTGATCAAGACGTGTGCTGGCCAAAGTTACCCGTCCCCCTTGCCTTCTAACTCCGGTAACCTCGCCAGAGTCAGGGAGGTGATGGGAACCCTATTCTTGTCTTGAAGTTTCAGATCGTCTTGAAGTTTTAGATTTATAGCAGATCTAGTTTTCTATGGTTAGGGTTTGTCCTTCCTGGTGGTATTGATGGCGAAATAGTTTCATACAGTAATAAGCTTCCTTCTGTCTCAACGTGGTGTTTGCCTTTGTCAACCTCCTTGGTAACGTCTTTGATAGGGTTGGTACCATGATCCCCTATTTGTTAATGGCCTATTGGGATTTGTCTCCCATGTGGTGTGGGTTTTATGCCATGTTGATGTGCAAAGTTTTTCTCCATGATAACATCGGATGTTTTTGCTGACATGAAAATGCAATCGATGAAGGTAAATAAGAGTAGAACAACGGAAGAATTGAATCAGAATCTTCGTACATCGTCTCTAGCAAGAAAAAAGTATGTCTTTCAAATCGTGCAAAAATTTCTAGTATGATATTAATAGTGCGACCATTACACCATACGCATACTACTAATGGTTGATCCGGTTGAGAGTAGTGTAAGTTGATATTAATACTATTTGTATTAGGTGTTTGATTTTTAGATGATGTTATATTGTAATAGTTTTTTTTGTTATAACCTTGTTCAATGACATAACGAAAAATCTATTATTATAAAAAGTTAATACCAATTATGCGGTCATCTATTCGTCGTGCCGTACTTCGCACATAAACCCTTTAAAATAATGGTTTTGCACTTTTGTCGTATAGTATGCTAATTTTGTGGTAGGCCGCAATAGCATGATATATGACCTTGACTGAACAAGAACAAGACCACACATTCATACAAGACAGAAAAGAATCTACGCACCACTTTATTATTTTATTCTGATGGCCGTCGACATGGGGCTGGGAATGACACAGGAATGTCTCTGTCGATGATGATAAGCTTTAGCTTAATTATCTGGCAATTGATTAGCATGGCTGTCTTGTTCTCAGATTGCTCTGGATCTTTAGCCAGTTCGATGACTTACAAGTGGCTGGTTTCTTTAGGGTTCTCTACACGTTAATACATGTGTACTTTGATGCAACTTTTCCGGTCAACCGGCACACAAACTGAATCATCACCATGTGTAAAGCGTCTCTTACTTTCTTGTTTGTTTTTTCTTCCTCCCATTCAGAAATATATATCGGCCCGCCTTTACTCACTCGCTAGAGCACACAATTTATTATGTCCCAGAATTAGCTAGCGAAAATGCTAACCTCGTTGTAAAATAATAGCTGTTTTAAACTTGTTCTAAATCAGAGTTTTAAAATTTTATCTATAAAGATTTTTTAAACTGTTTAGGTTGAAAACATAAAAAATACATAGATAGATTCGTCTTAAAAAAAAACTTTTGTAATATTATATTTTTAATGTATTATAAATAATTTTTAAAAGCTGTTTAGATCAAAGTTGTATTTTGGAGACCGTATCAATGTTCAAATAACTAGTATTATTTTATAATGGAGAGGGTAATAATTATGACCAACTTCGAGCCGGCGTCTGAGACATGGTAGAGCTTAGACGTGAGGGCTGGCATGGAAGTATACATGTCATACTAGTCAATTGCGATGATCTTCTCCAAGCTTAGATGGGAAAATTTTGTTTAAAAATACACATTTAATTAGAAATTGAAAAAATATGCCACGTCTTTTGGAAATTCGCGATATGCACACGGATTCCGCCACGTGGGATGGCGAAAAGCTGCTTCTGCCACGTCGAACGGCTTCCGCCGTGCCAGATGGCTAAAGCTAGCGGCTTCCGCCACCGCGCACGGCGGAAGCGTTCTGGGCACGCCACCTTGCCAAGGGCCTCAGGAGCACCCGTGCGGTCGCGTTTGGATTAGCTCCGCACTGTGACAATGGAGAGAGAATAACATGAAATTAATTACGCGATCTGACAGAACTTGCACAGCTCTAGTTAAATGAATGATATCTGCGAAATTGTAATTGAGTATTTAATTGGTGTAGTACTAGTTCTAAAAATATTTTGCTTTTTGCTTGCCCAAATTTACCAAGCGGATTTAATTGGCGTACTACTCAGTAACTACAAACCTACAAAAAGTTGGGTTTCTCAGGAAAAAAAATTGGTCAGTAACTACAAACCGCGCACACCGAAGTGAGGCCCTTGGCCAGGTGACATGCCCAGAATGCTTCCGCCGTGCGCGGTGGCGGAAGCCGCTGGCTTTTGAGCCATCCGGCACGGCGGAAGCCGTTCGGCGTGGCGGAAGCAGCTTTCCGCCATCCCACATGGCGGAATCCGTGTGCATATCGCGAATTTCTAAAAGACGTGGCATATTTTTTCAATTTCGAATTAAATGTGTATTTTTAAACCAATTTTTCCCGCTTAGATGAGCAGAAACCAAGACCGACATATGTAGATGCAACCGGAAGTCTACAGGAAGATATATACAATGCAAAGTAGCGTTGTGTATGTACTGGGGAGTAGCCACATTGATTTGGCTTATTTACTTATACTTATTATCACCGTTAGATAAATCGAAATGTTTAGGCTTATTGAGCCAGCTGGTCTTTTATCTCAAAGCTCACCATAAGAAGTACTCCCTCCGTTTTTTTTAAGACGTATTTTGTTTCATTAGGACAAGACTTGAACAACAATTACTTCATTAATGTCATTTATGCGATACAAACTCACACTCATATGTAAGTACTTTTGAACAAATCTACCAACATCAATCTTATGCTATAAAAGTTATATATGTATTAATAAAGTAATTGTTGGTTAAAGTTTTATTCTAACGAAACAAAATACGCCTTATAAAAAATGGAGGGAGTATTACCGTATGTAGCTCTTTTAATCCTAATTTTAATTGAAAAAGTCTTCGAACAGGCAAGCCAAATCTAATTGCTCGGTCAGATACGCGCAACAACCCTAATGCACAGCCCATCACACAACTACGGTTCAAATCAGCACTTATCATAATGCTGTAGCCAGCAGCAGCACATTAAAGCCACTGCCAAGAAGCATCACATCCGCTTCGATCACAAACACAAGAAGATCTCCCTGATCATGGGCACAAGATCCTGTCATCACCCTACCTAGGCCTCTTTGCCTCTGTTCTGATTTAATTTACAAAATTTATCAATTTTTACAGACCATTCAGAAAAAAAAAAAACAACTTATAATAATTTTTCATAGATTTGTGAGGATTTTTTTTCCTCGAAGATCTCAAATATACTTTCAATATCTTTTTTCTAGCCACCTACAACCAAAACCAAACCAGAACCGAAAATCAAAGAGTGGAGCTCTGCTTCCGCCACGTGTACCGCCCGCGCCATTGCGCCAAGAAGCGCCGTAACGATGGATACACATGGACGCATGGATCTTGGGAGATGCTCTTTGCCTGCTCCGGCAGCGAGATGGAGATCGAGCCGGAATAGATCGGTCAAGACGCGGATCAGCAGCGGCGCCCACGCCATGCCCTGCCTCCGTGGACTTGCCGGCGCCACGTCAGCGGCCGGGCATGGGCGCCAAGGCTGCATGGCCCATGCACGCTAGCTCCGCTCGATCGAGCTAGCTAGTAGCTAGCCGGCACGTACTGCACCCTGGTCAGTTCATGCTCCCCTGATCGACCGGTCGCTCTCCAGTGACCGTGCATGTGTTGCACCCTGAAAGGAACCGTGCATGTGTTTGGTCTCACAAGAGAGAGGAGTACCACTCGGATGATCAATGGATAGATCGATCGATCGATCGATCATGTTTGCCTCATGAGCAAACACGCATGTTATTGTTGCTGTTAGCCACGTACAATTAACAAGATCCATCGGAAAGATTCGTCCACATGCTGGACATGGACCAGGTAGATAGCTTGGCTAGGGTTTGGATCGATCGGAGTGGATGGTGCCTGATCGATCGGATTATTTCGAAGCTATATCTAGCTAGCCAGCGGCCGGGGGATATGAATCCATGTACCAGAAGATTATGTGATGTGCATGGCTGAGCGGGAGAAAGAAAAAAAGAGGAAGGGAGAGCGACACATGAGGATCCTCGAGATTGTGGGAGGAGGGTCATGCCGTTTCCAGCGTCGACCGTTTTGATTATTACTTGTCGTTTTATGCTGTGTGATGTCAATATTTCACAGTTTTCGATCGATCACAAATATCCATATCGCCCTGCGGTCAGGCGGCAGATGTAGGCGAAATTCAAGTTGCGTTGTTTGATATCGTGTCTTCGATGCCGTTCAGATCTAATATCGATGTTCAGATCTAGTAGAAAAAAATCTAACCATTTTTTTTCTTGAGTGCCCTCCGGAGAGTTCTTCCTGGATCAGACTGATTCAGACCCCGCTCACGATCAAAGCAACAGGAGACCTCTGTTTTGACCTCACGCGGTTGCTATGTCGAAGCTTAGCTAATAAAGCTTTGGTTGCTGGCTACTTTAGATACAATGGAAATGACAAGGGAGACACGTCGATCACGTCTAGGATCAGCTGTGCCGTTCTGGAACAAGAAACAAATGTTCAAGTTTTGGCTCGGCCACGAACTGACCAGAGCTAGTGGACTGTTGCTTTGTGCGGCCCCTCTCAAGCTCTCCAGCCAACCGTTTTTTTTTTTTCTAAAAATATCTCGAACGATATCTCTAGAGATCAATTTTTATTTGTGGAAAGATTCTGATCACTCGAGATGCTTCAATAGAATTTCTTTGCGGTTCTCTTCAGGAGGAATTTCTTCGTGTAATCCGTTCAGAAGGAAATTATCTCTTGGTTTTTTTCTTCACGAATTTTTCAACGAAATGCGTTGGAGGTGGTGGGGAGAGAAAAAAATTGAAAAAAATAAGAAAAATAAAATAAAGAGAAAATGGTCGTAAATGATCTAACATTCAACTAGGAAGCAACGATCAGGTCACCTGCATGGTTAGAACATGTGAGAAGACAAGAATAAATGGCAATTTTAACGCAATGCAGCCTTACTCATTTGCAACCTATTGCAAGAATTTGAGATGTCCTTCTTTGGAGATGTGTGTCCGTGCTATCGTAAAAGAGTAGCGTACAACTCTCTTCGTTAAATGAAAAAGATAGTATTCATGTTTTTTTAAAAAATTACTACCTCCAATCATAAAAACAAGTCAACGTTGACTTTTGGACACGTTTTTAACCATTCGTCTTATTCAAAAATTTAGTACAAACATGCGTAAACATAAATCATGCTTACAATACCTTTAGTGATAAAACAAATCACAACAAAATAAATGATAACTTACATAGTTTTTTGAATAAGACGAATGGTCAAAGATGCCTCCAAAAGTCAACGGTGACTTGTTTTTATGACCGGAGGGAGTACCTAGTTAGAAAGAACTAATAATTAGAGCTAAAGTTCTACTTGTAGGCTCTAATAGGTTTGATAGAATAGATAATTGGATTTAGTTGGGGGATAATCCGCTTGTAATCTAAAAAAAAAAAAAAGGTACAATTGGTCAATTATATGGAACAAATTTTGGAAACAAATCATTTAGATGAGACATTTCAAAACCAATTTGATTTTCATAGGAGAGAGGCGGGATAACCGGCCAGTAAAAATTGTTTGCATGGGAGCATGGAACATTAGTCTTTCTTTTGTTTTTTAGATTTTTTGATAAAAAGGAGCATTTGACTATCTTGATTACAACATAATGGAGAGGAAATATTAAGAGAAATTCGAAAGATTTGGCTTTTACTGCGCATCTGCACTAATGGTCAAACTGTTGATTTATGATCTTGATGTAATTTTCCTTAATGTACCACAACTGTTAATCTGCCCTTATGTCGTCAGCAGCACGACCGCGTTCTTGGGCTTCTTGTACCAGAAATAGAGCACCATCAGGACGTCAGCAACTGAAGAAGCAGCCTCCAACATTCAGGTATTGAAGAAGAACACAATTATGATATCGGCTACCCCTAGGGGGCTTGATCCGAAGAATTTCATAAACGTCCTTCAATTGCGTTGGCTTTGGCTGGTCAAATTCGGCTCTCCCAGATCTGCCTCGTCTTGTTGGACCGGGTAGACCCTATTGACGCAGCACTCTTCAGAGCTGGCATTGAGTTGGTTCTTAGTAATAGAGCCACCTTCCTCTTCTGCACCGACGCTTGGCTCATTGGGCAATCTCTAAAAGAAGTGGCCCCAGAACTTGTTGCGGTCTCCACACGAAAAAATCGCACAGTCGCCGAGGCACTGCACAATAACAACTGGCTGTTGAACCTATAGTGGAATTTTGCTCCCAACCTCGCCGTGGAGCTGGTCTCCCTCTGCCAAACAATCAGTCATGTTGCGCTTCCCCTGAACCACCAAGACCGAGTTGTTTGGCGTTTCTCCACCAACGGGAATTTCTCTGTTCGCTTAACGTACCGTATGCAATTCACTGGAATGGCATCTCCGACAGCGCTAGCGCTAATATGGATGCAGTGGACGCACTCCAAGTGCAAGTTATTTGCCGAATAACTAATTCTACGCCCTTTGCCTCAGATGTCTGAAAACCCCAGAACACCTCTTCCTCGAATGCCCCTTATCCTCCCACATTTGGGACCTCCTGACTTCAAGGCTCAACGCTCCATGCCTACTCCACTCTGTATGGACCCACACTGATGATCTCAATGCCTGTTGGGCCGAAGACACCATGCAATCCAACCTTGCATCGGGTCTAGGATCGGTCGTGCTAACAATCTTATGGCATCTTTGACTCGAAAGGAACAATCGCATTTTCAACTCGAAAGAGCTGTCACCGATGACCTTCTTCGATTTGCTCCTGGATATCCTGCGCCTTTGGGTGGCGACAGGCGCCCGTTTATAATAAGTTAGCTCACTTGTAGCGCGCGTCCAAGGGAATGCGTCTAAACCTTCCCCTAAATTTTGACCGTGTAACTTTTCTATTGAATTAATTTGATACAGTTCTCTTGCCTTTTCCTAAAAAAACAAATCATGAGATGAATCGATAAAAAACCTTATCTGTGCCCATTCACAGTGAACTGACACCGATGACCCAGCATATATATATGACGCCCGCACGGCCCGACGGCCCAACGCAGCGGGGCTTCTTCTTCCCTCTCTCTCATTTTCTCCATGTCTCGCTCACAGCTATTCTCAGCCACACAGACTTCTTATCCTCCCTCTCTCTCTCTCTCTCTCTCTCTCTCTCTCTGCGCGCTGAAGCTAGCTCGCCGGCTGCCCCTCGCCGCCTCCTCCTCCTCAAGCTAGTTCGCCGGCTGCCCCTCGCCGCATCCTCCTCCTCTTCCTCATGTTCCTCTCTCTCTCTATCTACCCCTCCCTCTATCTCTCTCTCACTCTCTGTACGCAGAAATGGAGGAGCTCATGTTGGAGCTCCTCTCTCTCTCTCTCTCTCTGTGCGTGGAAGATTTGATGATGGAGCTTCTCCTTCTCCTCATCTCTCTCTCTCTCCCCCTCTCTCTCTACCACTCCCTCCCTCTCCAATCTCTATACCTCTTCTCTTCTCTCTCTCAGATCTATCATGGAAGTGATGGTTCATGGAGAAAAGTGTACAATGGTGGCTCATGAGGAAGATGTACAATAGCAGGGGGATTGAAGTGGTTCCCTTTTTGTTCCTGGTAAGATTTTTTTGCGTTTTGTTGGTGTTTTTGTTTCTGAAATTGTTTCAATAGGTGTGGGTAGTTATTGCAGTACCCTTTTTGTTCGGTGTTCTAGTAAGATTTGGGATTGTTTCAATAGGAAAGGACAGTTGTTGCAGCGTTGTTCTACCAAGATTTTGACATTGTTGCACTAGGCTGCAAGAATTGTTTCATCACGCAAGAATGATTGTTTCATTAGGCATTTATAATTGTTTTAGTTGGCATTTGTTTCATTAGACATTTCTCATTGTTTCAGTAGGCAATTTTTATTGTTTCACTAGGTCGATTTCATTATTCAGTGCCAAGTTCATTGTTTCGATAGTCATTTTCCATTGTTTCGATAGTCATTGTCCATTGTTTCAGTAGGCATTTCTCATTGTTTCAATATTGTATTATGTACGTTTAGGCATACCCCACAAGAGCTCAATGAATATCTTTGCTCTTGTCGGCTTAACCGTTCATACCTACAGCTAGCCGGTACCTTTTCTTTTTCACTTTTTTCATTGTATCTTTTTGCCCTTTGCGAATCAAAGATCTTGGGGAAAATGGTATTTCTAGCTAGGCCCCTGTAAACAGGGAAGGAAGATGTAATCAGGTTGTTTTTGTATAATCATCCATTATATAACTGAACCGTGTTTAATCTTCATGTGATCTGATCCTTAAAATGCAATTCGTACCTCCTCGAATGGCCGTAACTCCAAGTCAGTAGCCTAATTCCAAGCAGGCAAGTAATTGTGCGGCAACAAATTGTCAAACACCTTCCTTCAAGCTTCGTTCTTGCTAAGAATAAATCATGATTTAGCTAGGTAACTAATCAGTTAAGACTTTTGACGAAGCTAACATTACTATTTCTAGCTTTCAGCAATTCGGCCAAGATATATATATCTTGACATGTTGTTACTACTTACTACATATATTAGTACACGAGGATAGCCGATGTACCGTCACCCATCACTCACTAGAAGAACTTTTTTTAGCAGTAGATATACTGAAAGAAATAGTTATACAAGCAAAATAACTTAGTTCAGGAAGTACTAGAAGCTCCTTCCTTCGCTCTTTGGAAAACATAGCATATTTCTGTGAAAATGACTCTCCCTTGTGCGTACATTTTCTTCATCTGTCTTCTTAATTTCCATCCTCGAAATTTGCTGAAGCGCACCTCGAAAGTTCTCCACGTCATAAAACCTAACTTATCTTTTTTTTCAATGAATTGTACTTCAATTCCTCGGTGCCTCCTGTCACAAGTCACAAATAACCCACATCAATTATATATAACAAAGGGCCTAACCAGCAGCCTCCTAGTTGGACCACGTCACTGCTAATCAATTCCACGGGCCACATCACCCGAAAATTTGTGTCCGTCCGATCACAACAACCGTTATAATCTGGCCGTTCATTTAAAGCTAACATATAAAACAATTTTTTCCATCAAATCCGCAACACGGTGGGGCATTTGGCCTAGCGGTCTTGAGCGGTTGCCTTTGACGCACAGGTCGCGAGTTTGACTATAGGCGGCGCCCCATATTTTTGCGTCTTTTTTCTGCTCGCCCACCTCTCGTCTTCTATATTTATTTCATAGCTATATATACCTCTCAACTAAACAGGGGTAGTTCAGTTGGCAAGCTACTTCAGCATGGAACATTACGCGCTTCTCAAAGAATTTGAAAAAAAAAAGAAATAATGAATAAATCATTCTTTTCTTTCATTCTATTTTTCTACCAAGCTAAAAAATCCAAAAAAAAACTTCCAAAATGCATTAAAAATATTTCCTTTTGTTCTAGCTTTTTTGGGCAACTAAAAAAATTTCATTTAAGATCAAACCTTTAAAAAATAGAACCATGATTTCATGGTAAGGGTCATAAAAATATTTAGACAGTAGAATAAAAAACTAAAAAAAACACTCAAAAATATTAAGCCTTAACCATGCTTTCATGGTAAGGGCTTATAAAAGGATCTAGGCGTTGAAGATAAATAAGTTCATGTAAAAATGAATTAAGAATAATGGAAATGAAAGAAATTTCGTTATGAGCATAAAAATATTTATATATTTGTAGAAATTTTAAGATTTATGAAAAACTAATTAGGAAATACTTTATATGTCGCTCAATCTGTTGCCATATTGGTGAGCGTCAAATACTTTCATAAGTACGATAAGTATATAATACTTTTCTATGGTTTGTTTAAAATGAAATAAAAAAGAAGAGTTTTGTACAAAAATCCTAAGCCCTAAACCATATAATACTTTTAAATGATAAAATAAAAAACCTAAATCCTTCATTCTAGCTTCTGTACTTGGCTTAAAAAATTTCTAGAAAGTCAAACCATTATAGAATTAGACTGTAATTTCATCCTAAAATTTCACTAAAAAATTATATATTACATAAAAAACATAATAAATAGCTTAAAAATAGAACCATAACCATATTTGTATGGTAAGTGTCCATCAAAATACTTAGGCATTAAAAATAAGTAGGTTTCACAAAATTGATTAAATCATTCTATTTATTTGTCTTTTGCTGAAATATCTTTTAATTTTTAGCTTCTGCATTAAGGCCACTGATTTGAACTTGATAAAATTCCTTAGGATAATTCCTTATCACCGAGACCAATCGAATGGCGCGCCACGGGCGCGCAGACATTGCTAGTTTTGTACATTGACATGATCCTCTAAGTGTACAATCAACTACTGTGTTTTATTTTATTTGGAATAATTCATTTTGTAATATACCACTCTATGACCGTGCGACAGGATGGTAGAGTATATGTTAAAAATGTAACTTCCAATTTTTCGATGGTATGAGACAAAATTTCACAGTAAAGGGTTTAAAAAGATATACGTATGCTATCGAATTATGTAATAACAGATACTATATTTGTGACCGTGGAAGTATTACATGGCATATAACAGTGGTAACTTCTGTAGACTTGTGGTAATTAATTGCACTCTAGCTCGTATTAGTTTTGCATACAAAAGTATTCATGCATGCGTCCTTGTACTGGGTATTTACCCCCTTAATTCTTTGCTAGATCTCAGCAGATCGCACACGAACTTCACGCCCTCTCCGCGTTGTTTACTTACCTGTCAGATCGGCAGCAAGTCGATCCCCAATTGATGTGATCTTTTTCGATTTAACACATCTCTAATCTGGATTAATTCGAGTCACCAACCATCAAACCATCTCCAAGTCACAGATTCACCTAACTCTATCTATTCCATGAAATTTTTTTCCCCTTCTCTCAACGTCCCTGCCGGACCCGGTAGGAAATCAATCCGGCTCAAAAACCCCCTTATTTGGATGAATTTTGTCCAAAATTTACCTAAACTTTGTGATTTAAAAAAACACCTGTGAAAAAAACAATTTGGAGACGACTACGAAATAACAATATATCACGTTTGTTAATTATCAACTAGTTATCACCGATAAAATCCGACCATCAGTCCTATATGGCTCTATCCCAAAATAAAAATTGTGGTTCACACGTTTGTTGAATTACCACTAATCAGTTGCACGCATCAGAGTCATACACAGCCGGACAAACATCACAATTGCATCTTTCTCCATGATGATACGTCTTCCTACAAATAAGCTTCACACGATTAAAAGTTGTGCTAACCATTCTACTTAGGCAAGTAAAAACCTACCAAAAGAAAGAGATTTCCACATTGTACATGCATGCCTTTATACTGCATAGGGTTTCATGCATACCGATCGATCGATGAATCTGTTTTGGGATCCGTGCAACACAAATTTCTGAGCCGATCCAACGGCTCTCCACAAATGCAGGTAACTTTTTTGTAGACGCATGGAGTCGATTAATTTCCCAAGACCTCCATGTCATCTCGTTCATAGTATGAGCGTCTCATTGCCCAACGTGCATGACACATTGACACCACACATTCCCAGGGGGGAGAGAGAGAGAGAGAGAGAGGGAGAGAGAGTTTTCTCATTTCATTTTCCATCAGATGGAAGCAAAGGGGGCAAAAAAGAAAAGAAAAAGAGCCCAATAAGAAAAGGGCAGATTTTATACAGCCATTTGCAATGGGGGAAATAATGCAGATGGATATATGGAGGTATGCAGTGTGGTTGTGGTTGAGGGTGGCTGCATTACTGTACAGCACAGGGCCAAGCCCCAAAAGCTGGAGGAGCTCCAGCTATATAAGAACGAGGCCATGCCCAAGGCCAGAGCACACATGCAGTTGCAGTAGCACCAGCCACCAGCAGCTCCTCTCTAGCCAGCTTCTCTTGTGTCTCAGGGGAAGGGAAGCAGGAGAGGGGGATTAATTAAGCTAGCTTCTCTTGTGTCTCGATCTTCCTAACCTTCTCGATCGATCACCTACACGATCATTAACACCAAGCTCAGTTTGCTAGCTAAGTGATTAGTTAGTAGCAATGGCAGGAGGGTTCTTGTCCATGGCTCACCCGGCGATCACCCTCTCCGGCGTTGCAGGTAAGAATGCATCTATGCTTTAATTCTTGCCTTGCAGCTGCTTCGTGTTGCATTGTCCTTGGATGAGCTAGATGGGCATGCAGAGGCATGCATGCGTGTGCATGCATGCATGCATGGCTGTGGCTCCCATCTTTCTCCTTCGATCATTACTCTGTCATTTGCTGTTAATTGAGATTAAAGAATAGCTATTAGCCTTAATTTATCCCTTGTTAATTAATTTGAGAGGCACACACACACCTCTGGTGCTTCTAGGCACGCAGCCCGCACAGTGCACCGGACAAGCTTTCGTTGGTTTATTTTCTTCTCCTTTTTTCTTGAGCGATCGATCTATCTAGCAAGCTAGCATTTCATTTTTGGCTGCAGAGATGGCAGGGAGCATGCAAGTCACACACCCTACATAGTGCAGCTTAGGCAGCTCACGCATAGAGCAGGAAAGCAAAGCATATATGCATCTGCAAAACCTAACACCTCCCACTTCTAGCCAGAACACATGCATGCTGATCGAGGCTGCTGACCGCACGGTCACACACTACATCATCTAGGCATTGAAATGTGCATAAGCATATCCTAAATCTGCATCACGCATTTAATGGTGATTAATTTTTTTACCAACAGCTAGCTAGCTCAACATATATGCACTACTACTACTACTACTCTCTCGAGCTCGATCTCTCTAACTAGCTACGTACTAGTGTACACTACTGCCATATTCTGTTTCTTGAAATGGCGATCAGTTGAGTGGTGAGGGACGCGTGAGCCGCATGGTTTTAATATTTTTTTCCCTTATTAACACCACTGCCTGCCTTGCAACACGTTCTGTGTTTTTCTTAGATAATGACGCATGTCACTGGAAGAATCCATTTGATGTCATGTTACTGATCATTTGCACTGTTCCCTCTACCCTGCAGGCAACATCATCTCCTTCCTGGTGTTCCTGGCGCCAGTGTAAGCATCTGACACTGTCCCCATCGAATTAACACCACTGCCTAGCTGCCTTGCAACACGTTCTGTGTTTTCTTAGATAATGACGCATGTCACTGGAAGAATCCAATTGATGTCATGTTACTGACCATTTGCACTGTTCCCTCTACCCTGCAGGCAGCATCATCTCCTTCCTGGTGCTCCTGGCGCCAGTGTAAGCATCTGACACTGTCCCCATCGATCACTCCATCAATTGGATTCTCGATCTGGATACGATCTGAGCTATGGCTCGCATGTGTGTGTTTGTGTGTACGTGCAGGACGACGTTCTTGCAGGTGTACCGGAAGAAGTCGACGGGGGGGTTCAGCTCGGTGCCGTACGTGGTGGCGCTCTTCAGCTCGGTGCTGTGGATCTTCTACGCGCTGGTGAAGAAGAACTCGAATCCGCTGCTCACCATCAACGCCTTCGGCTGCGGCATCGAGGCGGCGTACATCCTCATGTACCTGGTGTACGCGCCCCGCAAGGCCAGGCTTCGGACGCTCGCCTTCTTCCTCCTCCTCGACGTCGCCTTCCTGGCGCTCATCGTCGTCGCCACGCTCTACCTCGTCGCGCCGCCCAGCCGCGTCAAGTTCCTCGGCAGCGTCTGCCTCGCCTTCTCCCTGGCCGTCTTCGTCGCGCCGCTCAGCATCATCTTCAAGGTCGTCAAGACCAAGAGCGTCGAGTTCATGCCCTTCGGCCTCTCCTTCTTCCTCACCCTCAGCGCCGTCGCCTGGTTCTGCCACGGCCTCTTCACCAAGGACCCCTACGTCATGGTACGAATTAAACACTTCATATATATATGTATGATTTTTGATCGGCTCATCTCATGATTTGTACGTGTTCTTCTTCTTCTTCTTCTTCTTCTTCTTCTTCTTCTTCTCTTCTTCTTCTTCTTCTTCTTCTTCAGTACCCGAATGTTGGAGGCTTCTTCTTCAGCTGCGTCCAGATGGTGCTCTACTTCTGGTACAGGAAGCCCAAGAACACGGCCGTGCTGCCGACGACGAGCGACAGCATGTCCCCCTCGCTGGCCACCGCGCACGGGCAGGTGATCGAGCACTCCGCCCACTCCTTCGCCATCCTCTCCGTCAGCCCCGTCCCCATCCTCGGCGTGCACAAGATCGAGCTCGTGGCGGCGGAGCAGCACGACGGCGCCGCCATGGACAACAAGCAGGACCCCGGCAAGGTCGACGGCGACGCCATCGCCAAGCCGGAGGTCATCGAGATCGTCTCCGCCGTGTGATGCCATCGGTCGCCGGCCGGCCGGCGTCGAGTCGACTACTACGTACCCTCGACGATCGACAGTGGAGACAAAACAGCATGCAGCAGTGGTGATCGTACGTGCATGGGAGCGTGTGGTGGATCATACGATCGGTCTTTAATTACTACCTTATTACTAGTTGTTTTTTTATTGGATTGCGTCGTGGTGCATGTTAATTAGCTAGGTAATTAAGCCCCGCTGTCAGGGGCGCGTCTCTCTGATTACGAGTCTGGTCAGTGTTAATTAATAACACGAGCTGGCTGCATGCCAGCTGCTCGTTGCAGTCTCACTCACCACCGTACGGCCCTTGCATTTTGCAGGCCGGCTTTGGTGAGTAAGCACGTACTTAACGCAGCATCAGCATCTAATTGGGAAGATTGTAACAGGGCATTGCATGTTCTTTAATCCATTATTATTCCATGTGTATGTCCATTGCAATTAGCTCCCTGCTTTGCTCGATCTCACTTGCTGGCCCATGTCAAGGCTCAGCCGCTAACATATATCTAACGTGGTTAATTAATCAATGTACGTGGCTCGCTCCATGACTTGACGTACGTACTCATGGTACATGCACGAGGTTCAGGTTTAGCCTGGCATTATTAATTCATTAATAGAAAATAAAAAAAAACATTTACAGTTCCTCTCATTCTGACATTCTAATATATATATTCTCCTTTTCTTGTTTTTTTCTTTTTTTTTTTGAAAGATAATATATTCTCCTTTTCAAGAATGCACTTCGGCACTAGTGCACCGTAAAATATCTCTTTAGCTATGATAAAATATATCGACCCGGAGAAGGGTCGATGAGAACCTCATGTACGGTTTTAAGCCGAGATTTTTCGAATGAGCAAGTATTGAAAGGTTGGAGCTGGCAAAGTGGGGGAGGAAGTAATTACATAAACAGAGGGGGGGCGAAGAGCATAAAGTGCAAAGCGAGGCCATAAGCCCAGTACGTGCCGAGCACGACGACCTGGGTGGCGGGTGGCCCACTTGGGGGGATGATCCTTCGCTCGCCGATTGACCCAGACCCACCGGGCTTCCGGAGTGGGTGGGAGGGGCCCACGTCCTGTACGGCCGAGATGACCACAGATGGGTCATGGGACGTCGGAGAAACGGTGTGGGCCCGCGCATCGCCCACGGGTATCCTTTGCTTCTCTTATGGGATCCCGCGCAAACATTTGCGCACTTAAATTAGTTTTGATTATTTAATTTGATTTGATGCCAATTCTTATTTCTATTATTTAATGTTTTAAGTTATATTTTTCTTGTTATTTATTCTTTGTTTTAGTCTAGCATAGAATCTTATCTCTAATATATTTAATATTTAATTTTTATTATTGATTGTCATAACCGATACAAACTCTTTATAAAATCTGATATCAAGCGGATACCAATGGTGTACGTTGAGGCGGGGAGCTCTAGACTCTAGAGCGTGCCTCCCACAAAAAATGCCAGGATAACTCTCAATTCGTTGCCAAAACACAAAATAACACTCAATTCGTCTGCGTTTTCTAAAATGACATCGGGGGCAACGAATTTCATTCCCAATGACATTTTGACTTTTTTTTGTCCCTTTCCCCTTTTCTCCCCGTTTTTCTCCTTTTTTACCTTCTATTGGGCGGCGCCCGTGATGGGAATGACAACGGCGGGAGCAGCGGCGCCGCCGGCGGGAGAGGCGTCGGCGGCGGCGGGAGCGGCAACGCCGGCGGGAACGACGACGATGACTACAGGCAGGAACGACCTTTTTTATCCCTTCCCCCTTTTTTCCCCGTTTTTCTCCTTTTTTCCCTTCTATTGGGCAGCGCCGACGATGGGAATGACGACGGCAGGAGCAGCGACACCAGTGGCGGGGGCGGCGGCGGCGGCGGCGTCGACGTCAGCGGCAGGATGGACGGCGTCGACGGCGACGACGAGTCCTCCTCATTGTACATAAGACTAATGTATTGGGTGTTTCAAACCGACGGCAGCGATGCGAGCGGCGCCGGCGATGGAGTGGCGGCGGCGGTGCGGCAGCGTGTGGCCGCCGAAGGTGGAGAAGAAAGCCAAAAGGGGAGAAAAAGGAGAAAAGGGGGGGGAGAGGTAAAAAAATGGCGAAATGTCATTTTAGAATAAAATTCGTTGCCTTAATGTCATATGGAAATTGCAGACGAATTGGGTGTCATCTGGGATAGTGGCAACGAATTTAGTGTCAATCCAGCAATTTTCCCCCATTTTGCTGCCTAGAGACGGGTATGTCATAGAAATCATTTAAAAAGAATATAAATAGTTTTAGGAAAAAGTGTCGATTTGTTCCCTCAACTATGCCCGCTGGACCACTTTGGCCCTCCCTCATGTAGCAAAACCGAGTTTAACCGATCCAGACTTATGAGGTCCCTCGTATAGCAAAATCAGGCTTTACCGATCATTTAATTGATCAAAACTACGGTGTTAGGGTTTTCATGCTAACGTGGTGCCCACATGTGCAATTTTAGCACACATGGAGAACACATGGACAGCCACGTCAGTGCCTCATTATTAATCCCTTCAACTCTCTACTCTTCAAAATAATATCTCTCGGCATTTCTCAAAGAAAAGAGATTTGAGAGAGAGGGGGAGAGATAAGGCAAATGAGATGGATGTCATGTGGCCACCAAGTCAGCAAAAACCGCCCACCGACCTGGTCAAAAGACTAATTTAGTCTGATTTTGCTACATGATGGATCTCACAAATCCGGTATTAAGATTTAGAGACCAAAGTGGTCCAGCGGCCATAGTTGAAAGACCAAATCACCACTTTTTCCTTAATTTTAACCCAATCGACACTATTGTCCTTGCAACTTATTAAGGCCGTGTTCTTCTCAGCTTATTGAACATAATTGACATATGCGTTTATTAAATTTAAAATAAATTTTTTTTGAATCTTTTTTCCTATCTCGAAGACTTGTCACAAAGCTCTAAAGCATAAGCCAAATAAAGTGCATCTGAGTCTCAAGACTACCTCATATATCCCTCAAAGTTAGAAAACAAGCTAGATAAATAGATAAATAATATAAATTGAGGAGAACAGGGCCTAAGTGAAGAGTGAGGAATCCAGGACAAGGATTTCCAATTGAATATGCTTTTCCACATTAAATTATGGATTGCTAAAAATCTTTTCAAGAATTATTTTTTAATTTTTTAATTAATTATATATTATGAATTGAATTGCTTTAGCTATTGAGATGCGTATATAATGATAACAACTCATCTTTTGTCTCACGTTCGCCATCGATGGGTACCAACTCTATCAAAGACACTATCGAGGAAGTTGCCGGAGGTAAACATCACAACACGTAAATCTTCAAAGGGAGGTTAGATGGGCACCAAACTCTAACCCTAGAAAATCAGATATGACAAAAAAAACCTGAAGCTTCGACTGTGAGCTTCTTGCTAAAGCTTCGTCCTCACTTTTTTTTTTCTCTACCGCTTCTTCTAGGCCAGTAAAAAGTGCTGATTTGGTCCCTCAACTATGCCCGTTGGATCAAACCTCAATTTTGGATTTGTGAGGTCTCTCATGTAGCAAAACCGAGCTTGGCCGATCCTTTGACCGGTCAAAACAGTAGTATTATGGTTTTGTTGCCAACGTGGCGCACACAGTGCAATTTTAGCACACATGGTGAACACATAGACTGCCACGTCATTGCCTCATTATTAATCCCCTCAACTCTTTACTCTTTCAAAAAAAATATCTCTCGATCTTTCTTAAAAAAAAAAAGAAAGATTTGAGATAAAATTGAGAGATAGGGCAATGAGATGGATGCCATATGACCATCAAATCGGAAAAAATCCTACATGCATGCAACACAAGCAAAAATACCCTAAAACTTTCCACCGACATGGCAAAAGCACTGATTTGGTTCGGTTTTGCTACATGATGGGCCTCACAAGTCTGGTATTAAGGTTTAGTGATCAAAGTGGTCCAGCGGACATAATTGAGGGATCGAATCGGTATTTTTTTTTCTCTAGGCAAAGGGCGTTCGGTCCTCCCTACATAGGTTCACTTGGCCATATCTAATCTAAACTACTCTATAATTGAGCAGTTGGCCTAGATCTAACTATAAATCACATCCGACTATTTCCTCAATCCATCATCCAACAGCCATAATTTTTCAGAAGTTTGCTATCAAATATAGACCATGAACTCTTGACTCGATACGTATAGACCACAGACTCTTGCCCATAACTCGATACGTATAGACCACGGATTCTTGCCCATATATACATATACGTAGAGACCACGGACTCTTGATACGTATAAACCACGGACTCTTGACTCGATACGTATAGACCACGGACTCTTGCCCATAACTCGATACGCATAGACCACAAACTCTTGCCCATATATACATATACATGGGATTAATTTTTATTCTCCCATTATAAATCTTCCTAATTTTTTCTAATTCTTCTTAGACTAGAACTAACAGACTAGCACCTATAGAGACCATGGACTCTTGCCCATATATACACGGGATTAATTTTTATTCTCCCATTATAAAATCTTCCTAATATTGTTTCCTAATTCTTCCTAAACTATAACTAATAGACTAGCACAGTAACACTATAGATAGGACGGGGGCATGCACGTACGTCCCAATCATACATACTCATACATATGAAACGTCTACCCGGGTCGGGCGATAGAATAAATTCAGGACTCCATATAGAATTAGGAGTATTACGTAGCTCTCTTAAGAATACACTCCAGTATCCTCCCCTCCATGTCAATGCGTGCGGATGTATACAATCTGTTAATTAAGCTTGCAGCGCGGAAAATAACAATTGTGATGCACATATATAATTACAATTTACAACTTGACCGGCCCATCGAGGGAACGCATCGCTACTTTTAATTAAATAAGTAAGTGTCACATGTATTTATGGATACATCCATGTACAGAATTGATATGTTAATAAAAACAATTATTTGCATGTTATTGCACCTGTTAATTAATCTATATCTTGATTATCTATTATTTAATTTTGCTTGTTCAAATGTTTCATGAGATGAGCCACGTTAATATCAACCGAATGAGACAATCAATAAAAATAAGGAATGCTCCTACACCTGCTCCATATAGATATAGACAAATAGAAAAAATTGCACGTGTCCTAAATGTTACTTTTTTCTATAAATTGTTGCTATCAGTATGGCTCCGACGTGCTTTGCACTTACACGTTTGCTAGTATAAACTAATCGACCAGTTGTAGTTGATAGTTGCACTCCTTGTACATTGTTGTGACCGTTAAATCAACATTCTCTTATTTATGTAAATTTGCATAATTCCTGCTCACCGTTAAATCAACATTCTCTTATTTATGTAAATTTGCATAATTTCTGCTCTCTCGTGACTATGTGGGCCCTTCAGCACAACTTACTTTGAAAGAATTATGCATGCACAAATGGTGCATGTCGGTGTGTATGGTCACACTGCCGTCATCCCGTATCAACTACTGGCGACTGCATGATGCAGCTGAGACACAGTCCTTGCCTCGCCGAACGCCGATTGGCCAAGTGCCTAGTGAGTAGTGCGTCCTATGTGTTCATTATTGCGAGCGCTTAGCAATGGAGAAACAGCACCGGTGCACCACCGTTCCACTGTGCAGCGAATCAAGGGAAAGAAGAGACGCATCTAGCAGTTGTGGTCGGCCTCTTGAAAGAGAACGTGGAAAGTCGTGATATACGTACATGTAAAAGATCGAGAGCTCTGAGAAAGAATCATTTAAACCCCACAAAATAACTAAACATTATTGTATGATAAAAAAGACATGTTAAACTTAAACCAAACATCTCACAATGTTAACTTGGCCCTCAGCCCTGATCTTTGTAAATGATATAGGGGTGGAGAGAGGATCTTATACTTCCACACCTTTCAAATGATGTACACACAACACCATTATTCCGTTGAAGTCACGTCTCCTAGATTTTGGAGTGACGGTTGTCGGCTGGCTCCACCAGTTGGGACGGTGTGGGGTGAGCTCAATTTTAGTCCTCCTATTCTAAATTGTTGCTGAAAGAATTTTGCGCTCGCTTTCACAAGAAATCATCTTGTTTTTGTTAAACCACAATGATTTCGAGGAAAATCGTTCGAATTTGCTTCTTGCATTTAAATTTTGGATTTTTTTAAGCAAAGGGGCATTTAAATTTTGGATTTTGAATTCATATATTCTTCTACATTCGGTGGTTTGTGCTCACCTTCTGCTACATTATGGTTTCGGACTAAGGTTGCCTACCTCCTTCGACGTAGAGACCAAAATTTTATTCTATTAATTATCTTTAAAAATTCCATTCTACCACCAACACACACACACCCCAGTTTTATCGGTGTTCCAGCAATCACTGAAACCAACACCGCGGGCCTCTGATTTCCTAGCTGTTCAATCGGGTGAACCCTGCTCCGTACGACCGTACAAACTACGGAGTGGAGGGCCCGGTTCTCTATTTCGCTGACACCATGGGCATGAACTACTAACGTGCGTGCTCGATGGAGTGCATGCTCGTGCAAATGCGCAGTGTCGTAGTGCTGCGCCTGCACCATCCATGCATGGACCGTCCTATACTCCTATATAGCTCTCTCTTTCTCTTTCGTCTAGGCATTTTTCTTTTCAACGTATCATTGCGTTCACGTATTAATATAGCAAATTTAATACCTCTCGAAGACTCGAAGCAATGACTAAAGATTATAAAAAGATAATTAAAAAATTAGAATCTTTGAAAGGGCTACTAAAAGACACAACAATCGTTACTAATTATCATAATATATAGGCTATATAAAAATAACAAAATTTGTTACAGTAATACGCAACGGTACATAATGCTAATTAAAAAGAGCGAGGCCTATCCAGCCATAGACGTCGCACCGGGAACGATAAGAAAAGCGCGAGCCAGGTGTGTGTGTGTTGCTTGTGCTGGCACTGCTGGAATCTAGCTTCGCATGGATGCAGGGTGCGTACGTCCGTAGAGCATGCACACACTCGCATAGCTCGTGGCACGTACTGCTGCTCGATCTGCTAGAAGCGGCCACCTCGAAGAAAGGCTTAGGCCTTGTTCTTTTCAGCGTATCGTTGCGTTGGTGTAGTACTGTAGCAAATTTGAGAGCCCTCAAAATAAGGTCTAAAGATTATAAAAAAATAATTAAAAATAGTTTTAGAATCTTTGGAATGACTATTAAAAGTCACGAAAAAATCATCGCAAACTATGGCAACATATAGGCTATATAAAAATAACAAAATTTGCTACAGTAATACGCAACGATACGATACGCTGAAAAGAACAAGGCCTACAGGCCGCAGTACATGGAGTAGGGTAAGATTGCATCAATGATCAAATCGTCGGTAATTAGTAAAAAAAAGTTGGGCAAATATCAACTAGAAGTTGTAATGAGCAAAATTCATCCATGTTTATTCTTCAAAAAAAATAATTCGGTGTTGGAGGGAGATGTGGCTACTCCGGCCGCTTGCTGATCTAGTACCGAAGGTTTTCTCTAATCAACGTATGAACCTTACTGGGTCCATTGGTTCAAGTTTCCTGTGTCCTCCTGCCAACGCTAAGAAATTATCTGCTGACGTTATCATTTCTTTCGTTCGAAGTTGGAGTAGATGTTTTCCTCTTGCTCCTCCTCTTTATAAGGATCGGTTTTGCCTTCGCTAAAAGACAGGGTGGCCACCACCTTCTTCCTCTTCGTTTTTCACTTCCTCACCATGAACTTGAGGAGTCGGCGACACGCTCACTTGATGAGGGAGCAGATCTTCACCTCCTTCCTAACCTTTCTGCGTAGTCGAAGTCATCTCTGAGGAATGATGGAATCGCGCAGGTTGTTGCTTCCTAAGAGGTTTATTACTGAAGTAGTCTATGTCGTCACAGTTGTTGATTTCATCTAAATTGGTTGCTGCACAAACATCATCTTCTCCCATATGGCAATATTGAGAGGCAGCATATAGTTACTAGCAAAGATGGGCAATATATATTGGTAAGGATGGCAAAATTGATGATTGGGTCCTTGACGGCTGAGGCCTTCGTGACACGCGAGGGAAGGGTGGTGGGGGCTCGCTTCCTCTTCTCTCTAGTCGCTTGCACGTCAATTCATGAGGCATTCCTAAATTAGTGCAGAGACCGAAACTTTCTACCATAATTAAAAAAAACCATCAAGCAAATTAGAGATCATCTATTGGCAAGTTGCATGAGAGCTATCTAGTTGCTAGTCACTTTGCCGACTAGACCTCATCCATAAGATGCAAATTGGTGCGCGCTAATGACGCATCCTCGCGTAGATGTTCTCTTTCGCTTTTTGTGTGCAACAACAACAACAAAAAACCTGCAAATGCCCCCGCTACAGCGTGGTCAGGATCCTTGCAACCACCATGTGCCCACCTATGAGCACGAATCTAGAGCTATTAAAATCAACGGACCAAGATTTAATTGAGAGGGATAGTGGCAACAAATTTAGTGTCAATCCAGCAATTTGCCCCCATTTTGCTGCCTAGAGCCGGGTATGTCATAGAAATCATTTAAAAAGAATATAATTAATTTTAGGAAAAGTGCCAATTTGTTTCCTCAACTATGCCCGCTGGACTACTTTGGTCCTCCCTCATGCAGCAAAACCGAGTTTAACCGATCCGGACTTGTGAGGTCCCTCGTATAGCAAAATCAGGCTTTACCGATCATTTAATTGGTCAAAACCGCGGTGTTAGGGTTTTCATGCTAACGTGGTACCCACACGTGCAATTTTAGCACACATGGAGAACCACGTCAGTGCCTCATTATTAACCCCTTCAACTCTCTACCCTTCAAAATAATATCTCTCGGCATCTCTCAAAGAAAAGAGGTTTGAGAGAGGAAGTGAGAGATAAGGCAAATGAGATGGATGTCATGTGGGCACCAAGTCAGCAAAAACCGCCCACCGACCTGGTCAAAAGGCTAATTTGGTCTGATTTTGCTACATGATGAATCTCACAAATCCGGTATTAAGGTAATTTAAAATAAATTGTTTTTGAATCTTTTTTCCTATCTCGAAGACTTGTCAGAAAGCTCTAAAGCATAAGCCAAAAAAAGTGCATCTGAGTCTCAAGACTACCTCATATAGTCCTCAAAGTTAGAAAATAAGCTAGATAAATAGATAAGTCAAATAATATAAATTGAGGAGAACAGGGCCTAAGTGAAGAGTGAGGAAGCCAGGACAGGGATTTCCAATTAAATATGCTTTTCCACATTAAAATATGGATTGCTAAAAATCTTTTCAAGAATTTTTTTTATTTCTTAATTCATTATATATTATGAATTGAATTGCTTTAGCTATTGAGATGTGTATATAATGATAACAACTCATCTTTTGTCTCACGTTCGTCACTGATGGGTACCAACTCTATCAAAGACACCATCGAGGAAGTTGCCGGAGGTAAACATCACACCACGTAAATCTTCAAAGGGAGGTTAGATGGGCACCAAACTCTAACCCTAGAAAATCAGATCTGAAAAAAAAATTGAAGCTTCAAGACGAGAAGAGGGTCTCCATCACTTCCCAAACTTCAGTGACATCGCTGGAATTAAAGAGGGCAAAAGGACTGTGAGCTTCCTGCTAAAGCTTCGTCCTCACTTTTTTTCTATACCGCTTCTTCTAGGCAAGGAAAAAGTACTGATTTGGTCCCTCAACTATGCCCGTTGGATCAGACCTCAATTCTGGATTTGTGAGGTCTCTCATGTAGCAAAACCGAGCTTGGCCGATCATTTGACAGGTCAAAACAGTAGTATTATGGTTTTGTTGTCAACGTGGCGCCCACACGTGCAATTTTAGCACACATGGACTGCCATGTCATTGCCTCATTATTAATCCCATCAACTCTGTACTCTTTCAAAAAAAAATCTCTCGATCTTTCTTAAAAAAAAGAAAGATTTGAGAGAAAAATTGAGAGATACGACAATGAGATAAATGCCATATGACTATCAAATCGGAAAAAATCCTACATGCATGCATGCAACACAAGCAAAAATACCCTAAAACCGCCCACCAACATGGCAAAAGCACTAATTTGGTTCGGCTTTGCTACATGAGGGGCCTCACAAGTCCGGTATTAAGGTTTAGTGATCAAAGTGAACATAGTTGAGGGATCAAATCGATATTTTTTTTCCCTCTAGGCAAAGGGCGTTCGGTCCTCCCTACATAGGTTCAGTTGACCATATATAAACTAATCGACCTGTTGTAGTTGACAGTTGCACTCCTTGTACACTGTTGTTACCGTTAAATGGTTCGATTAATGATTAGTAGGTGGTGCATGTTGGTGTGTATGGTCACACTGCCGTCATCCCCCCGTATCAACTGGTGACTGCATGATGCAGCCGAGACACAATCCTTGCCCTCGCCGAACGCCGATTGGCCAAGTGCCTAGTGAGTGGTGCGTCCTATGTGTTCATTATTGCGAGCGCTTAGCGATGGAGAAACAGCACCGGTGCACCAGCGTACCGTTCCACTGTGCAGCGAATCAAGGGAAAGAAGAGGCGCATCTAGCAGCTGTGGTCGGCCTCTTGAAAGAGAACGTGGAAAGCTACATGTAAAAGATTGAGAACTCTGAGAAAGAATCATTTAAACCCCACAAAATAACTAAACATTTTTGTATGATAAAAAAGACATGTTAAACCAAACAACTCACAATGTTAACTTGGGCCTCAGCCCCGATCTTTGTAAATGATATGGGGGTGGAGAGAGGATCTTATACTTCCACCCATTTCAAATGTTGTACACAACCATTATTCTGTTGAATAAGTCACGTCTCCTAGATTTTGGAGTGACGGTTGTTGGCTGGCTCCACCAGTTGGGACGGTGTGGGGTGAGCTCAATTTTAGTCCTCCTATTCTAAATTGTTGCTGAAATAATTTTGCGCTCGCTTTCACAAGAAGTCATCTTGTTTTTGTTAAACCACAATGATTTCGAGGAAAATCGTTCGAATTTGCTTCTTGTATTTTAATTTTGGATTTTTTTTAGCAAAAGGGCATTTAAATTTCGCTTTGGCTATTTCGCGGGCGCCTGCGTGATGCCCTCTGATGCAGGCGCGCACGCATCCGAACCATGGTTTGTACAGGTTCATTTTTTTCCCATTTAAATTTCTTTTTTCATTTCTATTTTATCTGGAGTCCAAATTGCGTAGAAAAAATTTCATAATTCTTCTAAAATCCTAATCAAACCATTTTAAATACTTTTATATTTTTTTTTGATTTTTTGCTATTTTTTATCTAATTAGCACTCAATTAGTAAAAATTCCACAAAATTTCTACTGTTTTTCCATATTTTCATTTATTGGAAAATTTTTTTTGCGATAGTGGAATTTTTTGCGCGAGGTCTGATCTATTATTGATTTATTTTGTTTTTCGTTTATTTATAGATTTATTTTGTTTTCCATTTATTATAAATCTTATTTTGTTTTCTATTTTTCACGTCTAGAGATTTTTTGCTCGTATAATTTACGAAATCGTGCATACGCAAAAAATTTCACTAAATTTCTACTGTTTTTCCATATTCCATTTTATTGGAAAAAATGCTTTGCGATAGTGGAATTTTTCTATGTGCATGCATATTCAAGCGGCGAGCGCACGAAGCGCCTGCACGCGAGCGAAGGGAGCAGGCGCCTGCGCAAAACCTCTCCGCGCAGGCGCCTGCTCATTAGTCGGTCCCTTTAAATTTTGGATATTGAATTCATATATTCTTCTACATTCGGTGGCTTGTGCTCACCTTCTGCTACATTATGGTTTCGGACTAAGGTTGCCTACCTCCTTCGACGTAGAGACCAAAATTTTATTCTATTAATTATCTTTAAAAATTCCATTCTACCACCAACACACACACACCCCAGTTTTATCGGTGTTCCAGCAATCACTGAAACCAACACCGCGGGCCTCTGATTTCCTAGCTGTTCAATCGGGTGAACCCTGCTCCGTACGACCGTACAAACTACGGAGTGGAGGGCCCGGTTCTCTATTTCGCTGACACCATGGGCATGAACTACTAACGTGCGTGCTCGATGGAGTGCATGCTCGTGCAAATGCGCAGTGTCGTAGTGCTGCGCCTGCACCATCCATGCATGGACCGTCCTATACTCCTATATAGCTCTCTCTTTCTCTTTCGTCTAGGCATTTTTCTTTTCAACGTATCATTGCGTTCACGTATTAATATAGCAAATTTAATACCTCTCGAAGACTCGAAGCAATGACTAAAGATTATAAAAAGATAATTAAAAAATTAGAATCTTTGAAAGGGCTACTAAAAGACACAACAATCGTTACTAATTATCATAATATATAGGCTATATAAAAATAACAAAATTTGTTACAGTAATACGCAACGGTACATAATGCTAATTAAAAAGAGCGAGGCCTATCCAGCCATAGACGTCGCACCGGGAACGATAAGAAAAGCGCGAGCCAGGTGTGTGTGTGTTGCTTGTGCTGGCACTGCTGGAATCTAGCTTCGCATGGATGCAGGGTGCGTACGTCCGTAGAGCATGCACACACTCGCATAGCTCGTGGCACGTACTGCTGCTCGATCTGCTAGAAGCGGCCACCTCGAAGAAAGGCTTAGGCCTTGTTCTTTTCAGCGTATCGTTGCGTTGGTGTAGTACTGTAGCAAATTTGAGAGCCCTCAAAATAAGGTCTAAAGATTATAAAAAAATAATTAAAAATAGTTTTAGAATCTTTGGAATGACTATTAAAAGTCACGAAAAAATCATCGCAAACTATGGCAACATATAGGCTATATAAAAATAACAAAATTTGCTACAGTAATACGCAACGATACGATACGCTGAAAAGAACAAGGCCTACAGGCCGCAGTACATGGAGTAGGGTAAGATTGCATCAATGATCAAATCGTCGGTAATTAGTAAAAAAAAGTTGGGCAAATATCAACTAGAAGTTGTAATGAGCAAAATTCATCCATGTTTATTCTTCAAAAAAAATAATTCGGTGTTGGAGGGAGATGTGGCTACTCCGGCCGCTTGCTGATCTAGTACCGAAGGTTTTCTCTAATCAACGTATGAACCTTACTGGGTCCATTGGTTCAAGTTTCCTGTGTCCTCCTGCCAGCGCTAAGAAATTATCTGCTGATGTTATCATTTCTTTCGTTCGAAGTTGGAGTAGATGTCTTCCTCTTGCTCCTCCTCTTTATAAGGATCAGTTTTGCCTTCGCTAAAAGATAGGGTGGACACCACCTTCCTCTTCGTTTTTCACTTCCTCACCATGAACTTGAGGGGTCGACGACACCCTCACACTACAGGAAACGCGCGAAATCTCGACGGCCGGAACTTATCTCGACGGCCAAACAACGGCCGTCGACACAGTGATCACTTGATAAGGGAGCAGATCTTCACCTCCTTCCTAACCTTTCTGCGGAGTCGAAGTCATCTCTAAGGAATGATGGAATCGCGCGGGTTGTTGCTTCCTAAGGGGTTTATCACTGAAGTAGTCTATGTCGTCACAGTTGTTGATTTCATCTAAATTGGTTGCTGCACAAACATCATCTTCTCCCATATGGCAATATTGAGAGGCAGCATAAAGTTACTAGCAAAGATGGGCAATATATATTGGTAAGGATGGCAAAATTGATGATCAGGTCCTTGGCGGCTGAGGCCTTCATGACACGCGGGGGGAGGATGGTGGGGGCTCTCTTCCTCTTCTCTCTAGTCACTTGCACGTCAATTCATGAGGCATTCCTAAATTAGTGCAGAAACCGAAAGTTTCTGCCATAATTAAAAAACCGATCAAGCAAATTAGAGATCATCTATTGGCAAGTTGCATGAGAGCTATCTAGTTGCTAGTCACTTTGCCGACTAGACCTCATCCATAAGATGCAAATTGGTGCGCGCTAATGACGCATCCTCGCGTAGATGTTCTCTTTCGCTTTTTGTGCACAACAACAAAAAAAAACCTGCAAATGCCCCCGCTACAGCGCGGTCAGGATTCTTGCAGCTACTGCGTGCCCACCTACGAGCGCGAATCTCGAGCTATTAAATCAACGGACCGAGATTTGATCGAGAGATACTAAAAATTACAGTTGTCCGAAAAACCGCGAAACCGATATTGATTAAGCGGAGGAGCGAAAAGCAGACTTATTTACAAAGGATTTGTTTTCTCATGGCTGATAAGCAATGTGGGCCCACCATCAGAAACCTTGGAGCAACGATGTGATGGAATATATAGTAGATGCAGGTGGCGAGGTGTTCGTCTCTGTGCGCGCGGCGGAGTCGGCATGGGGCACGCAGATGCAGCAGCACGCGCGCGGCCACCTCCCGCGCGCCCGCGCGCGGCACGGCGGAGGTCGGCGCTGTGGGAGCACGCGTGCCCGGCCGGATATCATATACTCCTTATGGGCGTGACTCCAGCCCAGGCGACTGGGCGCACGCGCGCGCGCCGGGCCCACCCGTCGGCGGCTGCGGCGGCGAGCCCAGTCGCCTGGATTTAAGCAAAACCGATATATTATACCGCCGCGCGCGCCGCCGCGGACATCGTCGAGCTGGCTGCCGGCCGGCCGCCGCCGTACGCCATGCGTGCAGCGCGGCGGCCGGCGCCACCTGGTACTGAGCTTGTTAAACGACTCCGATCCTGTGCGTGTTCGTGTCCGTGTTCGTGTGGAAAGATGGAGCCACCTACCTCAATCCAGCATTCCAGCCCTAGCTACCTCAATCGATAACACTGACGAATGAACAGCCTCGTTTCTCCCCCAAATCTGCAGGAAACATCGTATCCTTCCTGATGTTCCTCGCGCCAGCGTAGGTAGACACTGCCAGTGGCGTAGCCAGGAATTTTATGTTGGGTAGTCACTCCTAACGACACTCCAAATTCTTATAACACTGTAATATGGTAATCCTACTATACAAATATTAAAATTTCTGAGGTGAGATGTGCATGGGCTAGCAGCTGTCGCTGGGTACAGGGCGAAGATCTCTCGGGTGTCCGCGGTGACTCATTATATGCAACCAACCCTAGGCAATGAGCCTGTCCGCGGTGACAATTTTGTTCTGCAGTGCTAGCAAGCGAAGAATTTTGACCTTGTTTATGGTGTTGGCCTTCCAAACGCGCATGGAAACTCTTCAGGTGGCATATACGGAGTATTATGGATTACACATCTTAATTTATAGGTAGCGTGTGTGTACACACACATACATAGATATACATAAATATATACAGAGACCGTACGTCTACAGTACGATCGTCTGAAAATAAAATAAGTGCTAGTTGATTTCGATAGAATTGCACCTTTACTATACTAAAGTTGCACATTATTAACAAGTGCAGTTTTAGTATTGCCGGTGTACAATTTTAGATTGTTAAAACAAACATGATAACTTGAAACATGGGAAAAAAGGAAGTAGGTGAGCACGTGTATTTAGCGAATATACATAATAATAACAACATAGAAAATCAACCAATAAAATAGATAATTGATAAATAACAATTTTATACTAAAATTGCACCTTGATAAGCAGCGCAATTTTAGTGTTATTAGAATGCAACTTTAAAGTGATTGATAGTTCAGAAAAATTCAGACGACAGTAAATTAGAAAATCTGTATATACACATATAAATACGTACATACATACGCATGTGTCGGTCTCGTAATATAACCGCCCTTACTTTTCCGTTTTGCCGTGACATGTACACACTGATTTTTACATGCAGGCGCAGTCACCAGCGGCAGCCGCATGCAGGCCGCAGCAGCGTCGGCTCGCCGGCAGCAGGGGAGGTCGACGGAGAGAGACGGTGATTGCGACCGCGACCCAGCACAGCACGCGGCGGAGGTCGGCGCTCCGGGAACACGCGTGGCCCAGCCCGGTCTCCGCCATTACATGAGCTCAAGCGCCGACGGGGTTGGTGGTTGTTGCCGTCGCCGGCGCCGTACGCCCGCCTCCCCGCCTCCATGACCTCAAGCGCGGCGGCGGGGCAGCGAGCCGGCAGCCGTCGATCGGTCGGTCCGTGCTCCGGCCGGCTGGGAGAGAGGCAGCCATCAGCTAAATTAAGGGTGGGTTGGGTTGATGGAATTCTTTTTTTGTCAGGATAATACTATGGAATTTGGCGGAGCTTGAGCAAAATAGTGAGAACTGAGATGGCCTAGTTGAAGACCAATAACTAATTTAGTTAGATCAAACATTAATTACTAATCACATGCTACTGCACATGGTGGCCAATCTAACTGCTAAACAATCTAACTGCTACATAACTCCCATATTCTTGATATGGGAGGGGCTATGATATGACCTACTGGCCTCAAATATCATCTGCCACTAATACTATGGCTTTATTCTGAAATCAGTTAAAGTTTCCTTGAGAGAGGTCCTGAAGTCCAAAAATTATTTTATCATTATTCTATAAAGTACGACATCGTTTGGCTCGTAAAAATTAATAAATTTTCAAAGTTAGCCAGTAATTTTAATTTAAGCTAAAAAAAAGGGCCATATATGTAGGAGTGACGATTTGCATGCAACAATCTCTGTTTACAAAAGTAATTAGGCCCTGTTTGGATTGCAAGGGCTAGTTGTTAGCCACTAAACTTTAGCCCCTAGACATCCAAACAGCCTAGCTAATTGAGAGGCTAATTTTTAGCCCACCCATGGGCTAACAACTAGTCCATTAGTCCACAAATCTGTACTAAAGTGGGCTAATTTTTCACCAGATTCGCGAAAAGACATTTGTGCCCCTGCTTTATGGCGCTGAATAGTCCAGCCCAACTGCCAAATCAAGGGTACTATTGACAAATCAACAAACCAACTAAACTTTAGCCACTAGAATCCAAACACTACCTAGCTAATAGCTAATGGGCTAAAGTTTAGCCAGCTAAAGTTTAGCCATGGCTAAACTTTACATACTCGTAAAACTTTGCTGAACTATCAAGTTTCATCAGGTTTCATCCAAGTTTTTTCAAGTTTCATCAAGTTTCATCAGGTCAATTCAAGTTTCATCAAGTTTCAACAGGTTTCATCCAAGTTTTATCAGGTTACATCAAAGTTTCATCAGATTTCATCAGTACACGGTCAAGTTTCATCAACACACGGCTAAGTTTCGCTAGTATAGATGTAAGTTTCATAAGTGTCTTCTCCTAGTTACATCAAAAAAAATAAAAAAGTGAAAAATTCAAAAAGTATTTAAAATGGGTTGCTCTCGATTTTAGAAGAATTATGAAATTTATTCCACGCATTTTGAACACTGTTTGAATTTTATACAAAAATCAGGAATTTAATTGGAAAATTGATCAAACGATCGACTAACAACGCGCGGGCTGGGAAGGCTGGGACGCGGGCGCTCAGGGGCGTTGGATTGGCGTGGTAGCCGGCAATCCGACGGGCGCGGTCGATCCGGCGCGCAGACGTCCGAACGGACGTCCAAACGCTAGCGCTCGCCATTTTAATTTAAGCTGAAAAAAAAGGGCCATATATGTAGGAGTGACGATTTGCATGCAACAATCTCTGTTTACAAAAGTAAATAGTTTAACGCGCATAAGCAAACCTATACAAACATTTATGGTAAGTTGTTCTGAAACTTGCCCACGTCTGGATTCCTTGACGACATCGACACGACCGGCGCCGGCGAGGATGCGGTCGACCACCTCTGCAGACCAGGCGGGAAGGGGGAGATTCTCGATGATCTTAGATACAGGCTCTCGAGCATATCTTGACAAATTAAACAGTAAAGCTTTGCTTGTGATCATCTTCCTCACAGAAAGGTGGACCTTACTAAGCATGGTTTTATCTATTTTATCAAAGAGTGGCAACTTTCTGTATAGCAATGTCAACCCAATGTGTATATATAACATTTTTAGCGCTACTAAAAGTCAAAGGAACACCAGCCACATGCCCACATCCTTCCACACAAACACAACTAGGTTTCTGATCTGGTGTTTCCGCATCTGACCCTTCATCTACAACTACAGTATGATGCTGAAGACAAGGTGACCGATTCAAAGAGCTACTGATAATATGATGGCATCATGTTGTATGAATTCGAACACCATGGTGAGGGGTCGATGACGAGGGCGAAGACTCTTTGTCTTTGAGGTCATTAGGTTTGGAAATTACATAGGATTTGTTATGTACTCGTGAAATACCGAGTAGACACGAATTCCCCCAATTTGCGACCTACCATAGGATTTGTTATGTAAATAGGTATATGCTCCTTTCCGTTATGAATCGTGATTCAATGGCCAACTATTGCGGGTAGAATGCTAGATGTTTGTGACCACGTTACTATTGTTTCTTTCTCCTCCTTCATATTGACCTTTTCGTTTTCTTCGCCACAGCAAGAGCCATGGAAAGCACATCCATGGATACACGCCCTTTTAACCTTGGATCAACTAGTTCCTGGCAGCTCTTCTGATCATTTAGCTTGCTTCTTGCCTGCAAAAAAGGCTGTATTGCTGAAATGACAATCTAGGGGGAAGTGAGGAGATCATGTATTTGCTGTAAAGTGTATACAACCACAGGTGTAGCACTCCCCAAGCCAAAGGTAAAATGAAGAGAAGATACCAAACAACTCTCAGATACTAGTACTTCAGACAAGTATCACATAATTTATTTATTTTTTTGAACTGAATGGTAGGAACGCTGCCCAGTGCTTATATTAGAAAAGGAAAAATGGTTTAATTACATGCATATGTACAGAGGCACCCGCAGACCTGAAGGCCTGCTAAACAAAATTACGTAAAACTGACTGTAACATAAATCTAGACACGTCCATATGTGCATCAGTTTAACTATCGCCTTTATTTCCAGAGAAGACCATCCATCTATTAACAGTGCTTCGAAGAAGCTTAGATGAGCCACTATTCCAAGACCTGCTCTTCAATATCATAAGAGAAGAAGTCAATAAATTACAAGGAAATATGAGGAGAAAACTAAAGCTAAACGTAGTGCTTGAAACAAGAAGCATACCCAAGAAGCTAGATTCTGTTCTGCATCTGGTTTAGTACAATCAATGGCTTTCCTTCCAGTAATGATCTCCAGGAGCACAACCCCGAAACTGTATATATCTGACCTAGTTGTCACGAACGCACGAAGAGGATACTCTGGTGCAACATATCCAGGTGTTCCCTCCCATCCAACAGTTTTTGCAATAAGCTCATCACCAGTTGGAGCAATTTTAGCAAGCCCAAAATCAGAAATCTTCGGCTGAAAATCCTCATCTAATAAAATGTTGGTTGCTTTGAAGTCCAGGTGGATGATTGGTGGGTTGGCTTTGAGATGGAGTTGCTCCAAACCCCTGGCTACACCAAGGGCTATCTTCATTCTTGTGTCCCAGCCCATGTCTATCTTGTCATCTACAACCGTTCAGCTCCTTTGTTAACAGAACTTGACATTCAAACTTACCAAAGCCAAAACGTATTTATGTGCCACAAAAAAGAATCTTCTTCTAAAGGGGCCTTTTTTTATAGCAAATCGCTAGAGCCAAGAAAACCAAATTGACCTAGATGACAGAATAGAAGTCATTTGGAAACGTGTATTTACAATAGTACTGTTGCCCAGATGCTAAGAAGATATTTGGTAAACAGAGCAGTCCAGAAATGAATGAACTGATGTATATTCCAGATACAAATAATCCATAGCAGAAGACACCTAGCAGAGCTCCCTACCTGATAACCCCAACTGTAGAACGTTAGAGATTGAGCTAATTTCACATTTTCAAAAATATCAGAATTAATGGACCACAATCTTTTGGTTTAGATTCTCTCTGTGGATTTCATTTTGATAAATATATGCAATCTCCTCTCATTTTGTATCACTTTTAGTTACAAACATTATGATCCCCATGACTTGAGGACGGCAAGTTCTTCACAATCACAAGTAAAAATAAACCTTTGGTGCAGCGATGAACAAACTCACCACTTAAGCATTCACGCAAATTCCCCAAGGGCAGATACTCATACACAAGAAGGCGTTCGCTTCCCTCAGAACAGCAACCAAATAGCTTTACTATATTTGGATGGTTCACTGAGTTGAGCACGTAGACCTCCCTAAGAAACTCATTTTTTCGGGTTTCGCTTCTTGTTGCATCAAAACTGAACCGCTTCACAGCAACCTGGTTCAAACTAACAAAGAATGGTTACAATTTAAAATTTATAGCGACCATCCAAGTAAGGTCTAGGCTCAGAATTAGACTTCAGCATCTAACAACCAGAATGCATCTCATTTTGGTGTTTCCCGTCAACAAAACAAAGGTTTCTTATACCTATATTAGTATCGAGACTGCGATGACCAGCTACAGCTGAAAGGCAGCTTTCTAAATTCTAATACGTTGTAAACATACTTTTTTAGCAAAAGTAAATTGAATCCAAATGCACCTAGCTCATTAAATTCATGATTACATAATCACGTTTCACGTCTCCTGAACCATTTTAAGATGTCAGCACTGTTAACATATGTAACACAAACTGACCTTTCCAATGTGAGGTAAGTGACCTTCATAGACTTTGCCGGAGCTGCCAGAGCCTATCTCGTGGTTCTTACTGAAATCAGCAGTTGCGGCAGAGAGCTCCAAGAAGCTAAACGTCTCCACGTTCAATCTGAAACTCGGATGCTCATCATCTGATGCAGTGAAACAGTGGCGGATCCACCGCCCGGGCAGGGGGGGCAGCTGCCCGGGCTACCGTGAATGTTCAAGGGATTTAGGGTTCATCATCAAAATAAAATAAAATAAGTAAATCATATTTGTTGAAAAAACACACAAACTATTCCGTCGAATTCGGATCAAATCCGAGATCACACGACATGGGGGAAAACCAAACGAACGAGAGAGAGAGAGAGAGAGAGAGAGAGAGAGAGAGAGAGAGAGAGGCGGCACTGGATCTGGGATCCAGAGGAGGTGAGGCAGCGGTACCATTGGTGAGGCAACGGAGGAGGCGACGCACAGCGGCGCCAACGAGGAGGCAACAAGCGAGCGAGGCGGACAGAGGCGGCGGCCTGGCGGCGTCGTGGAGGAGGCGACGAGGAATGAGGAACGAGGCATCGGCTGTGTTTGTAGCCGATGAACTCAGTGTTAAGAGAATGTGTGAAAACTTCTTTATTAATGATTGATCGAGAGATTTACAATGGAAACATTTTCCCTTTTATACAAAAGTAATGTGTCGGTTCTCCTTCGGTGGTTGCTTCTTGCGTACGCCGTAGGCCAAAGAGAAGAGTTGCGTCCCTTCGGTAATTAGCGTACTAATTAAGCATTGTTAACTGTTAATTATGGTTAATCTCGTAATTAGGATAATTAGTTAAGATAATTAACTATTTTGCCCATTTTATAAACTGACTTATCCAGTTTATTTCTCAACACTCCCCCTTGGGCAAAATATTATTATATGCAAATGTCATATAAAAACTCTTTCCAAAAACCCAATGAAAAAAATAGATAAAGAAAATTATACATTGCATATGTATACTTGTATTGCCATATTGCCTCGTTAAAAACTTTATATATGAGAAACCATTATTGGAAAAACTCATAATAAAGAAAAGAGTACAAATCAGCGAGATTGTCACATGACTTTGTTTGTAAAATTTCTATCTCTCCACTCTTTTGGAGCTCATGAGGATAGAATAATTTTAGAGCAATGTGCTTTGTAATATTGTTTTTAATATAACCTGTTTGCATTTAAGCAACACAAGCTGCATTATCCTCATAGATAATTATGGGGTTTATTAATGTGTCCATGGCACTTGATTTCTGTACAAAATTAATCATTCTTCGAAGTCATGTACATTCACGTGATGCTTCATATAAAGCAATTATTTTAGAATGATTAGCGGATGTAGCTACTAAAATATGTTTACTAGACTTCCATGAAAAAGCTGTTCCAGCATACAGAAATACAAATCCAGTCTGAGATCTGGCATTGTGGGGATCAGACATATGGCCAGCGTCTGTATACCCTATCATGGTCATTTCTTAATTTTTCTTATAGAACAAATCAAGATCTTTTGTGCCTTGGAGATATCTTAAGATTTATTTAATGCCAGCCCAATGTCTTTTAGTTGGTGTTGCACTAAATCTTGCTAATAAGTTAACTGCAAATGATATATCGGGCCTGGTGCAGTTTGCAAGATACATTAATGCTCCAATAGCACTAAGATATGGGATTTCAGATCCCAAAATCTCTTCATCTTCACTCCTAAGTCTGAATGGGTATTTATCTCTTTCTAAGGATCTTGCAACCATAGGTGTTTTCAATGGATAAGCCTTATCCATATTGAATTTCTTTAATATTTTATCGACATAAGCAGACTGGTGTACTAATATTCCCTCAGGAACATGCTCAAGTTGTAAACCCAAGCAATATTTGGTTTTACCCAAATCTTTCATTTGAAACTCCATCATAAGATGATTGCATGCTTATTTTACTTCCTTTGTGGTTTCAATTATATTTAAATCATCTACATAAACTGAAATTATGCAATATCCATTTTCAGTTTTGCTTATGAACACACAAGGACAATCATCACTATGTGAATAACCTTGTTTTATAAAGTATTCACTTAGTCGGTTGTACCACATCCTTCCCGACTGTTTTAATCCATATAGCGCTTTTTGCAATTTAACGCTATACATGTTGCGACTTGCTTTAGGATTCGGAATATTTATCCCTTCAGGGACTTTCATATAAATTTCCGAATCTAATGACCCATAAAGATATGCGGTCACTACATACATTAACTGCAAATTCAAATTCATAGTAGCTGCCAGAGATATGAGATATCGGAATGTTATTCCACTCATCACCGGTGAATATGTTTCATCGTAATCGATGCCGGGTCTCTGCGTGAACCCTTGTGCTACAAGTCTCGCTTTGTATCTCACCACCTCATGATTTTCATTTCTCTTTCGAGTGAAAATCCACTTATTTCCAACAGGAAATACTTTAGGAGGAGTTGGTACAACATTACCAAATACCTCTCTTTTATTAAGCGAGCGTAATTCAGCCTAAAAATATAATTTTTATGAGTTATATTACATAGAAATGCATTATATGAAATAGAAAAATTATGCACATGTCATTATAAAGTTGTTGATTCGCAAAAAATGACACCCCATGCAACAATGAAATGTGTGCTCTGGACCCACATGTCATAGACACAACAATGAAATTTTTGCAAAGTGAGAATTTTATAATAGTATTGATGCAATTTACCATATGAAATATAAATATATAGAACTAAATATTTATTGTGTAGTGTTATCTTTGATCAATAAGTAAAAAAATAAAATAGAATGAGATAAGATATTGCTGGATATTTTGTCAAACATAAAAATATTGATTTTTCATAGATAATTCTAGATTTAGTTTTATATGGTTTGGATTGTGCCACATGGCGACAACATAATGATATAATAAGAATATAAATACATGCTTATTGTATCATCAAATCCCCTCCATCTTGTATTATTTTTCAATAGGGATATTAAGTCTCTGGTTTACAGAATTAACTTCCTTTTGTACATCTTTCTCTAATTCATCAATTGCCCCCTTTTTCTTTAATAACTTGGGGAATCCAATATGAATTATGACGTGGATCATATCGATTTCTTTTTTTTATATGTGTAATTACTTTGGAACTGGAGTCTGATTCTATTTTTTATTTGAGCCAAACTCTTCCATCACCATTATGTCGAATTAGAACTTAGTATTAAACATATAATGAAATAAATTAAAGAATTATGTAATAAGTCATTATAAAAATAGAATTTTTTAATAAGTTAAATATTTTGATTTTGTTAAATTATATTTATTAGTTTGCCCAGGCTTAAAAAAATCTTAGATCTGCCACTGGCCTCGGCAACCGGCTGCTCTACCTCTCTCGCTCCGTCCTCAACCGCAAGCACTCCCCGGGGTGGCTGGGCAGTCATCTTCATGATCTGAAGCGAAGGGTCAGGATCGTCGGCAAGCGGCACTACATCTCCTTCGAGCGGCACTGCATCTCCTTCGCCTAACCTTCGCTCCACCTCCATCGAACCCCGGTGCAAATCCAAGTACTCGACCCCGTATCCCAACCAGCACGCTTCTTCAATCTCGTAGTATATCTTCGTTTTTCCGTTTGTCAAGTGTGTCTGATGGGAAGTTTTCCGATGTGGTCGCGTCGTCTCACCGGTGCAGAAACTCTGTGAATCAACCTTTACCCATGTAACTACCTTCACCTGAGGAGAATATGAATATGAATATGCATATGAAATGCTTGCCAATCGATTCGATTCCATTTATTTTCCTTACCCTCCTTTAATTTCCGTATGAATATGAATGCTTGCAATTTTGAATTCAAAATTTGTCTCTAGCCTCCTTTCCGTATGAATATGAATGATTGCAATTTTGAATTCGAATTTTCTCTAGGAGAAGTTGGAGGGAGGCTCGGGGGAGGGACTGGGGAGACTGGAGAGGGAGCGAGTGAGCGGTGTCATCGTCTTCTAGGGTTTCTCGCGGTGACGGCCCCCAGGCTTCGATTTGGTCTCGTTTGTGATTTGTTAGTTCCTTGGTGTTCGACCTGATGTGGCATGTCGACTGTATGAGCTGCGCACTTGTCCCCAAGCGGCAAGCGCCTGGATCCATTGTTCTAGCCTAGATTTTTGGTCTTGCTGCTCTGAATTTGATTGAGAATCTAGTCCAGATATGCCTGTCCTTGTTGCCTCTTTGCTACGACTTCTGAGATTGTCGCTTTCTCTCCGCTGGATACTTTGAATGTGGAGTTACCAATATGTTTCTTCTCAGGACTGACTGATGACTGGATGATGCTTGTGACCTGTGATAATACCTTGGTAAGAGTATTTTAAAACCATGCTGTGCTGCTTATATAAGTCCTGCTATATTTCTTTTATGATTGTTAAGGTTTCAAGACAGGACAAAATGGATTTTTTTTATAGTAAACGCAAAATGGATTGTTTGTATGAACCTGGATTTCTAAGAAACAAAAAAAATAGATATTTCTCTCTTTTCAGGAGCAAACAAAGATCAACAAACTGGTCATTTCTGCTAACTACTCAGACAAAAATTACCAAAGGAATGCCCTTCGTAGAAGCTAGCTACCTCGATTATCAAAAAGAAGCTAGCTACCTCGATTATCAAAAAGGGAACAAGCGCAGCCAAAACAAGAAAGAAAAGACCCAAGAAGTCAACCAAGAATGCAGACCATAAACCCAGCAAGAACCCTCAAAAGCTACCCAAGAAAAGACCAAACCTGTGGCCAAGGTGGTCTGCTCTTTCCCCAAATCCTTCCGCTTGAAGAAACTGCCCAACTTCTTCATCCTATCTCGTCGCACAAAGAAAACAAGAACCTAAGAAAGTTAACCAAATTGACCGGGGAAAAGAAGAGAACTGCTCCAGGACAGGTCCAGCACAAAGCTTCGCCGCTACCTCAGAGAACGGAACTCGCTCTTAGGATGTAATGTGCTTCTCTTCTAGGTGCTCCTTTTGGGAATCGGTCTCGAGGAGACGAGGAGGATGAGCAGAAGCGAACAGCGCGAGCCGGGGCTTTAAGTTTGGTTTGGCGAAAGGGAGGATGGGCGAATTTTGTAAATATGCGAGTTCCTTTTTTTAAAAAAAAAAACTATTTACAATATCAACCATTAGCCCCCCGTCTACTTACCTGTGAACTATAAAACTAAATACTCCCTTCGTTCTTTTTCATTTAACGCTTTTAACTTTTGGACACGTTTTTCACCATTTGTTTTATTCAAAAAAATACATAAATATCATTTATTTTGTTGTAATTTGTTTATCACTAAATGTACTTTAATCCTGACTTATATTTTTACATGTTTACACTAAATTTTAAAATGAGACGAACGGTCAAACGCGTGTCCAAAAAATAAAAGGCGTCAAATAAAAAAAGAGATAGTATAGTACACCATAAAACTAGAAAAAGTGTAAATAACACTCTGCAATGTTTTTTAAGATGTTTTAAGAATAAATTACAGAATTACTTTCCCAGATAGATCTACAATTATTTGCCCAATATAAATAAGGAAAATCGGTCGTGGGATACACGTGAATGACACATGGAGTATCCAATAGCAAATGCAAGAATTTTACAGTGTTATGGCATCAATTTTCCCATAAAAATATTTAGGAAGATATTTATAAAGTTTCAATTATCTGATTTACATGTTTCTTCAACGACAAATATCTATGACGGGAGGAACTGAGGGAGCATTACATAGCACAAAGCATTTTGATTCAGAATACATCAGCTACTTGTGTCCACTGTCCAGTAGATCCAAGCTTCACAATTTGACAAATGAAGAGCAAATCAACAGATACAGACGGTCTAAAATTCCCGTGGGTGGAATAGCGCCCCATGCATCACATCCCTCATCGGGAATGGTCCTCCTTGCTCGCACCATATTCTTCAACAAGCTTCGTCACAAGTACCATAAGATCAACAAACGCACTGAACGAAGCTCGCAGAAATCGGGCTTCAACTGCTTCAAAGTGTCTGGATTCAGGGGAAAGATGGTTACGATGTTACACCTCATGAAGCAATGCAAAGGCAATTCTTACAAATTGTGGATTTACTGACACGATGAGCTTGCCACCAGAAACGGTCATCTCCCTCCTAACCTTGTCGGGCTGCAGCTGCAATACAAAGATACCAAATAGAGTTTTTGACAAACATGCCATGGACAAAGAGGAAGCATGAAGAGTTGATGAAGGCAGGCAGCATGATAAAAGATAAAACTTTTATTTACCTCCGTGTCAACAGCTAATGTTTTGTAGACAATGGATGCATGCTCCTTTGATCCATAATCGACTTCATAGTCACTGGCACTGGAAACGGTTAATGCTGCGCTCTAAAGTTTATACAGGAACCATTAACAACAGAAGCAAAATGGCAAAAGGGCAAACAATCATTGCTAAAAATGAGCAGGAAATGTAACATTTGCATCAGAAGTCATGATGTCAACCTGATTACAAGCAACTCATACAAGTTTTCAGTATCTTTTAGAATTGATCATTAGGAGGCCCCATTGTATCATAAAATTGTTGTATAAGTCCAAACAATAAACTCGTTAATTTGCCATATTTTTCCAAAATATTTCGAGAATAAAACATCCTCCTTGCTCAGGATTCAGCATAAAGCTAGCGCACTGTCCTGACTAGCACTATAAATCCATGACTGGTTATAATAGATTTATTACTTGCCATCTCAACAGTTCAAGAAATTAAGCTATCACGTACTTGATAGATTTAACATTCATGCCTTATTATAGGATCATCCATGATCATGATCAGATCAAAATGCCCCTGCCGTTGCACTTCAAAACACTCAATGAACTAGAAGCAATTGACGTGATTTATAATTCTGTCAGGAAGACTGGATTAGGTGCTCGAAACCCCAACTTTTCATGGCTTAGACCACCGCTTGTTTCTTGCAGGCAATCCGTCGAACATAGAGACTGCACCCCGAGGCCCGAGCAACCATTGTGCAAGGTACTGGTGATACAGGTAAGCAGCGCTGAACAGAAAAATGTTGCACAAATCGCTGAGGAATAAATCTAGCAATCGCATGAAACAAACCGCGAATAACATATCGACTTTTTACATGCCCAGAACAACGTCGCCACGGCACCACCGGGAGAGGGAGAGGGAGAGGGAGAGGGAGAGGAGAGACGAGTCACGAGTCACCACTCACCAGGTGAAGTCCCAGCCGGTGGAAGAGGCTGGGGCCATGGCAGCAGCCATCGCGGGAAGTAGGAGGCGCACGCACGAGCCGGTGAGGGGACGGCGGGTGGAGACCGCGCCGGCGGCTGCGCGGTAGGCGGGGGGACAGCCGCAACAGGTGCGGCGGAGTTGGGAAGGAGATGGGGAAAGAGGAACGCACGAATTTGAACGCAGGAAGATGAATCTTAAATAAGGTTACTCCCTTTCTATTTTTTTTTTTATCTTTCTTCGGTTAACAACAACAGATTTTGTATATTTTCTTGCACTTTCTTTTAATCATTCTTCTGTGAACGACCAGATTTTGTATCTTTTCTTGCATTTTCTTAACTCATGAAATACCGAGTAGACACGAATTCCCTTAATTTGTGACCTACCATAGGATTTGTTATGTAAATAGGTATATGCTCCTTTCCGTTATGAATCGTGATTCAATGGCCAACCATTGCGGGTAGAATGAGTAGATGTTTGGGACCACGTTACTATTGTTTCTTTCTCCTCCTTCATATTAACCTTTTCAATTTTTGCCAATAAATGAGGAGCTACAAAAGGATTCGTTTTTTTCATGTCACAGCTGATTACTCTTTTTTCCATTTTAAAGAGTGGCATTCTATGTCCAATATCTCGATTGAATATGGAGGTCAAAATAGCCCTATTCTTTTCAGCGTTATGTACCGTTGCGTATTATTGTAACAAATTTTGTTATTTTTATATAGTATATATGATGTGATAATTTGTAACGATTTTTTCGTGGCTTTTATTAGTCCTTCCAAAGATCGTAAAACTATTTTTAAATTATCTTTTTATAATCTTTAGAATGCTTTTGGAGGGCTATCAAATTTGCTACCGTAATACACCAACGCAATGATACGCTGAAAAGAACAAGGCCCATATATACACCGAGGTTTCCTGTGTATACCAATTAAAGAAGTCATAAAAAATCTGAAAAAAGCATACATGTTTTTCATTGGTTGCTCTATCTATGTATAAAGTTTGAAGGTTAAATTCATTATATATTAAAAGTTATAAAAAGAGAAAATAATGATAAATTTGAATAGTTTAAAATTGATATAGTTTTACTTTTAATAACTCTTAATATATAATAAATTTGATCTTCAAACTTTATACATAGATAGAGCAAGTTTATTAGAACATGTACAAATTTTATGCCTTTTGTTAGTTGGTGTACACGAGGTTTACACAGAAACCCCTATATACACATGATATGTTGTCGAGTTTAAGGTTTCATAGTAGACAACTAATGAATTTGCTATCTTGTGAGAGGACCAAACTAACCAACATCATACACAAGGATAATCTAATGACATTCAGAAGGTCTTCACTGATCCACACGATACCATCTCAACCATGGAGTTGATGATTCTGGTCGAGGCTATTACCGAAGCCACTATGTCCACCCTTCTAAGCCACGGCGGGTGGGACCCATATATCAGTGGTAGTAATTGCACTCTGCCATACGGCAGAGGATTCGCTTCCCTAACAGAGGGAGGAGGAAGGGCTCGCTCCCAACGAGGCAGACGAAGGGCCAAGGTTTGGGTTGTTTGTGACGGTGAGGGGAGCTCTTTTGAGCACTGGAGCACCGTGGTTGAGTACTATGAAGTATCATAGATTCATAGGTGATGCTCAACAATAGATGCTCGAGCATTGCGTACCATAGTATTTCAGTGTCCTTCACGGTAGTTATTAGCAATGCCGAAGAGCAGGTTTTTCCCAAACTATATTCGTTCAGTTCACTGCGTTCCAGCGATGTTCTTGTCAGGTGATGTTTGTACTTTGTACTACAAAACGACACGTCCACGCTATGTTCATGTCAGGAATGCTAACAAGATCGCAACTTAATTAAGGTGAAAGGGCAGCTAATTTTCCAGATCAGCGGCCACGGTGGCATCAGGTGACCCGTATGAGAAGAACTACCATGACAAACATGCAGGTCATCACAAGGATGAGCAGCCACTGGAAGCATGTCGTCTTGGAAGCCAGCGAGTAAACCACCGCTGCTCTCTCGGTTGCTCGCCCGGTGCTTGCCAAGCTATCCTCCACGGCTTTCTCAGTGGAATCAAGGATCTGCAGAGGCAGCAGCAGCAGCCGGCAGTAAGTAATGAAGCTCTCAATGA